>CAUDMG010000254.1:465000-765000 GCA_958450375.1 Homarus gammarus
ATATTATATTTATATATTTATAAATATTATATATTTTATATTATATATAAATATATATTATATTATATATATTATAATTATATATTATTATTATAATATTAATATATATAATATATATTATTTATTATATATTATATTTATATAATTATATTATATTTATTAATATTATTATTAATATAATATATATTAATATTTATATATTTTATTATATAATAATATTAATTTATATATTATAATATTATATTTATTATTTATATTATTATATTATTATATTAATTATATATTTATATTATTATAATTATATATTATAATTATTATATTATTATTTTATATAATTATATATTTATTATAATTTATATTATTATTAATTTATTTTATATATTTATATATTATTATATATTAATTATATTATTTATATTTAAAATATTTATTATAATTAATTATTATATTATATTATTAATATATATATTATTATATAATTTTATATTATATATTATATAATTTATTATATATTATTTATATATTTTATATATTATTTAATATTAATATATTTAATAATATTTTATTAATATATTTATATATTTATATTATTATATATTTATTATTATATATTATTTATTATATATATTAATATTATTAATAATATTTATTATTATTATATTATTATAATATTAATTTATATTATATTATTATAATTATTATATATTTAATATATTATATTAATATATATATAATTATATTTATTATAATATTATATTAATATATTTATTATATTATTTTATTATATATATATTTTATTATAATATTTATATTTTATTATATATTTATTAATAAATTTATATATTTATTATTATATATTATTATATATTATTAATTATTTAATTATATTATAATTAATATTATTATTATAATTATTAATTATATTATTAATAATTATAATATATTATATTTAATATTTTATAATTATTATAATATTTTAATATTATTATTAATATATTATAAATATTATTTATATATTATATTTATTAATTATTTATATTATAATTAATTAATTATATATTATATAAATTATATATAAATATAAATTTTATATTTAATATATTTATTTAATTATTAATATTTTTATATAATTTATATTATATAATATTTATATATTATTTATATTAATTATATAATATTTTTATATAAATTATAATATAATATATATTTATAATTAATTTATTAATACTTAAATATATAATTTAAATAATAATATATTATATAAATTAATATTATATTATTAAAATTAATATTAATTATTATAAATTATATATATTTAAATTAATAAATATTTATATAACATTTATTTATATAATAATAAATATATAAGATAATAATAAAATATAATATATATAATAAATATAAAATAAAAATATAAAATATATTTAATAATAATAATATAATTATAATATATTATAAATATAAATAATTATTAATAATATTAATAATATAATAAAAAAAAATAAAATAATTAATAATTATTAATAATAATAAATAATAAAATTATAATATAATAATAAATAAATAATTACTAATTAAAAATAATTATAATTATATATAAATATAAAAATATAATAATAAATATATATAATATTAAATATAATATATAATAATAATAATAATAATAACAATAATAATAATAATTATAATAATAATAATAATAATAATAATAATAATAATAATAATAATAATAATAATAAGGTTAGGGGGAGCCTCGTGTAGTGGCACTAATGATGGTGACAGGTTAGGGAGAGGCTCGTGTAGTGGCACTAATGATGGTGACAGGTTAGGGAGAGGCTCGTGTAGTGGCACTAATGATGGTGACAGGTTAGGGAGAGGCTCGTCTAGTGGCACTAATGATGGTGACAGGTTAGGGAGAGGCTCGTGTAGTGGCACTAATGATGGTGACAGGTTAGGGGGAGCCTCGTGTAGTGGCACTAATGATGGTGACAGGTTAGGGAGATGCTCGTGTAGTGGCACTAATGATGGTGACAGGTTAGGGAGAGGCTCGTGTAGTGGCACTAATGATGGTGACAGGTTAGGGAGAGGCTCGTGTAGTGGCACTAATGATGGTGACAGGTTAGGGAGAGGCTCGTGTAGTGGCACTAATGATGGTGACAGGTTAGGGAGAGCCTCGTGTAGTGGCACTAATGATGGTGACAGGTTAGGGAGAGGCTCGTGTAGTGGCACTAATGATGGTGACAGGTTAGGGAGAGGCTCGTGTAGTGGCACTAATGATGGTGACAGGTTAGGGAGAGGCTCGTGTAGTGGCACTAATGATGGTGACAGGTTAGGGAGAGGCTCGTCTAGTGGCGCTAATGATGGTGACAGGTTAGGGAGAGGCTCGTGTAGTGGCACTAATGATGGTGACAGGTTAGGGAGAGCCTCGTGTAGTGGCACTAATGATGGTGACAGGTTAGGGAGAGGCTCGTGTAGTGGCACTAATGATGGTGACAGGTTAGGGAGAGGCTCGTCTAGTGGCGCTAATGATGGTGACAGGTTAGGGAGAGGCTCGTGTAGTGGCACTAATGATGGTGACAGGTTAGGGAGAGCCTCGTGTAGTGGCGCTAATGATGGTGACAGGTTAGGGGAGGCTCGTGTAGTGGCACTAATGATGGTGACAGGTTAGGGAGAGGCTCGTGTAGTGGCACTAATGATGGTGACAGGTTAGGGAGAGGCTCGTCTAGTGGCGCTAATGATGGTGACAGGTTAGGGAGAGGCTCGTGTAGTGGCACTAATGATGGTGACAGGTTAGGGAGAGCCTCGTGTAGTGGCACTAATGATGGTGACAGGTTAGGGAGAGGCTCGTGTAGTGGCACTAATGATGGTGACAGGTTAGGGAGAGCCTCGTGTAGTGGCACTAATGATGGTGACTGGTTAGGGAGAGGCTCGTGTAGTGGCACTAATGATGGTGACAGGTTAGGGAGAGGCTCGTCTAGTGGCACTAATGATGGTGACAGGTTAGGGGGAGGCTCGTCTCACATCACCAGTTAGGAGGAAAATTTAACTTGGCAACCTTTGAGAATCCATTTATGTGTGGTAGCTTAAGTGAGTCAGTCATTATTATTATTGTCATTATTATTATTATTATTATTATTATCATTATTATTTTTATTACCATTATTATTATTATTTATTATGATAAGTGTATATAAAGACATAATATCAACAGTTTTACCAACAAATTAAAAATATTTGATTAACAAGATAACAGTCGAGTCAATAATTTGGTGTTATAATTATTTCTGAGGCTTTTGTCTTGATGCTCATATGTTACTGTCATATGTTACTGTCATATTCTCTATACCTGTGTGACATAGATGAGACAGAGAGTGTATTACCGGCGGTCGAGAGACACTGTGAGGCGTTCTTCTCTATAACTTTACGTTCTATCATCGCCAAGGGGGGGGGGGGGGTGAGGTTGTAAACACGAACGGGTAATTGAGCTTCACTTATAAATAAATAAATAGTTTAATATTAGTTATGTCCCCGTGAACCACCGTCCGGTATAATGTAATCAGGTGTTGTTACAAGACTATAACGCTGTCCTCATTTTATGTACGTAGCCATGTTGTTGTTACGTCATAAACTAACCTAACCAACAAGTTAAGGTGTTGTAACATGACCTGGGGTGTTTACGGGGCCAGTTAATGTGTTACGGCCGGAAAGAGTTATCGATCAGTAGAGCCGGCTCATCCTCCCCTCCCGCCCCTCCCCTCCCGCCCTAAAGCTTACTATCGCAGGAAGTTTAACAGTAAAGTAGAGAGAGATGTTGCGGGAGGAGGAGGGGGAGGAGGGGGAGGAGGGGAAGGACGGGGGAGGGAGAGGAGGAGGGGGAGGAGGAGGAGGGGTAGGGGAGGATGGAGGCGTGGGAGTGGAGGAGGGAGGCGTGGGAGAGGGGGAGGGAGGCGTGGGAGAGGGGGAGGGAGGCGTGGGAGGGGAGGAGGGAGGCGTGGGAGGGGAGGAGGGAGGCGTGGGAGGGGAGGAGGGAGGCGTGGGAGGGGAGGAGGGAGGACGTGGGAGGGGAGGGAGGCGTGGGAGGGGAGGGAGGCGTGGAAGGGGAGGAGGGAGGCGTGGGAGGGAAGGAGGGAGGCGTGGGAGGGGAGGAGGGAGGAGTGGAAGGGGAGGAGGGAGGCGTGGGAGGGGAGGAGGGAGGCGTGGGAGGGGAGGAGGGAGGCGTGGGAGGGGAGGAGGGAGGCGTGGGAGGGGAGGAGGGAGGCGTGGGAGGGGAGGAGGGAGGCGTTGGAGGGGAGGAGGGAGGCGTGGGAGGGGAGGAGGGAGGCGTGGGAGGGAGGCGTGGGAGAGGAGAAGGGAAGTGTGGGTTATAACTGTTAACATTATCATCTACTTGTGGGTTATAACTGTTAACATTATCATCTACTTGTGGGTTATAACTGTTAACATTATCATCTACTTGTGGGTTATAACTGTTAACATTATCATCTACTTGTGGGTTATAACTGTTAACATTATCATCTACTTGTGGGTTATAACTGTTAACATTATCATCTACTTGTGGGTTATAACTGGTTAACATTATCATCTACTTGTGGGTTATAACTGTTAACATTATCATCTACTTGTGGGTTATAACTGTTAACATTATCATCTACTTGTGGGTTATAACTGTTAACATTATCATCTACTTGTGGGTTATAACTGTTAACATTATCATCTACTTGTGGGTTATAACTGTTAACATTATCATCTACTTGTGGGTTATAACTGGTTAACATTATCATCTACTTGTGGGTTATAACTGTAAACATTATCATCTACTTGTGGGTTATAACTGTTAACATTATCATCTACTTGTGGGTTATAACTGTTAACATTATCATCTACTTGTGGGTTATAACTGTTAACATTATCATCTACTTGTGGGTCATATCATATCGTGTTTGTCTTACACTTGGTCAACTTTGCTTTTCATTACAAATTATACCTAAACAACAACATTGTATAATATCATAATTAAACATCAGAGCCGCACCTGACCCCCAAGCAGACCAACACTGTCCACACCTGTTTCTGTCATCAACTAGATTATGTAAAAGATGTACAACCTGGACGTGTATGTTTATTTTATTTAACATTTATAAATAGAAAGCTCTCACATTACCAATGAGTCAGGTAGGTACTTTCTCACATCACCAGTTAGGAGGAAAATTTAACTTGGCAATCTTTGATAATCCATCTATGAGTGATAGCTTAAGTGAGTCTTGGGTCGTATTGGTTCAATAAACAAATGAATAAAACACATTAAACAAAACGAAGCTAAATGCAATAAACAGACAACAATCATATGTCAACAAACAGGCGATGGACTCTTCACTTCTCCTCAAATTTGCTCCTTATTTTTCCTGTCTTTTAAAAACAATATAAGCCAGAAAACATTTAAATAACGCCCTAAAAATTCAATAAAAACCACTCAGCTTCAAAACAGCAGGAGGAGGGCAGCACGAGGGGCCATTTACCAGATTTCATTAGCATATCTATTAGGTGGAGTCGCGCCTACGCCTGATTACTGAGCAGGGAGGGGACGCTTGGGAGCCATTAATATACGACCCGACGCTCAAGGTGTGTGTGTGTCCCAACCCTGTCACGGCGCCAGATTCAAGTTATACCTCCGCTTGAGTTTTAGCTTGGAGGATGACGTGTTTCAGCTACACCCTTCCTCCACCACCCTCACCACACTACACCCCCACCATAACCCCCACCACACTACACCCCCACCACACTACACCCCTCCACCACCCTCACCACACTACACCCCCTCCATCACCCCCACCACACTACACCCACACCACCCCTCCATCACCCTCAACACACTACACCCCTCCATCACCCCACCACACTACACCCCCACCACACTACACCCCACCACACTACAGCCCCACCACACTACACCCCTCCATCACCCTCAACACACTACACCCCTCCATCACCCCACCACACTACACCCCCACCACACTACACCCCTCCACCACCCTCACCACACTACACCCCCTCCATCACCCCACCACACTACACCCCTCCATCACCCCGCCACACTACATCCCCACCACACTACACCCCTCCATCACCCTCAACACACTACACCCCTCCATCACCCCACCACACTACACCCCCACCACACTACACCCCTCCATCACCCCACCACACTACACCCCCACCACACTACACCCCTCCATCACCCTCAACACATGACATAGGAATAAAGAAAGGAATTTATAAGAAATTAAAGGGAGGGGAGGAGCAGCTCAGAAATAGGTATAATGAACTATCTAGGAATGTCAAGAAAAATGTAAGGAAAGCAAAGAGAGACTATGAAATCAGGATAGCAGGAGAATCCAAGGCGAATCCCAAGGGATTTTTCCACGTATATGGAACAAAGGTCAAGGACAAAGATGGGCCTTTAAAGTCAGGGAGGGGGGAAGTGATCAATGGCAGTGAAGAAATAAGGAAAGCATTAAACAGCTACTTTTTATCAGTTTTCACAGAAGAAATTCGGGAGGAAATTCCAGAGGTGGAACTGATATTTAGGGGAAAGGAAGAAGAGAAATTAAAGAATATCACTATCAGAAGAGAGGATGTTCTTAAGAGGATAAATAAATTAAAGAAGACAAAATCCCCAGGGCAGGATGAAATTTTCCCTCGAGTCTTGAAAGAGTGTAAGGAACAGATTAGCAGACCCCTTGTAAATTTATTTACAAAATCATTAGACACGGGAGTTGTGCCAGACTTGTGAAAACAGGCATATGTAGTACCCATATTCAAAAAGGGAGACAGAGCATCAGCGTCAAATTACCGGGCGATCGTTTTGACGTCAGTAGTGGGGAAATTTCTTGAATCAATTATAGCAAATAGCATCCGATCGCATTTAGAGAAAAGCAAATTAATCTACGACTCTCAACATGGGTTTACAAAGGGAAAATCTTGTCTAACAAATCTGCTGACGTTTTTTAGGAAAGTCTTCGAGGTAGTAGATAATGACGAAAATTACGATGTTATTTACTTAGACTTTAGCAAAGCATTTGACAGAGTACCGCATCAGAGGCTTCTGAGAAAAATTAAGGCTCATGGTATCGAGGGGAAAGTTTTAAATTGGATAAAATCATGGCTCACCGATAGAACGCAGAGGGTCAGCGTAGTTGGTGTTAAATCTGAGTGGGTCTGTGTAACCAGTGGGGTTCCCTAGGGGTCAGTATTCGGCCCACTCTTGTTCATAATCTACATAAGCGATCTAGATACTGGGATCAGCAGTGACATAAGCAAGTTTGCGGATGACACCAAAATAGGGCGCCAGATTAATTCAGGGAAGGATGCAAATGCAATACAGGAGGATTTAAATAAACTGCAGGAGTGGTCAGAAAAAATGGCAAATGAAATTCAACACCGGCAAGTGCAGTGCACTTAATATTGAAAGAACAAATACTGTCAATGTATACAGCCTTAACAACATCAACCTAGAGAAGTCGACTTGTGAAAGAGACTTAGGGGTACTTGTAAGCCCGGACCTACGGCTTAGAAAACAGTGCGTTAATGTTCGAAATAAGGCAAACAGAGTATTGGGTTTTATATCTAGAAGTGTAAGTAATAAGAGTGCAGAGGTGTTATTGCAAATATATCTTGCGCTAGTCAGGCCGCACCTCGATTATGCGGTTCAGTTCTGGTGCCCTTATTATAGAATGGATATCAATTCACTGGAGTCGGTGCAGCGAAGAATGACGAAAATGATTCCGGGACTTAGAAACCTTCCATATCAGGATAGGTTAAAGAAACTAAACTTGCATTCCCTAGAAAGACGAAGAGTGCAGGGACATATGATAGAAGTATTTAAGTGGGTGAAAGGAATCAATAAAGGCGATATAGATAAAGTTCTTATAATATCCGAGCAGGATAGGACTCGGAGCAACGGATTTAAGTTGGATAAATTTAGGTTTAGGAGGGAGATAGGAAGGAACTGGTTCACAAATAGGGTGGTGGACGAGTGGAACAAGCTTAGCAACTTTGTAGTAAGTGCTGGGACGCTGGAAGGTTTCAAAAGGAGGCTAGATAGAGTCATGGATGATAGAGAGTGGTAGTAACTCTCGACAGGAGCTGCCATGCACAGGCCAACCGGCCTATTGCAGACTCCTTATTTTCTTATGTTCTTATGTTATGTTCACACTACACCCCTTCCATCACCCCCACCACACTACACCCCTTCCATCACCCCCACCACACTACACCCCTCCATCACTCCCACCACACTACACCCCTTCCATCACCCCCACCACACTACACCCTTCCATCACCCCCACCACACTACACCCCTCCATCACCCCCACCACACTACACCCCTCCATCACCCCCACCACACTACACCCCTCCATCACCCCCACCACACTACACCCCTTCCATCACCCCCACCACACTACACCCCTCCATCATCCCCATCACACTACACCCTTCCATCACCCCCCCACCACCTCCACTACCACCCCTCCATCACCCCCACCACACTACACCCCTCCATCACCCCCACCACACTACACCCCCACCACACTACACCCCTTCCATCACCCCCACCACACTACACCCCTCCATCACCCCCACCACACTACACCCCCACCACACTACACCCCCTCACTGGTCAGGTATTAAAGGTCATTAATTACGCCTCACATTTTAGCGTAACATAAACTAGACCACAAAAGATCGTATGTTTATTTAGCTGTAGCTGGGATCCCGTTAACAGTTAATTGAGCTTTTATCATTAAACGAATATCACTGAAATAATGAAACAGTGACACTACGCCGTGAATAAATGATGTATATATATAAATATTTTTTTTTACACGACAATGTGAACTTTAAAACCTGGTCCTTCTGTGTTGATGTATTACGTCACCAGGTAAACAAACCATCAGCCAATCACAAGGTCAGCATTAAGCTGGGAAAATTCCTATTGGCTGTTTTCATTCATAAAAGAACGAGAGAAAATGGAAGAAAAGAGAGATGAATGATAATGTCTCTCTCTCTCTCTCTCTCTCTCTCTCTCTCTCATTAATCAGAGAGACAACGACATATAACAGAACCACGAGAGAGAGAGTTTAATGTTGAATACCTGGGAGTCTCTCACCTGGGAGTCTCTCACCTGGGAGTCTCTCATCTGGGAGTCTCTCACCTGGGAGTCTCTCACCTGGGAGTCTCTCATCTGGGAGTCTCTCACCTGGGAGTCTCTCATCTGGGAGTCTCTCACCTGGGAGTCTCTCACCTGGGAGTCTCTCACCTGGGAGTCTCTCATCTGGGAGTCTCTCACCTGGGAGCCTCTCACCTGGGAGTCTCTCACCTGGGAGTCTCTTTACAACACCGCCGCCACACAACAAACATCATCAGCCGCCACCCAACAAACATCATCAGCCACCACACAACAAACATCATCAGCCACCACACAACAAACATCATCAGCCACCACACAACAAACATCATCAGCCACCACACAACAAACATCATCAGCCACCACACAGCCACCACACAACAAACATCATCAGCCACCACACAACAAACATCATCAGCCACCACACAGCCACCACACAACAAACATCATCAGCCACCACACAACAAACATCATCAGCCACCACACAACAAACATCATCAGCCACCACACAACAAACATCATCAGCCACCACACAACAAACATCATCAGCCACCACACAACAAACATCATCAGCCACCACACAACAAACATCATCAGCCACCACACAACAAACATCATCAGCCACCACACAACAAACATCATCAGCCACCACACAACAAACATCATCAGCCACCACACAACAAACATCATCAGCCACCACACAACAAACATCATCAGCCACCACACAACAAACATCATCAGCCTCCACACAACCGCCACACAGCCTCCACACCACAAACATCATCAGCCACCACACAACAAACATCATCAGCCACCACACAACAAACATCATCAGCCACCACACAACAAACATCATCAGCCACCACACAACAAACATCATCAGCCACCACACAACAAACATCATCAGCCACCACACAACAAACATCATCAGCCACCACACAACAAACATCATCAGCCACCACACAACAAACATCATCAGCCACCACACAGCCACCACACAGCCACCACACAACAAACATCATCAGCCGCCACACAGCCACCACACAACACATCATCAGCCCCACACAACAACATCATCAGCCACCACACAACAAACATCATCAGCCACCACACAACAAACATCATCAGCCACCACACAACAAACATCATCAGCCACCACACAACAAACATCATCAGCCACCACACACACGCCACACAACATCATCAGCCACCACACAACAAACATCATCAGCCACCACACAGCCACCACACAACAAACATCATCAGCCACCACACAACAAACATCATCAGCCACCACACAGCCACCACACAACAAACATCATCAGCCACCACACAACAAACATCATCAGCCACCACACAACAAACATCATCAGCCACCACACAACAAACATCATCAGCCACCACACAACAAACATCATCAGCCACCACACAACAAACATCATCAGCCACCACACAACAACCACCACACAGCCACCACACAACAAACATCATCAGCCACCACACAACAAACATCATCAGCCACCACACAACCGCCACACAGCCACCACACCACAAACATCATCAGCCACCACACAGCCTCCACACACCACAAACATCATCAGCCACCACACAACAAACATCATCAGCCACCACACAACAAACATCATCAGCCACCACACAACAAACATCATCAGCCACCACACAACAAACATCATCAGCCACCACACAACAAACATCATCAGCCACCACACAACAAACATCATCACCACCACACAACACACACAGCCACCACACAACAAACATCATCAGCCCCACACACCACCACACAACAAACATCATCAGCCACCACACAACAAACATCATCAGCCACCACACAACAAACATCATCAGCCACCACACAACAAACATCATCAGCCACCACACAACAAACATCATCAGCCACCACACAACAAACATCATCAGCCACCACACAGCCACCACACAACAAACATCATCAGCCACCACACAACAAACATCATCAGCCACCACACAACACACATCATCAGCCACCACACAACAAACATCATCAGCCACCACACACCACCACACAACAAACATCATCAGCTACCACTCAACAAACATCATCAGCAACCACACACAAACATCATCAGCCACCACACAACAAACATCATCAGCCACCACACAACAAACATCATCAGCCACCACACAACAAACATCATCAGCCACCACACAACAAACATCATCAGCCACCACACAACAAACATCATCAGCCACCACACAACAAACATCATCAACCTCCACACAACCGCCACACAGCCTCCACACAACAAACATCATCAGCCACCACACAGCCTCCACACCACAAACATCATCAGCCACCACACAACAAACATCATCAGCCACCACACACCCACCACACAACAAACATCATCAGCCACCACACAACAAACATCATCAGCCACCACACAACAAACATCATCAGCCACCACACAACAAACATCATCAGCCACCACACAACAAACATCATCAGCCACCACACAACAAACATCATCAGCCACCACACAACAAACATCATCAGCCACCACACAACAAACATCATCAGCCACCACACAACAAACATCATCAGCCACCACACAACAAACATCATCAGCCACCACACACACCACAAACATCATCAGCCACCACACAGCCTCCACACAACAAACATCATCAGCCACCACACAACAAACATCATCAGCCACCACACAACAAACATCATCAGCCACCACACAACAAACATCATCAGCCACCACACAACAAACATCATCAGCCACCACACAACAAACATCATCAGCCACCACACAACAAACATCATCAGCCACCACACAACAAACATCATCAGCCACCACACAACAAACATCATCAGCCACCACACAACAAACATCATCAGCCACCACACAACAAACATCATCAGCCACCACACAACAAACATCATCAGCCACCACACAGCCACCACACAACAAACATCATCAGCCACCACACAACAAACATCATCAGCCACCACACAACAAACATCATCAGCCACCACACAACCGACACACACACACCACACAACAAACATCAACAGCCACCACACAACAAACATCATCAGCCACCACACAACAAACATCATCAGCCACCACACAACAAACATCATCAGCCACCACACAACAAACATCATCAGCCACCACACAACAAACATCATCAGCCACCACACAACAAACATCATCAGCCACCACACAACAAACATCATCAGCCACCACACAACAAACATCATCACACACCACACAACAACATCATCAGCCACCACACAACAAACATCATCAGCCACCACACAACAAACATCATCAGCCACCACACAACAAACATCATCAGCCACCACACAGCCACCACACAACAAACATCATCAGCCACCACACAACAAACATCATCAGCCACCACACAACAAACATCATCAGCCACCACACAACAAACATCATCAGCCACCACACAACAAACATCATCAGCCACCACACAACAAACATCATCAGCCACCACACAACAAACATCATCAGCCACCACACAACAAACATCATCAGCCACCACACACAACAAACATCATCAGCCACCACACAACAAACATCATCAGCCACCACACAACAAACATCATCAGCCACCACACAACAAACATCATCAGCCACCACACAACAAACATCATCAGCCACCACACAACAAACATCATCAGCCACCACACAACAAACATCATCAGCCACCACACAACAAACATCATCAGCCACCACACAACAAACATCATCAGCCACCACACAACAAACATCATCAGCCACCACACAACAAACATCATCAGCCACCACACAACAAACATCATCAGCCACCACACAGCCACCACACAACAAACATCATCAGCCACCACACAACAAACATCATCAGCCACCACACAACAAACATCATCAGCCACCACACAACAAACATCATCAGCCACCACACAACAAACATCATCAGCCACCACACAACAAACATCATCAGCCACCACACAACAACCACCACACAGCCACCACACAACAAACATCATCAGCCACCACACAACAAACATCATCCACCACCACACAACAAACATCATCAGCCACCACACAACAAACATCATCAGCCACCACACAACCGCCACACAGCCACCACACAACAAACATCATCAGCCACCACACAACAAACATCATCAGCCACCACACAACAAACATCATCAGCCACCACACAACAAACATCATCAGCCACCACACAACAAACATCATCAGCCACCACACAACAAACATCATCAGCCACCACACAACAAACATCATCAGCCACCACACAACAAACATCATCAGCCACCACACAACAAACATCATCAGCCACCACACAACAAACATCATCAGCCACCACACAACAAACATCATCAGCCACCACACAACAAACATCATCAGCCACCACACAACAAACATCATCAGCCACCACACAACAAACATCATCAGCCACCACACAACAAACATCATCAGCCACCACACAACAAACATCATCAGCCACCACACAACAAACATCATCAGCCACCACACAGCCACCACACAACAAACATCATCAGCCACCACACAACAAACATCATCAACCACCACACAACAAACATCATCAGCCACCACACAACAAACATCATCAGCCACCACACAACAAACATCATCAGCCACCACACAACAAACATCATCAGCCACCACACAACAAACATCATCAGCCACCACACAACAAACATCATCAGCCACCACACAACAAACATCATCAGCCACCACACAACAAACATCATCAACCACCACACAACAAACATCATCAGCCACCACACAACAAACATCATCAGCCACCACACAACAAACATCATCAGCCACCACACAACAAACATCATCAGCCACCACACAGCCACCACACACAACCATCACACCACCACACAACAACATCATCAGCCACCACACAACAAACATCATCAGCCACCACACACCACCACACAACAACCACCACACAGCCACCACACAACAAACATCATCAGCCACCACACAACAAACATCATCAGCCACCACACAACAAACATCATCAGCCACCACACAACAAACATCATCAGCCACCACACAACAAACATCATCAGCCACCACACAACAAACATCATCAGCCACCACACAACAAACATCATCAGCCACCACACAACAAACATCATCAGCCACAACACCACCACACACAAACATCATCAGCCACCACACAACAAACATCATCACCACCACCACCAACATCATCAGCCACCACACAACAAACATCATCAGCCACCACACAACAAACATCATCAGCCACCACACAACAAACATCATCAGCCACCACACAACAAACATCATCAGCCACCACACAGCCACCACACCACAAACATCATCAGCCACCACACAACAAACATCATCAGCCACCACACAACAAACATCATCAGCCACCACACAACAAACATCATCAGCCACCACACAGCCGCCACACAGCCGCCACACAGCCACCACACAACAAACATCATCAGCCACCACACAACAAACATCATCAGCCACCACACAACAAACATCATCAGCCACCACACAACAAACATCATCAGCCACCACACAACAAACATCATCAGCCACCACACAACAAACATCATCAGCCACCACACAACAAACATCATCAGCCACCACACAACAAACATCATCAGCCACCACACAACAAACATCATCAGCCACCACACAACAAACATCATCAGCCACCACACAACAAACATCATCAGCCACCACACAACAAACATCATCAGCCACCACACAACAAACATCATCAGCCACCACACAACAAACATCATCAGCCACCACACAACAAACATCATCAGCCACCACACAACAAACATCATCAGCCACCACACAACAAACATCATCAGCCACCACACAGCCACCACACAACAAACATCATCAGCCACCACACAACAAACATCATCAGCCACCACACACAAACATCATCAGCCACCACACAACAAACATCATCAGCCACCACACAACAAACATCATCAGCCACCACACAACAAACATCATCAGCCACCACACAACAAACATCATCAGCCGCCACACAACAAACATCATCAGCCGCCACACAACAAACATCATCAGCCGCCACACAACAAACATCATCAACCACCACACAACAAACATCATCAGCCGCCACACAACAAACATCATCAGCCGCCACACAACAAACATCATCAGCCACCACACAACAAACATCATCAGCCACCACACAGCCACCACACAACAAACATCATCAGCCACCACACAACAAACATCATCAGCCACCACACAACAAACATCATCAGCCACCACACAGCCACCACACAACAAACATCATCAGCCACCACACAGCCACCACACAACAAACATCATCAGCCACCACACAACAAACATCATCAGCCACCACACAGCAAACATCATCAGCCACCACACAACAAACATCATCAGCCACCACACAACAAACATCATCAGCCGCCACACAGCAAACATCATCAGCCACCACACAACAAACATCATCAGCCACCACACAACAAACATCATCAGCCACCACACAACAAACATCATCAGCCGCCACACAACAAACATCATCAGCCACCACATAACAAACATCATCAGCCACCACACAACAAACATCATCAGCCTCCACACAACCGCCACACAGCCTCCACACCACAAACATCATCAGCCGCCACACAGCCGCCACATCAATAACAGGTCGGGTGATCCCAGCTGAAACACAACCCGGAACTAAGTCCTTTTGATCCAGGTCGCGTCACCCACCAACAAAACTGTGTCCAAATGTCAGGGTAATATTTTCTCTCTCTCTCTCTCTCTCTCTCTCTCTCTCTGACACATTCATTTTAACAATAGTAAGGTTGCCAAGTTAAATTTTCCTCCCTACTGGTGATGTCAGAACATATCTAACTGACTCACTTAAGCTACCACACAAAGATGGATTCTCAAAAGTTGCCAAGTTAAATTTTCCTCCTTACTGGTGATGTCAGAACGTATCTAACTGACTCACTTAAGCTACCACACAAAGATGGATTCTCAAAGGTTGCCAAGTTAAATTTTCCTCCCTACTGGTGATGTCAGAACGTATCTAACTGACTCACTTAAGCTACCACACAAAGATGGATTCTCAAAGGTTGCCAAGTTAAATTTTCCTCCTAACTGGTGATGTGAGAACGTATCTAACTGACTCACTTAAGCTACCACACAAAGATGGATTCTCAAAGGTTGCCAAGTTAAATTTTCCTCCTTACTGGTGATGTCAGAACGTATCTAACTGACTCACTTAAGCTACCACACAAAGATGGATTCTCAAAAGTTGCCAAGTTAAATTTTCCTCCTTACTGGTGATGTCAGAACGTATCTAACTGACTCACTTAAGCTACCACACAAAGATGGATTCTCAAAGGTTGCCAAGTTAAATTTTCCTCTTAACTGGTGATGTGAGAATGCATTTTACAACACTCAATATCAACTAATGTGCAGCCAAACATGCAATTAGTACACACACGCGCACACACACACACACACACACACACAAACACACACACACACACACACACAGACACACACACACACAGACACACACACACACACACACACACCGGGGTCCCAAAAGCAATTTACACTAATCCCACTTTACGTACGGCTCTGGGCAACGACCAAATGTGACCCGGGTTTATCACCACAGGGAGACCACACTTCAGGCTCGCGTTGTGGACGAAAACTATATATAATATCTCCGGGTCGCGTAACGGCGGCTCCCTTACGGTATGTTTTTGGGCTCTGAGAGAGATTTTGGGTCGCTTTTGTGCAACACTGGTTTAGTGGGATATTTTATTAGGCACAGAGACGAGAGGTATTACGGGGAGGCCGCTCACTGAGGTAAATAATTCCGTGTTGTGTTCTCGAGTTATTGGCGGGAACCTGCTGCTGCTGGCCTGACATTTACGTAGTGAAGGTACTATCTGGTGAACGGCTTAGACGTATCTGGTCCAATACTGTCTACTGGTACACATGGGGTAGTGAACGTAAAGTGAACGGAAGAACGGCTTAAACGTATCTGGTCCAGTACTGCCTACTGATACGCATGAGGTAGTGAATGAAGGGTGAACGGAAGAACGGCTTAGACTTATCTGGTCCAATACTGCCTACTGGTGCACATTAGGTAGTGAACGTAGGGTGAACGGGTGAACGGGTTCGTGTCTGGACTTAATGAGACGAGATGCATAAATTTTATTCAACAGCATCACTACCACACTACAACACTACCACACTACCACACTATCACACTACAACACTACCACTCTACAACACTATCACACTACAACACTACCACACTATCACACTACAACACTACCACACTATCACACTACAACACTACCACTCTACAACACTATCACACTACAACACTACCACACTATCACACTACAACACTACCACACTATCACACTACAACACTACCACACTATCACACTACACCGCACTACCACACTATCACACTACAACACTACCACACTATCACACTACAACACTACCACACTATCACACTACAACACTACCACACTATCACACTACAACACTACCACACTATCACACTACCACACTACCACACTACAGCACTACCACACTATCACACTACAACACTGCCACACTATCACACTATCACACTACAACACTACCACACTATCACACTACCACACTGTCACACTACAGCACTACCACACTATCACACAACCACACTATCACACTGCCACACTATCACACTACAACACTACCACACTATCACACTACCACACTACCACACTATCACACTACAACACTACCACACTATCACACTACAACACTGCCACACTATCACACTACCACACTACCACACTATCACACTACAACACTACCACACTATCACACTACAACACTGCCACACTACCACACTACCACATTACCACACTGCCACACAACAACACTATCACATAACAACACTACAACACTGCCACACTATCACACTACAGCACTACCACACTACAACACAACCAAAAAACCACGCTACAACACTACCACACTACAACACTACAACACTACCACACTACAGAAGTACAGCACAAAAACACTACCACACTATTACACTACCACACTACAACACTCACACTAGATGACTACAACTCCTCAACATTACAACACTACTACTACTACTACTACTACTACTTTGCTGTCACTCGGAATCAAGTATGACGATCATCCAGCTGTGATACAATGATATGAGTTATTAAGGATGTCACCTAGGTTGGTGAGTTCTGAGGTGACTAAAGAGGCCGATACAGGACCGGCAGAGTCGATTACAGATGTTGCACATGTGGAGGGCTACATCTAGTGCAGGAGGGGCGACGACAGCGTCTTTCCGGGGTCGGCGCTTGTCTGCCTGGTATGCAGTTGGGCTAACTCGAAAGTATTGACACCTTCTTGTGTGGTGCTCCTCCAAGCGGTACGGTGTGGAGTAATCGTCTCCCAGGTGAGGGGGTCGATTTGGCACTTTTTCAGGTTTGTCTTAAGACGATCCTTATACCTCTTCAGTTGCCCGCCGGCGTTACGTTTACTATTCGCTAGGTGACTGTAAAGTAGCTGCTTTGGCAGTCTACTGTCGTCCATGCGGGTAACATGGCCAGTCCAGCGTAGTTGTTCGTGGATTATGGTAGCCTCGATGCTCCTATAGTTGGCGCCATCAAGAATACTGACATTTGTTCTCTTGTCTTCCCAGCGAACACGGAGGATGGAACGTAGACTACGTTGGTGAGTTTTCAAGTGCCTTGAGGTGCCTCCTGTATGTGACCCATGTCTCGCTGCCGTATAGGAGGGTGGGGAGGACCACTGCTCGATATATGTACAACTTTGTAGATAATTTCAGCTCGCTACAGCTGAAGACACAGGTATGGAGCCTGCCAAAGGCTTGAGATGCACATCTGATCATATGTTGAATCTCTTCATCGATGCTTGCAGTGGTGGACAGGTGGGAGCCGAGATACCGAATGAGGCTAACATCAAATAGGGTAGTACCGTTAAACTGGATGGATGGTGGAGGTGTGACTGAACCAGTAGCAGGCTGAAAGAGAATCTGAGTCTTATGTACATTCACTTCAAAGCCGACGTGTGCATACGCATCTGTGTAGGTGTTCAGGATCTCCTGTAGGTCGCGTTCAGTGTGAGCAACAAGGGTGAGGTCGTCTGCATATTGAAGATCAGTAATGGAAGCTGCCGACACTTTTTTCCTGCCTGGAGTCGTCTTCTGTTGAAAAGCCCCTTCATCTGGCACTCGATGTTCACCCCGCCAGCTAAATTGGCACTAGTATGAGTGAGACAGGCAACCAAGAAAATGGAAAATTGAGTTAGTGCCAGTACACATCCTTGTTTTACCCTCATTTGTATAGGGAAGCACTCAGACTGGACTCCATTGCGTAGGACACTGCCGTTCATGCAATCTGGAGTTGCCTCACAATGGGGATGAATTTTGGTTGGGCAATCAAAATCGACTGAGTTTTTGCCAGAGGGCTTCTCTTTTGACCGAGTCGAAGGCCTTGGTTAGGTTGATGAGGGCCATGTACAGGTCTTGACGCTGTTCTCTGCACTTTTTCTATATCTGGGAGGCAGCAAAGATCATGTCAGTGGTGCCATGTGATGGTCTGAAGACACATTGAGATTCTGGGAGGAAGTTTTCTGCCTCGTGCGATAATCTTGCAAGCTACGGACAGCAACGAGATCCCTCGGTAGTTGCCACAGTCTGACAGGTCTCCCTTGTTCTTATAAATATTGACGATGGAGGTGTCTTTACGAGCTGAGGGACCTGCTGGGTAATTAGGACATCTACATCGGTGTTTCCGTTGAGCAGCGAATGGTAGTGCTCTTTTCAGCGCTGAAGGGTGCCTTCTTCCTCTTTAAATAGGGAGTTACATTTCGGATGAGAGGAGGGGAGCTGCGCAATGAGTGATTGGCTCATATGTTTTAGTGGAATTAAAAAATTCGTGCATCTCATGTTGATCTGCAAGTTTTTGTGTTTCATATCCTTTATTTTTAAACCAGTCTTTCTTTAGATTGCGAAGTTCGCTCAAGGCTGCCCCTTTCTTCTTGCGGAAGGTATCAGCTTTGGTCCGAGACTGAGAGTTGTTCTGCCAGTCAGTTAAAGCAGCACGTTTATCATCGACGAGAACATTGATTTCCAAGTCATTTTCATCAAACCAGTTCTGGTGTGTTCTTTGGATCTGGCCGAGGGTCTCTGTAGGTCTTTATCATGACAATGTCGAGATTATCCCATTCGTCCATGAAAGCATGTGCTACTGCTGGATCCTCCAGATGCTGCCTTCGCCTTTTTGGGGTGACGTGAAGCTAGAGCTTGGCTCTGACGAGCCGATGATCAGTGTGGTCTGAGCCACGCATGGCACGGATGATGAGGACATCTTGACGATATCCTTCTCTGACACTGATGTAGTCAATGAGATGCCAGTATATGAATCGTGGGTGTTGCCACGATTTCTTGAATTTGTCAGCTTGCCTAAGAAAAGGTTTTGGTGACAGTGAGGTTGTGTGCAGTGCACTTGTTGAGGAGGAGAGTAGGCCGTTGGGATTACACTTGCCTAGTCCATTTCTCCCTATGGTTCCCTGCCAAATGTCAGCATCTCTGCTAACTCTGGCATTGAAGTCACCAAGGAGCACAATCTTATCTTCTCCAGGTTAGCAGTGTCAAGGTCGGTGTAAAAGGCCTCCTTGATTCATCCTCTGTATCCAGTGTTGGGGCGTATGCCTGATGAAGAAGGCATGATGTGGGTGATTCGTTGGGACTCGGAGCGTCATGAGGCGCTCGTTGATCCTAACAGGTATTTCAGTTAGCCTATGAGGAAGGCCCTGGTGGATGGTAAAGCCAACCCCGTAAATGCGGGTTCTCTCTGCAGCAGGCTGGCCCTTCCTTAAGAAGGTATAGCCAGACTCTCTTTCTGTGACTTGACCCTCGTCTGGGAGCCAGGACTCACTAATGGCTGGTATGTCGATGTTATACCTAGCCAGCTCTTTTGCCACAAGGGCAGCTCTTCTTTCAGGATGCTCATTTGTGCCAGTATCCAGAAGGGTCCTGACGTTCCATCCAGTGACCCTTAAGAGGTTGTATAGTTTGGTTTGGTTTTGATCTGTTATTATAATTGTGTTTACGACGGCATAAGGATGACCTTACTGAGTGCAGTTGCCCAATTAGGTTGGTTCTTTAGGCAGGCTATGTTCAGGCACCTTTTCTAGCCCCCTCCCCACACCACCACACTACAACACTACAACACTACCACAGTACAACAATACAACACTACAACACTACAACACTACCACAACAACCACACTACAACACTACCACACTACCACACTATAACACTACCACACTACAACACTACCACACTACCACACAACCACACTACAACACTACAATACTACCACACTACAACACTACCACACTATAACACTACCACACTACAACACTACCACACAACCACACTACAACACTACAATACTACCACACTATAACACTACCACACTACCACACAACCACACTACAACACTACAATACTACCACACTATAACACTACCACACTACCACACTACAACACTACAATACTACCACACTATAACACTACCACACTACCACACAACCACACTACAACACTACAATACTACCACACTATAACACTACCACACTACCACACAACCACACTACAACACTACAATACTACCACACTATAACACTACCACACTACCACACTACCACACTACCACACAACCACACTACAACACTACAATACTACCACACTATAACACTACCACACTACCACACAACCACACTACAACACTACAATACTACCACACTACCACACTACCACACTACAACACTACAACACTATAACACTACCACACTATAACACTACCACACTACCACCATACCACATCACACTACAACACTACCACACTACCACACACTACCACACTATAACACTACCACACTACAACACTACCACCATACCACATCACACTACAACACTACCACACTACCACAGTACAACACTACCACACTACCACACACTACCACACACACTACCACACCACAATACAACCAGACTATCACAGTACCACCTTACTGTACTATTCTTCAACACTACCAAGCTATAACACCACCACACTACAACACTACCACCATACCACATCACCACACTACCGTACCACCACATCACCACACCACCGTACCACCACATCACCACACTACCGTACCACCACATCACCACACTACCGTACCACCACATCACCACACTACCGTACCACCACATCACCACACTACCGTACCACCACATCACCACACCACCGTACCACCACATCACCACACTACCGTACCACCACATCACCACACTACCGTACCACCACATCACCACACCACCGTACCACCACATCACCACACCACCAGTATGCAGATGCGGGTGTCTCAGTAAGCCCTGGGCGGTGTACATAGATGGCTCGCTATTAATTATATACTTCACCCCATCCTGTGGGGAGCAGGAGACGCGGTGTGACGGATGAGTAGGGGAAGGGTGTGTGACGGTCTACAGTGATGTTCAGTACCTTATAAGGGTGTGTGACGGTCTACAGTGATGTTCAGTACCTTATAAGGGTGTGTGACGGTCTACAGTGATGTTCAGTACCTTATAAGGGTGTGTGACGGTCTACAGTGATGTCCAGTACCTTATAAGGGTGTGTGACGGTCTACAGTGATGTTCAGTACCTTATAAGGGTGTGTGACGGTCCACAGTGATGTCCAGTACCTTATAAGGGTGTGTGACGGTCTACAGTGAGGTTCAGTACCTTATAAGGGTGTGTGACGGTCTACAGTGATGTTCAGTACCTTATAAGGGTGTGTGACGGTCTACAGTGATGTTCAGTACCTTATAAGGGTGTGTGACGGTCTACAGTGATGTTCAGTACCTTATAAGGGTGTGTGACGGTCTACAGTGATGTTCAGTACCTTATAAGGGTGTGTGACGGTCTACAGTGATGTTCAGTACCTTATAAGGGTGTGTGACGGTCTACAGTGATGTCCAGTACCTTATAAGGGTGTGTGACGGTCTACAGTGATGTTCAGTACCTTATAAGGGTGTGTGACGGTCTACAGTGATGTTCAGTACCTTATAAGGGTGTGTGACGGTCTACAGTGATGTTCAGTACCTTATAAGGGTGTGTGACGGTCTACAGTGATGTTCAGTACCTTATAAGGGTGTGTGACGGTCTACAGTGAGGTTCAGTACCTTATAAGGGTGTGTGA
Organism: Homarus gammarus; assembly: GCA_958450375.1. Lineage (NCBI taxonomy): Eukaryota > Metazoa > Arthropoda > Malacostraca > Decapoda > Nephropidae > Homarus > Homarus gammarus. Next base: position 488,594 of record CAUDMG010000254.1, read on the forward strand.
CGGTCTACAGTGATGTCCAGTACCTTATAAGGGTGTGTGAGGGGGCGAGGGGGTAAGGGAGGGGGTAAGGGAGGGGGTAAGGGAGGGAGTAAGGGAGGGGGTAAGAGAGGGGGTAAGGGAGGGGGTAAGGTAGGGGTAAGGGAGGGGGTAAGGGAGGGAGTAAGGGAGGGGTGAAGGGGCCGCGAGGATGTCACTTTTGTGGTAATGTTAATATTATTACCTTCACGTTACGGGGGAGATCAAGTGAAAGAGAGAGAGAGAGAGAGAGAGAGAGAGAGAGAGAGAGAGAGAGAGTTTGGTGGTCTGTTTAATGATGGTAGTAGTGGTGATGGTGGTATTGGTTGTGGTTATCAGGTGGTTGTAGTAGTGGTTGTAAGGTGGTGGTGATGGTAGTTGCCAGATGATTGTGATAATAGTAGTGGTAGCAGTAGTAATAATAGTGATGACAGTAGTAGTGGTGGTGGTATTATTATTATTATTATTATTATTATTATTATTATTATTATTATTAGTTGTAGTAGCATTGGTAGTAACAGTACTATTGGTAGTAGTAGTACAATATTTCTTTTAATTTAATGCACGACAACAACAGTAAATAAACTGTATTGTCATTATTATTGTATCAACAAAAAAAAAGTAGTAGTAGTACTAGTAGTAACAGTAGTGGTGGCAGTAGTTCCGCCCCTCTCGCACTAGAAGTAGCCTACGTGCAACATCAGCGGATGGCCCTGCTGGTCTCGTATCGGCCTCTCGAGTCACCTCAGAGCTAACTAACGAAAGTGACACCCTTAATAACTCATATCATTGTATAACAGCTGGATGATGGTCATACTCGATTCCATGTGACAGCAAAGTAGTAGTAACAGTGAAGCCAGAATACTATGGCCAAGCTATAGAGGTGTTCAACGGAAGTGATGTCAAAATATCAATGGATGGCCAAAGGAATCTACTGTAGGTGCAGTAATCGGCATGAATGACTTCTAGACCGGATAAGTAATGTAAATGTAAGCGGGAGGGTAAAGGAAATTCAAACTCTGTTGGTAATTGTCAAGACTGAACCACTTGTGTCGTCAGATTTTATTACACGTCCTATTTTAGTGTCGTCAGCAAATTTACTTGCGCTGCTGTCTACGCCTATATGTATGCCGTTTATGTATATAATAAATAGTAATGGTCCAAGTATTGAGCCTTGGGGTACTCCACTAGTGTTATTACTCCAATCAGATTTAGTGCCGTCAATGTTTACTCGCTGTTTGCTGTCCTGTAAACACGCCCTAACCCATTTTAGAATATCTCCTCCAATGCCATGAGCCTCCACTCTTTGTATTACTGTAGTCCTTCGTGGGAGATTCTGTCGAAGTCTTTGCTAAAGTCAAAGTAAACCACATCATAGTCGTGAGTCATCCACTGATTCGGAAACAGTTGAAAAGAAAATCAATTGATTTGTCAGACATGAACGCCCACTGATTAACTTTTGGTTCTCCAGGTGATTTCGAATAGATTTTGAAATTATTGCTTCCAGTAATTTGCCTAAATTTGATGTTAAACTGATTGGACACGAGTGACAGACACCAACGAACTAGGCAAAATTCGACATCAACCATGCCATGGTGTGCAAGAAGGGAGGGTTTATTTGAATGAGACACGACGAAGGATATGTTGAAGGAGATATACCACGACGTCACTATGTAACCGATCTTCTTACTACTGGACGGTGAAGCTTCATTCTGCCATCACAACCAATGAAGTCCAAGGGAACAATGAACACTGTTTGATATCAGGATATTCAATTCCATGGCTGCTTGTCACCACCAACTGTCTCTCAAGGCTGCACACAGTAGAAACGAGAACAACAAGAACAGAATGTATGCATAGAGAATCCAGAACGTTGACAAAGGTAGTTTCACTCCTCTGGTGGGGTGGTACCTAGTGTAAGGTGCTTCTACGCCTGACTGACTGGGGTGTTAGCAAAACAGTCACGGAATGTCACATAGATATACGGCTTAACTAGGATGGAGACTTTGTGTATTAGGTTAGTTAGGTGATAAAATATGTGGAGAAGGTATGGCTATAAGGGTAGGTTGGGGACCATTCAAAAATAAGTAGTAGTATTAATAGTAGTAGAAATAGTGGTGGTAGTAGTGGTGATTGTGTGTCGAAGTAGAGGCTTTCAACAGGCGAATCCTAACCCTTCACGAACAGAGAAAATAAATCTTTCTTAGATTATTTCACTACTTATAATCTCTATGTCTCTTACCACTCACCTTATTTTGTTTTATTATTCCACTTAATTCTTAATATTAACTTTGTGATTACTAAAACCTATTGTGTATTTCTGTTTATTTTCAGCTCATTGTTTTGAAAAGATCGTACAAAGCCGTGGTAAGTATAGTTTGAGTTTAGGGATGGTATCTCTCTCTCTCTCTCTCTCTCTCTCTCTCTCTCTCTCTCATGGCATCAACTTCGCACGTTTAACATACAGTAATCAGTTAAACTGGATTAATCACAATTTTGATACCTTTTACGAACGTTATTCTAACTAGTGGTGGCAGAGGGTGGTGGTAGAGGGTGTGGTGGTAGAAGGGGTGGTGGTAGAGGGTGTGGTGGTAGAGGGTGTGGTGGTAGAGGGTGTGGTGGGATAGCCATTGAGTAGGAGTTAATACCGGTTGAGTCCTCTGTGTCACGTAGCGGGGGAAAAAACAAGTTTGTCTTCAGGGAAATTCAACTTAAGTGCAACATGTGTTTATTTAAGGCCCGTGCATGGTAAGGTTCACTGTGCCACCCTGGAATATATCTCTCGTCTGCCTCGTGAATGGTAAGGTTCACTGTGCCACCCTGGAATATATCTCTCGTCTGCCTCGTGCATGGTAAGGTTCACTGTGTCACCCTGGAATATATCTCTCGTCTGCCTCGTGCATGGTAAGGTTCACTGTGCCACCCTGGAATATATCTCTCGCCTGCCTCGTGCATGGTAAGGTTCACTGTGTCACCCTGGAATATATCTCTCGTCTGCCTCGTGCATGGTAAGGTTCACTGTGCCACCCTGGAATATATCTCTCGTCTGCCTCGTGCATGGTAAGGTTCACTGTGCCACCTTGGAATATATCTCTCGTCCGCCTCGTGCATGGTAAGGTTCACTGTGCCACCCTGGAATATATCTCTCGTCTGCCTCGTGCATGGTAAGGTTCACTGTGCCACCCTGGAATATATCTCTCGTCTGCCTCGTGCATGGTAAGGTTCACTGTGCCACCCTGGAATATATCTCTCGTCTGCCTCGTGCATGGTAAGGTTCACTGTGCCACCCTGGAATATATCTCTCGTCTGCCTCGTGCATGGTAAGGTTCACTGTGCCACCCTGGAATATATCTCTCGTCTGCCTCGTGCATGGTAAGGTTCACTGTGCCACCCTGGAATATATCTCTCGTCTGCCTCGTGCATGGTAAGGTTCACTGTGCCACCCTGGAATATATCTCTCGTCTGCCTCGTGCATGGTAAGGTTCACTGTACCACCCTGGAATATATCTCTCGTGTGCCTCGTGCATGGTAAGGTTCACTGTGCCACCCTGGAATATATCTCTCGTCTGCATCTCTTAAAGAAACAGGTGTGGACAGTGTTGGTCTGCTTAGGTGTCAGGTGCGGCTCTGATGTTTATGTTATGATATTATACAATGTTGTTGTTCTAGTATAATTTATAATGAAAAGCAAAGTTGACCAATTGTAAGACAAACACATATTATGCCTCCATTCCTCTCTCCCATCTTCCCTCCCTCTGTCAATTCCTCCTTTTCAGAAGCCCCCTTCAGTAACCCTTAGCTCTCTAAACCCCCCCTAACCTCCATTGCTCCCTTTAACCTACCCCCCCTAGCGTCGCCTGCTATGGTAATGAGGAAGAACTGGGATCTGACGGTAATTGATTGACGGCCCACGACTCTCTCTCTCTCTCTCTCTCTCTCTCTCTCTCTCTCTCTCTCTCTCTCTCTCTCTCTCTGTACTATAATTACCATGGTACACGACACCTGACACACCCTGTACTATAATTACCATGGTACACGACACCTGACACACCCTGTACTATAATTACCATGGTACACGACACCTGATACACCCTGTACAATAATTACCATGGTACACGACACCTGACACACCCTGTACTATAATTACCATGGTAGACGACACCTGACACACCCTGTACAATAATTACCATGGTACACGACACCTGATACACCCTGTACAATAATTACCATGGTACACGACACCTGACACACCCTGTACAATAATTACCATGGTACACGACACCTGACACACCCTGTACTATAATTACCATGGTACACGACACCTGACACACCCTGTACTATAATTACCATGGTACACGACACCTGACACACCCTGTACTATAATTACCATGGTACACGACACCTGACACACCCTGTACTATAATTACCATGGTACACGACACCTGACACACCCTGTACTATAATTACCATGGTACACGACACCTGATACACCCTGTACAATAATTACCATGGTACACGACACCTGACACACCCTGTACAATAATTACCATGGTACACGACACCTGACACACCCTGTACTATAATTACCATGGTACACGACACCTGACACACCCTGTACTATAATTACCATGGTACACGACACCTGACACACCCTGTACTATAATTACCAGGGTACACGACACCTGATACACCCTGTACAATAATTACCATGGTACACGACACCTGACACACTTTGTACTATAATTACTATGGTACACGACACCTGACACACCCTGTACTATAATTACCATGGTACACGACACCTGACACACTTTGTACTATAATTACCATGGTACACGACACCTGACACACCCTGTACTATAATTACCATGGTACACGACACCTGACACACCCTGTACTATAATTACCATGGTACACGACACCTGATACACCCTGTACTATAATTACCATGGTACACGACACCTGACACACCCTGTACTATAATTACCATGGTACACGACACCTGACACACCCTGTACTATAATTACCATGGTACACGACACCTGACACACCCTGTACTATAATTACCATGGTACACGACACCTGACACACCCTGTACTATAATTACCATGGTACACGACTCCTGACACACCCTGTACTATAATTACCATGGTACACGACACCTGACACACCCTGTACTATAATTACCATGGTACACGACACCTGATACACCCTGTACAATAATTACCATGGTACACGACACCTGACACACCCTGTACAATAATTACCATGGTACACGACACCTGACACACCCTGTACTATAATTACCATGGTACACGACACCTGACACACCCTGTACTATAATTACCATGGTACACGACACCTGACACACCCTGTACTATAATTACCAGGGTACACGACACCTGATACACCCTGTACAATAATTACCATGGTACACGACACCTGACACACTTTGTACTATAATTACCATGGTACACGACACCTGACACACCCTGTACTATAATTACCATGGTACACGACACCTGACACACTTTGTACTATAATTACCATGGTACACGACACCTGACACACCCTGTACTATAATTACCATGGTACACGACACCTGACACACCCTGTACTATAATTACCATGGTACACGACACCTGATACACCCTGTACTATAATTACCATGGTACACGACACCTGACACACCCTGTACTATAATTACCATGGTACACGACACCTGACACACCCTGTACTATAATTACCATGGTACACGACACCTGACACACCCTGTACTATAATTACCATGGTACACGACACCTGACACACCCTGTACTATAATTACCATGGTAGACGACACGGAGAGAGAGAGAGAGAGAGTATTCGCAGTAGTGAAGTGGGAGGAGTCAAGTCCTCTGGTGTCCAATAAGCTCCTCCCACTGATGGCGTGACTCCGCCCCCCCCCACCCCCCACCCTCCGTGTGTGTGTGAACTCCTCTCTCTCTCTCTCTCTCTCTCTCTCTCCTTCACACCACAATTATTTCTCCCCTTTCTTATGTCACATCTCCCTCGTTCTCCTCCTCCTCCTCGTTCTCCTCCTCCTCCTCGTCTTCCTCCTCCTCGTCTTCCTCCTCCTCCTCTTCTTCCTCCTCCTCCTCTTTACGTATTCATCTATAAACAATTTCCCCGAGAGAGAGAGAGAGAGAGAGAGAGATCATACAACACCTGCTGACACCCTTAACACCTGCTGACACCCTTAACACCTGCTGACACCCTTAACACCTGCTGACACCCTTAACACCTGCTGACACCCTTAACATCTGTTGACACCCTTAACACCTGCTGACACCCTCAACACCGGCTGACACCCTTAACACCTGCTGACACCCTTAACACCTGCTGACACCCTTAACACCTGCTGACACCCTTAACACCTGCTGACACCCTTAACACCTGCTGACACCCTTAACACCTGCTGACACCCTCAACACCTGCTGACACCCTCAACACCGTCAGCTGACACCCTCAACACCGTCAGCTGACACCCTCATCACCGGCTGACACCCTCATCACCGGCTGACACCCTCAACACCGTCAGCTGACACCCTCATCACCGGCTGACACCCTCAACACCGTCAGCTGACACCCTCAACACCGTCAGCTGACACCCTCAACACCGTCAGCTGACACCCTCAACACCGTCAGCTGACACCCTCAACACCGGCTGACACCCTCATCACCGGCTGACACCCTCATCACCGGCTGACACCCTCAACACCGGCTGACACCCTCATCACCGGCTGACACCCTCAACACCGGCTGACACCCTCAACACCGGCTGACACCCTCAACACCTGCTGACACCCTCAACATCGTCGGCTGACACCCTCAACACCGGCTGACACCCTCAACACCGGCTGACACCCTCAACACCGGCTGACACCCTCAACACCGGCTGACACCCTCAACACCTGCTGACACCCTCAACACCGGCTGACACCCTTAACACCGTCAGCTGACACCCTCATCGTCGGCTGACACCCTCAACACCGGCTGACACCCTCAACACCGGCTGACACCCTCAACACCTGCTGACACCCTCAACACCTGCTGACACCCTCATCACCGGCTGACACCCTCAACACCTGCTGACACCCTCAACACCTGCTGACACCCTCATCACCGGCTGACACCCTCAACACCTGCTGACACCCTCAACACCTGCTGACACCCTCAACACCGTCAGCTGACACCCTCATCACCGGCTGACACCCTCAACACCGGCTGACACCCTCAACACCTGCTGACACCCTCAACACCTGCTGACACCCTCATCACCGGCTGACACCCTCAACACCTGCTGACACCCTCAACACCGGCTGACACCCTCAACACCGGCTGACACCCTCAACACCGGCTGACACCCTCAACACCGTCAGCTGACACCCTCATCGTCGGCTGACACCCTCAACACCGGCTGACACCCTCAACACCTGCTGACACCTTCAACTCCGTCAGCTACACGTGTTGGTTACAGTGTACACTTCATTAGTTGTATTGAGGCGACACCTGCCCTTGGGGGGGGGGGGGACTCTCTCTCTGTATGTATGTATGTATGTATGTACGTATGCATGTATGTACAGGAGATATGTATGTATGTATGTATGTATGTATGCATGTATGCACAGGAGATATGTATGTATGTATGTATGTATGTACAGGAGTTACTGTAGACTCAGCAGTTCACGCTCACTAAGTCAACACATTAAGTCATTTTTGCTGTAGTTAGCGATGTCCCCACCGTGTAAGAGGGCCTCTCCTGGCTCTATTTTCAGTGTGTGTAAGTGTGTGTAAGTGTGTGTCGGTTTGTGTAAGTGTGTGTCGGTTTGTGTAAGTGTGTGTCGGTTTGTGTAAGTGTGTGTCGGTTTGTGTAAGTGTGTGTCGGTTTGTGTATGTGTGTGTCGGTTTGTGTAAGTGTGTGTCGGTTTGTGTAAGTGTGTGTCGGTTTGTGTAAGTGTGTGTCGGTTTGTGTAAGTGTGTGTCGGTTTGTGTAAGTGTGTGTCGGTTTATGTAAGTGTGTGTAAAAACATGATGATAAGGTTAAATATCGCTATCATCTCTCTCAACTTCACACACACACACACACACACACACACACACACACACCTTTGCTAGCGTCACCAGTAATGCTGATCACACAGTTTAAATAAACAGATTTGTTTATCTGTAGTGAACTGAACACCTGTTAACACGTGTACACCTATACCTGCCTCCTCACCTCCTCACTTGCCTCCTAACATTCCCCACCTGCCTTCACACCTGCCCCCCTCACCCCCTCACCTGCCTTCACACCCCCTTACCTGCCTCCTCACCCCCTTACCTGCCTCCTCACCCCCTTACCTGCCTCCTCACCCCCTTACCTGCCTCTTGAATATTGTTGGAGATATGAAATGAGTTCGTAAGATCACTGAAGAAGAGTAAGACAAACAGACATATCCCCCTGCTTTCACTTCTCAGTATATTTTTAACAGTTCAAAACTCGAAACAATTAGGTAGGATTTGTATCAATTTAATTTAAAACGGAATACTGAACTACTAGATGACTGGTTGAGAGCTGTATGAGTTCCTATAAGACACTCATGACTGTAATATGATGACCTGTCGGGGTAATATCTACAAGTCTGTCTATGTAATCTGATGGAATGTTGATTTATAATGAAATGATGTCAAATGTCATGATGCAGTGGTATAATGCAAAATATTGTCTATTTATTATGAAAAACCGTGAGTTATGTGAAAAATAGGGAGTACAGAGTTAAGTCATCATACTCAAGGGGTTAAATCATTATACTCAAGGGGTTAAATCATCATACTCAAGGGGTTAAATCAACATACTCAAGGGGTTAAATCATTATACTCAAGGGGTTATATCATCATACTCAAGGGGTTAAATAATCATACTGAAGGTTTTAAATTATCATACTCAAGGGCATACTGAAGGTTTTAAATTATCATACTCAAGGGTTTAATTCATCATACTCAAGGGGTTAAATCATCATACTCAAGAGGTTAAATCATCATACTCTAGGGTTAAATCATCATACTCTAGGGTTAAATCATCATACTCAAGGGGTTAAATCATCATACTCAAGGGTTAAATCATCATACTCAAGGGGTTAAATCATCATACTCAAGGGGTTAAATCATCATACTCAAGAGGTTAAATCATTATACTCACGGGGTTAAATCATCATACTCAAGGGGTTAAATCATCATACTCAAGGGTTTAAATCATCATACTCAAGGGGTTAAATCATCATACTTAAGAGGTTGAGGCAGGAGGGTCACACAGGTAAGATCGTTAATTTAGACATTCAGGTGTTGCCTCCTGTGTGTGTGTGTGTGTGTGTGTGTGTGTGTGCGTGAGCGTGTGTGTGTGCGTGTGTGTGTGTGTGTATGGTGTGTATGTGTGTGTGTGTGTGTATGGTGTGTGTGTGTTTGTGTATCGTGTGTGTGGTGTGTGTGTGTGTGTGTGTGTGTGTGTGTATATCGTGTGTGGTGTGTGTGTGTGTGTCTGTGGTGTGTGTGGTGTGGTGTGTGTGTGTGTGTATGGTGTGTGTGTGTGGTGTGTGCGTATGTATCGTGTGTGTGTGTGTGTGTGTGTGTGTGTGTGTGTGTGATGTGTGTGGTGTGTGTGTGATGTGTGTGGTGTGTGTGTGTGTGGTGTGTGGTGTGTGTGTGTGGTGTGTGTGGTGTGTGGTGTGTGTGTGTGTGTGTGTGTGTGTGTGTGTATGGTGTGTGTGCACGGATGGTCACTAACACAATCCTTGACTCGTTCACTGTAACGTGATTTACCCCGCTCGTTAGTGCGGTCCAGGAGGGGGTGTGAGAGGGGTGAGGGGGAGCAGGTGGGGATGGAGGGAGTCGTGGCCTTCGTTAGAGGAGTCAAAAAGGCAATCAGTCTATATTTATTTTGTCTGGTCAATTTGTGTGTGTGTGTGTGTGTGTGTGTTGTGTGTGTGTGTTGTGTGTGTGTGTGTGTTGTGTGTGTGTGTGTTGTGTGTGTGTGGTAAGCGTGTCTCCCTCACTGACTGGCAGAACCACCCTGTCTCAGACCAAAGCTGAGACCATCCGCCAGAAGAAAGTGGCGGCCCATCGTAAACTTCGTGATCTAAAGAACGAATGCTGGAAAAAATAAAGGGTGTAATCCACAACAATTTCCATATCAACACAAGATGCGTGAATTTTTCAATTCCACTAAAACAATGTATGGGTCAACCACTCATAGCGAGGTCCCCCCACCGCTCATCCGACGGTAACTCCCTTATTAAACCCGATGAAGGCATCCGTCAGCACTGGAAAGAGCACTACCATTCGTTGCTCAATCGAAACACCGATGTGGATGTCCTGACTACCCAGCAGGTTCCTCAGCATCCGGAGCTGACCCACCTCAGCTATCCTCCATCCCTGGATGAGGTAGCTACTGCCATCAAACAGATGAAAAATAACAAAGCCTCAGGGCCTGATGGAATCCCAGCCGAGGTGTTTAAACCAGGAGGACCTTTACCAGCCGTCTCCACTCTCTTCTGTAGAATATATGGGAAAAGGAGGAAATCCCCCAAGCTCTTAAAGACGCCTCCATTTTCAATATATATAAGAACAAGGGAGACCGGTCAGACTGTGGCAACTACCGTGGGATCTAGCTGCTGTCCATAGCTGGCAAGATTATCATTCGAGTCCTCTTGCACAGACTCTCAGCCGTTTTGGTTGCTCACCAAAATTCATCGCCATCGTGAGGCAACTCCACGGTGGCATGAACTGCACCCAGTCTGAGTTCTTCCCCATCTAAACGGGGGTTAAATAATGGTGTGTACTGGCACCAACTTTCTTTTCCATTTTCTTGGCTGCTTTCCTTACTCGTGCCAGTGCCAATTTAGCCAGCAAGGTGGACATCGAGTACCGAATGAAGGGACTTTTCAACATAAGACAACTCCAGGCAGGAACAAAGGTGTCGGCAGCTTCCATTACTGAACTTCAGTATGCAGACGACCTCACCCTCGTCGCTCACACTGAACGCGACCTACAGGAGATCCTGAACTCCTCCGCAGAAACTTATGCACACTTTTGAGGTGAATGTACGTAAGACTCAGATTCTCTTCCAACCTGCCCCAGGTTCAGCCACACCTCCACCATCCATTCAGCTTAACGGTACTACCCTCTCAATATTACCCACTTTCAGTATCTCGGCTCCCACCTGTCCAACACTGCGGACATCGATGAAGAGATTCAACATCAGATTAGATGTGTATCTCAAGACTTTGGCAGACACCGTACTTGTGTCTTCAGCTGTAGGGAGCTGAAGGTATCTGCAAAGTTACACGTATATCGAGCAGTGGTCCTCCCCACCCTGCTATATGGCAGCGAGACATGGGTTACATACAGGAGGCACCTCAATGCACTTGAAATTTTCATCAACGTAGTCTACGTTCCATCCTCCGAGTTGGCTGGGAAGACAAGACAACAAATGCCAGTATTCTTGCTGACACCAACTGTAGGAGCATCGAGGTTACCATTACCCACAAACAACTACGCTAGACTGTCCATGTTTCACACATGGACGACATTAGACTGCCAAAGCAGCTACTTTACAGTCACCTAACGAATAGTAAACGTAACGCCGGTGGGGAACTGAAAGGTGTAAGGATAGTCTTAACACCAACCTGAAAAAGTGCCAAATCGACCCCTTCACATGGGAGACGATCACTCCACATCATACCGCTTGAAGGAGCACCAAACAACAAGGTGGCAATACTCTCGAGCTAGTCCAACTGCATACCGAGGCAGACAAGCGCCAACGACGTTAAGACGCTGCCGCCGCCTCTCCCGCCCTAGATGTAGCCCCCCACATGTGCAACATCTGTGGACGGCCCTTCTGGTCTCATATCATTGTATCATAGCTGGATGATCGTCATACTCAATTCCGAGTGACAGCAAAGTAGTAGTGTGTGTGTGTGTGTGTGTGTAATAATAATAATGATAATGATAATGATAATAATAATGATCTTAATAATAATAATAATAATAATAATAATAATAATAATAATAAACAGTTTATCAATAGAGTTGGAGCCGGTGGCTGAAAATATACAAACTTATGTGATTTCGACATAATGATATGCGTTCAATACATTTACAGGGCTGTACAGTACATAAATCAGGAGTTGTTTATTATTTTAACAATAGATGGGATGGTGCTATTCTTATATCTAACAGTGCGGGCTCTTATGGGCTGAATTTTGTTGTAGTGGCGGACTGCGCGAGGTGGGTGGGGGACTGCCGGTGGCAGGAGGTGGCGATGACGAGGGTGGTGCAGTAGTCCACTGCCAAACCTTGCTAGTGCGTGGTGGTGGAGGTCACTGAAGGATGGCATTTTCAGGATGGAGAGAGTGTTGTTATAGCTGGAGTAGTCTGCGCCGAGCATGATTCTGCAGGCCCTTTTCTGTACCTTCTCTAGCTGGCGTTGTTGGGTAGAGTTGAGGGAAGACGACCAGGCTGGTGACGCATACGTTAATTTGGGGAGAATAAAGGCGTTGCAGATAGTCCTCAGCTCTGGCGTGGGTGTCCCAAGTGACCTGAGTCGTCGTAGCATGTAGAGTCGGTACGAGGCTGCCTTGATTGTGTTGTTTAAATGGACCTTCCAGTCCAGTTTGTGGTCTATGGTAACACCCAGGAGTTTGGCAGACTGCACTAACTGGAGAGGATAGGCACCCACTGTGACTGCTGGAGCTTGCACTGTAGTGGCGGCGGTACTGATGTGCCGTAGTCCATGCCTGTAGCCTGTCCAAAGTACCTTGTAGCGATGAGTAGTCCGGTGAGGTGTTGTCCACTGTAACCCCCACAGTGCAGTCATCCACGTACTTCCACCTGTGAGGAGTGTCTGATAGAGCGTCGTTGATCAGGATTAGGAAGCACAGTGATCCCATCTTGGTCCCCTGGGGAACACCGCAGGTGAGGTGTTGGAATGTGGAGACAGAACCCTGGTATCTCACTGCCTGACGACGCTCACTCAGGAAATCAGTGAGCCATGAGACCAGGTTGGTGGGCAGCCCTAGTGCAATGGCCTTGTTGATAACAGTGCAGTGATCAACAAGGTCAAAAGCCTTCCTGAAGTCAACAAGGGCAACGGCCAGTGATGTCTTACGTTTCTGCAGGTGTGTGTGTGTTTAATAATAATAAATAATAATAATAATAATCGGTTTATTAATAGAGTTGCAGCCGGTGGCTGAAAATATACAGACTTACATTTGATTTAGACATAATGATATAATATGCATTGAATACATTCACAGGGCTGTACAGTACATAAATCAGGAGTTGTTTATTATTTTAACAATAGATGGGATGGTGCTGTTCTTATATCTATCGGTGCGGGCTCTTATGGGCTGAATTTTGTTGTAGTGGCGGACTGCGCGAGGTGGGCGGGGGGCTGCCGGTGGCAGGAGGTGGCGATGACGAGGGTGGTGCAGTAGTCCACGGTGTGTGTGTGTGTGTGTGTGTGATCAACCAAGAATGAATACTTTGTGATATTAAGATATACATTACATTCATATTGTGCTCTCTCTCTCTCTCTCTCTCTCTCTCTCTCTCTCTCTCTCTCTCTCCCTGACACAATCAACGTAAACGCTGGATCAAGACAACAAAGGTAGGATTACTCTCCCTTATGACGCCAGATGCCCTCCCTCGCCCTCCCTCACCCTCCCTCACCCTCCCTAACCCTCCCTCTTCACGTACTTAAGTACAGTATTTGTAACTGTGTTGACAGCATTTTCTAGTTGTTGTAATCTTGTAGTATAGATGTTCTGTCTGTCTGTCTGTCTGTCTGTCTGTCTGTCTGTCTGTCTGTCTGTCTTATTACAAGATTGACTCACGAGACTCACAACACTCACAAGAGACACACAAGAGAGACTCACAAGAGAGACTCACAAGAGAAATTCACAAGACTCACAAGAGACTCACAGGAGACACTCACAGGAGAGACTCACTAGAGAAACTCACAAGAGAAACTCACAGGAGAGACTCACAAGAGAGACTCACAAGAGAGACTCACAAGAGAGACTCACATCAGCGTGCATTACAAGTGATATGTTAATTTGTGATAAACTGCACTAATTGCCCCAGACACCTGGCTCGTGTAGTGCTACCTGTGTCATGGCGCATTAATCCAGGTGAGGTGGTGGATGGTGGTGGTGGATAGTGGTGGATAGAGGTGGTGGATAGTGGTGGATAGTGGTGGATGATAGTGGTGGATGGTGGTGGATAGTGGTGGTGGATGGTGGTGATGGATAGTGGTGGTGGATAGTGATGGTGGATGGTGGATAGTGGTTGATAGTGGTGGTGGATGGTGGTGGTCAGGAAGGAGGGACGGAGGGAGAAGGATGGGGGAAGGTAGGGGAGGGGAGGGAGGATAGGAAGGGTGGGTAGGGATGGAGGGAAGGGAGGGACCCATCACTTTATCTTCAGATTGACTAATAGATGGAACCCCTCATTTGAATTTTGATGAGGCGCCGGCCAACGTGCGCCGCCCACTGCCGCCCCCTCCTGCCACCCCACCCCCTCTTTCCTCCCCCTCCTGCCACCCCACCCCCCCTCTTTCCTCTCCCTCCTGCCACCTGCCACTCTGATGCTCTTTTGTTGATGACTGATGCAGCGAAACTGAGTTTACGTCATCTATTGAGTCTCTGGCGTCTCTCTGATGCTCTTTTGTTTATCTCTACAATAGACGCATCAAAAGCTACAGTGAAACTCATCAATAGACGATAAAGGACGCATTAAAACTGAATCGAACGCATAAATAATTGAAAAAAAGAACAAACAGTTGAGTGTTAGAACGCATGAACCAGCAACCCATCGTGTTATTGGGTTGGTTTTAACTTATTAAACCTGGAGATAAACGCATCGAAAACGCCTGAACAAATGCTTTAAACCCATCAAATACAAATTAAATACACGAGACGACGCATGAAGCCAAGGTGATGTGTGAGTGCGTGGAGCTTCATAATTGTGTGTGTGAGTGCGTCGAGCGTCATAATTGCGTGTGAGTGCGTCGAGCGTCATGATTGCGTGTGAGTGCGTCGGTCGTCATTTTTCCCTCATCAAATCACTGTTGGGGACGCATTTGGTCAGCTTATATGGAGAGGCAATGTAATTACTTACTGCTATTACCTACCTCCCTCTCTCACCCTCCCTCCCTCCCTCACCCTACCTCCCTCCCTCACCCTCCCTCTCTCACCCTCCCTCCCTCCCTCACCCTACCTCCCTCTCTCGCCCTCCCTCTCTCACCCTCCCTCCCTCCCTCACCCTCCCTCCCTCCCTCACCCTCCCTCACCCTACCTCCCTCCCTCACCCTCCCTCTCTCACCCTCCCTCCCTCCCTCACCCTACCTCCCTCCCTCACCCTCCCTCTCTCACCCTCCCTCCCTCCCTCACCCTACCTCCCTCTCTCGCCCTCCCTCTCTCACCCTCCCTCCCTCCCTCCCTCACCCTACCTCCCTCTCTCGCCCTCCCTCTCTCACCCTCCCTCCCTCCCTCACCCTCCCTCCCTCCCTCACCCTACCTCCCTCACCCTCCCTCTCTCACCCTCCCTCCCTCACCCTCCGTCCCTCCTTCACCCTCCCTGACCTGCCTGACCCTTCCTTGCCCTCACTGACCAAACCGCCGCTACAAAGAATATCAATCCCTGACTCGATCTCAACAGCTTATATACATGAGACTGCGCCTAGGGTACAGGTACCTATGGGAGTACATTGGCAACCCTGAGCCTCACCGCACTGTTTGTAAACTTTGTAGCCAACCCGACTCTCACACCCTCTCTCACTACATCCTCACTTGCCCTATGACCTCCTCCTACAGGTCCCCAGCTGTTACCAACACCTCTTCCCTCCCAGACCAGATATCCCTCCTCCTAGTGATAGGCCTGGCACTAGGGACCTGCCACGCTTTGCCATAAACAAATTAAATGTACCGGGAACTTTCCCCCCACACACTCATCATTCTCTCACTTTATGTAACTTGCTGACAAAACCTATGACCCTTCAGGCTTCTACGCCCTTAATGCACGAGTCATAAAGGCAAGAATGAACTTGGCATGCTTCCCAGATGGGCGCTGTAAACGCTTCTGGGCTTCACCTTACACAGGATGTAAGGGGGTGCCCAATAAACTAGCCCCCTCGGGGGTAATCTGTAAATCTGTAAGGGAAGAGGAGAGGACGGGGGGAGGAGGAGAGGACGGGGGGGGGGAGGAGAGGACGGGGGGGGACGGGGGGAGGAGGAGAGGACGGGGGGGGAGGAGGGGGGAGAGGGGGAGGGAGGGGGAAGAGGACGGGGTGGGAGGAGGAGAGGACGGGGGTGAGTGGGGGAGAGGACGGGGGGGAGGAGGAGAGGACGGGGGGGAGGAGAGGACGGGGGGGAGGAGAGGACGGGGGGAGGAGGACGGGGGGGAGGAGAGGACGGGGGGGGGAGGAGAGGACGGGGGGGAGGAGAGGACGGGGGAGGGGGAGGAGAGGACGGGGGGAAGAGGAGAGGACGGGGGGAAGAGGAGAGGACGGGGGGGGAGGAGGAGAGGACGGGGGGGGAGGAGGACGGGGGGGGGGAGGAGGAGAGGACGGGGGGAGGAGGAGAGGACGGGGGGGAGAGGACGGGGGGGAGAGGACGGGGGGGAGAGGAGGGGGAGGAGGAGAGGAGGGGGGAGGAGAGGAGGGGGAGAGGAGGGAGGGGGAGGAGGAGAGGAGGAGGAGAGGAGGGGGGGGGAGGAGAGGACGGGGGGAGGAGGAGAGGAGGGGGAGGGAGGAGGAGGAGGGGGGGAGGAGGAGGGAGAGGAGGGGGGAGGGAGGAGGAGAGGAGGGGGGAGGAGAGGAGAGGAGGGGGAGAGGAGGAGGGGAGGAGGGGAGGGGAGGAGGAGAGGACGGGGGGAGGAGAGAGAGGAGAGGGGGGAGGAGGGAGGGACGGGGGGAGAGGAGGAGGGAGGGGGAGAGGAGGGAGGGGAGGGGGGAGAGGAGAGGAGGGGAGAGAGGGAGGAGGAGGGGGGAGGAGAGGACGGGGGGAGAGGAGAGGAGGGGGGGAGGAGGAGGAGGAGGGGGGAAGAGGAGAGGACGGGAGGGGAGAGGGAGGAGGAGGGGAGAGGAGAGGACGGGGGGGAGGAGAGGAGGGGGGGGAGGAGGAGAGGACGGGGGGAGGAGGAGAGGACGGGGGGAAGAGGAGAGGACGGGGGGAAGAGGACGGGGGAAGAGGAGAGGACGGGGGGAGGAGGAGAGGACGGGGGGAAGAGGAGAGGACGGGGGGGAGGAGAGGACGGGGGGCGGAGGGGAGAGGGAGGAGGGGAGGGGGGGAGAGGACGGGAGGGGGAGAGAGAGGAGGGGGGAGGAGAGGACGGGGGGAAGAGGAGAGGACGGGGGAGGAGGGGGGAAGAGGAGAGGAGGGGGAGGAGGAGAGGACGGGTGGGGAAGAGGAGAGGACGGGGGGGAGGAGGAGTGGACGGGGGGGAAGAGGACGGGGGGGAGGAGAGGACGGGGGGAAGAGGAGAGGACGGGAGGGGAGAGGAGAGGACGGGGGGGAGAGGAGAGGACGGGAGAGGAGGGGGGGAGAGGACGGGGGGAAGAGGAGGGGACGGGGGGGAGAGGACGGGGGGGAGAGGACGGGGGGGAGAGGACGGGGGGGAGGAGGGAGGAGGAGGGGAGGGGGGAGAGGAGGAGGGAGGAGGAGAGGACGGGGGGAAGAGGAGAGGACGGGAGGGGAGAGGAGAGGACGGGGGGGAGAGGAGAGGACGGTTGGAGGGGGGAATGTTGTAAGAATGAGCGAACAATGATAAAAGTCTTCTTCTTTTAAAATGACGCACCTTTCTGATTGGCTGGCAGCTGGTGTATGGATGTCGCTAATTCGTTCTTAAAGACATTGATGGAGCGCTCTGATTGGTCGGCTGCTTGTGTTTGGTCATCGCTCATTGGTCGACGCATTACCAGACTAATTGGCCACGGGGTATATGACCTCTCTCTCTCTCTCTCTCTCTCTCTCTCTCTCTCTCTCTCTCACAATAGAGGTTCACCACACACTCTCACACACTCTCACACAATAGAGGTTCACCACACACTCTCACACAATAGAGGTTCACCACACACTCTCACACACTCTCACACACTAGAGGTTCACCACACACTCTCACACACTCTCACACAATAGAGGTTCACCACACACTCTCACACACTCTCACACAATAGAGGTTCACCAGTTAATCTTCTTGTTGAAAACCCATTCAGTACACAGTGGGGTAGGTGGCGGCTCCCATCTGTTGTACCGGAGTGAGGGAGAGTGAGGGAGAGAGGGAGAGTGAGGGAGAGTGAGGGAGAGTGAGGGAGAGAGGGAGAGTGAGGGAGAGTGAGGGAGAGTGAGGGAGAGAGGGAGAGCGAGGGAGAGAAGGAGAGTGAGGGAGAGTGGAGGAGAGTGAGGGAGAGAGGGAGAGTGAGGGAGTGAGGGAGAGTGGGGGAGAGTGGGGGAGAGTGAGGGAGAGTGGGGGAGAGTGATGGGGAGTGAGGGAGTAGGGGAGAGTGAGGGAGAGTGGGGGAGAGTGATGGGAGTGAGGGAGAGTGAGGGAGAGTGGGGGAGAGTGATGGGAGTGAGGGAGAGTGAGGGAGTGTGAGGGGGATTGGAGGAGTGAGGGAGAGTGGGGGAGTGAGGGAGTGTGGGGGAGAGTGAGGGAGTGTGGGGGAGAGTGAGGGAGTGGGGGAGTGGGAGAGTGAGGGAGTGAGGGAGTGTGAGGGAGAGTGAGGGAGAGTGAGTGAGAGTGATGGGGAGTGAGGGAGAGTGAGGGAGAGTGAGGGACAGTGAGGGAGAGTGAGGGAGTGTGAGGGAGAGTGAGGGAGTGTGAGGGAGAGTGAGGGAGAGTGATGGGGAGTGAGGGAGTGTGAGGGGGATTGGAGGAGAGAGGGAGAGTGAGGGAGTGGCGGAGAGAAGGAGGGTGAGGGAGAGAGGGAGAGTGATGGAGAGTGAGGGAGTAAGGGAGAGAGAGAGGGTGAGGGAGAGTGAGGGAGTGAGGGAGAGTGAGGGAGGTGAGAGTAGCTATGAACCAGCTCGGGGTATTGATTTGCAGCCTGATGGTGTGATCTATGTGAGTGTGGGAGAGTGAAGAAGACTGTGGGAGAGCGAGCGAGAGAGAGAGTACAGAACGACTATGTGAGAGCTAGTAAGAGTATGGGAGAGTGTAGGAGATCAAGAGTCTGTGAGAGAGTGAGAGTCTGAGGAAATGTAAAAGAAAGTGAGAGCGATGGAGTGAGTGTGTTAAAGTGAGTGTGGGAGAGTGAGTGCGTGTGAGAGTGTAGAAGAGTGTGGGGAGAGAGAGAGAGAGAGAGAGAGAGAGAGAGAGAGAGAGAGAGAGAGAGAGAGAGAGAGATGACTGTCACGGCCATAATTGCATCAAAGCTCCAGTGATGAGTTAGTTGGCGGCAGCTTCCCCCACCCAACCCCCGTCTTCAGGATTTTCTTTAATCTAATAATTATTTCTTCTTCTTCTTATTCTTATTATTATTATTATTATTTTTATTATTATTATTATTATTATTAGGTAAAATAGTCTCTGATGAACTTTTCCCCACTCCAGGACCCTCTTACCCCACTCCAGGACCCCTTTACCCCACTCCAGGAGCCCTTACCCCACTCCAGGACCCTCTTACCCCACTCCAGGACCCCTTTACCCCACTCCAGGAGCCCTTACCCCACTCCAGGAGCCTTTACCCCACTCCAGAACCCGTTGCCCCACTCCAGGACCCTCTTACCCCACTCCAGGACCCTCTTACCCCACTCCAGGACCCTCTTACCCCACTCCAGGACCCTCTTACCTCACTCCAGGATCCCCCACGAAATATGTCACCACAAGTAGCGTGACCAGTTGGATACGACCTTTGTGTCAACACTGCTTGATGTAAGGATATTGATATCACTTAATTTACCCTCCCCAGTGCCCTCCCTCCCTCCCACCCTACCCACCCTCACTCCCTTAATCGCTGGCCACATGGTCACCCAACCTTACCAATACACACCCTCCCTACCTCCCTCCCTCCTTCCGTCCCACCCCCCTCCCCCCTCCCCCCCCCCTCCCTCCCCCCCCCTCCGCCCCTCCCTCCCTCCGTCTTCTAATCCTCAGTGTCGCTGGGACGTAAACCTGGGGATTATCCGGGTTAACTAAGGGGGGGGGGGGGTTAACTCAAAGGTTTTATGTGAGCGTGTAATGTACCTATTATGAGTGAAAAAGTCAACATCTTGTGAGGTGGAAGTTAAGCACCACACCACAACACACACACACACCACCACACACACCACCACCACCACCACACACCACCATACACCACCACACACCACCACACACACACAACAAACCACCACACACACCACACACACAACACACACCACACACACACCACACACCACACACACACCACACACACCACCACACACCACACACCACACACACACCACCACACACACCACACACACACCACACACCACACCACACACCACACACACCACCACACACCACCACACACACCACACACACACACACCACACACACACACCACCACACACACCACCACACACCACCACACACACCACCACACAACACCACACACACACCACACCACCACACACACACCACCACACACCACCACACACACACACAACCACACACACACCACACACACACACACACCACCACACACCACCACACACACACCACACACACCACACACACACACCACCACACACACCACACAGCACCACCACACACACCACACACACCACTACACACACCACCACCACACACACCACACACACCACCACACACACCACACACACCACACACACCACCACACACACCACACCACCACACCACACACACCACCACACACCACCACACACACCACCACACACCACAACACACACACACCACCACCACACACCACCACACACACCACCACACACCACACACACAACACACACAACACACACACACACCACACACACCACCACACACACCACCACACACCACACACACCAACACACACACACACCACCACACACACCACCACACAACCACCACACACCACACACACACCACCACACACCACCACACCACCACACACACCACCACCACACACCACCATACACCCCACCACACACACAACCACACACCACCACACCACCACACACACCACCACCACACACACCACCACACACCACCACCACACACCACCACACACACCACCACACACACCACCACACCACCACACACCACCACCACACACCACCACACACCACCACCACACACACACCACACACCACCACCACACACACCACCACACACCACCATACACACCACCACACACACCACCATACACACCACCACACACACCACACACACCACCACACACACCACCACACACACCACCACCACACACCACCACACACACCACCACACACCACCACCACACACACCACACACCACACACACCACACACACCACCACACCACCACACACACACCACACACACCACCACACACACACACACCACCACCACACACACACCACCACACACACCACACACCACCACCACACACACCACCACACACACCACCACCACACACACCACCACCACCACACACCACCACCACACACCACCACCACACACCACCACACACACACACACACCACCACCACCACACACACCACCACCACACACACACACCACACACCACCACCACACATCACCACCACACACCACCACACACACACAACACCGCACACCACCACCACCACCACACACCACCACCACACACCACCACCACACACACCACCACCACACACACCACCACCACCACACACCACCACCACACACCACCACCACACACACCACCACCACACACACACCACCACCACACACCACCACACACACACACCACCACACCACACACACACACACACACACCACCACCACACACACACCACACACCACCACACACCACCACCACACACCACCACACACACCACCACCACACACCACACACCACCACCACACACACCACCACCACACACCACAAACCACCACACACACACACCACCACCACACACACCACACACCACCACCACACACACACCACCACACACCACCACACACACCACCACCACCACACACCACCACACACCACACCACACACCACCACACACCACCACACACCACCACCACACACCACCACACACACCACCACCACACACCACCACACACACCACCACACACACACCACCACACACCACCACACACCACACACACACCACACACCACCACACACCACCACCACACACCACCACACACACCACCACCACACACCACCACACACACCACCACCACACACCACCACCACACACCACCACACACCACACACACACCACACACCACCACACACACACCACCACACACACCACACACACACCATAACCACACACACCACCACACACCACCACCACACACACACCACACACACACCACCACACACACCACCACACACACCACCACCACACACCACCACCACACACCATAACCACACACACCACCACACCCACCACCACACACACACCACACACACACCACAACACCACACACACACCACCACACACCACCACACACACACCATAACCACACACCACACACACACACCACCACACACACCACCACCACACACCACCACACACACACCACCACACACACCACCACCACACACCACCACACACACACCACCACACACACCACCACACACACACACCACCACACACACACACCACCACACACACACCACCACCACCACACACACCACCACCACCACACACACCACCACACACCATAACCACAGCGTGTTACCCCGGATTGCTTCCCCGATGTGTTTCTCCTGGGATTAATGGGTATTACTGGAGACCCACACCAAGGGTTAAGGTGACCCATCCGTTATTATGGGCTGAGGAGAGTTGGTGAGGAGAGTTGGTGAGGATAGGAGTAGAATCGACCAAGTAAGGTTAGGATATGAATAGGGTGAGGATAGATCGGATTAGGATAGTGAGGATAGGGTGAGGATAGGCCACACGACCTCACTAACATAAATCATATTTTTCTTCAGCGTTAAGACTCGATACGATTTTACGCCTGATTAAACTGAACCCCAAAAATTACAGCTTAGTGTGGCGGTGTGGTGGTGTGGTATTGTGGTGGTGTGGTAGTGCGGTGGTGTGTGGTGGAGTGGTATAGTGGTGGTGTGGTAGTGTGGTGGTGTGGTGGAGTGGTATTGTGGTGGTGTGGTAGTGTGGTGGTGTGGTGGTGTGGTAGTGTCGTGTTGTGGTGGTGTGGTGGTGTGGTAGTGTGGTGTGTTGGTGTGGTAGTGTGGTGGAGTGGTATTGCGGTGGTGTGGTAGTGTGGTGGTGTGGTATGTGGTGGTGTGGTAATGTGATGGTGTGGTAGTGTGGTGGTGTGGAAGTGTGGTGATGTGGTAGTGTGGTGGTGTGGTAGTGTAGAGGTGTGGTAGAGTGGTTACTGTGTTGCTGTGGTAATGTGGTAGGGTGGTAGTGTGTAAGTGTGGTAGTATAGTCGTGTGGTAGAGTGGTAGTATAGTAGTGTGGTAGTGTGGTAGAATAGTAGTGTGGTAGTGTGGTAGTATGGTAGTGTGGTAGTATAGTAGTGTGGTAGTGTGGTAGTATAGTAGTGTGGTAGTATAGTAGTGTGGTAGTGTGGTAGTATATTAGTGTGGTAGTGTGGTAGTATAGTAGTGTGGTAGTGTGGTAGTATAGTAGTGTGGTAGTGTGGTAGTGTGGTAGTATAGTAGTGTGGTACTGTGGTAGTGTGGTAGTATAGTAGTGTGGTAGTGTGGTAGTATAGTAGTGTGGTAGTGTGGTCGTGTGGTAGTATAGTAGTGTGGTAGTGTGGTAGTGTGGTAGTATAGTAGTGTGGTAATGTGGTAGTGTGGTAGTATAGTAGTGTGGTAGTATAGTAGTGTGGTAGTGTAGTAGTGTAGTAGTGTGGTAGTGTGGTAGTGTAGTAGTGTGGTAGTATAGTAGTGTACAGTAGTAGTATAGTAGGGTGGTAGTATAGTAGTGTGGTAGTGTAGTAGTGTGGTAGTGTGGTAGTGTAGTAGTGTGGTAGTATAGTAGTGTGGTAGTGTAGTAGTGTAGTAGTGTGGTAGTGTGGTAGTGTAGTAGTATAGTAGTGTGGTAGTGTAGTAGTGTAGTAGTGTGGTAGTGTAGTAGTGTGGTAGTGTAGTAGTGTGGTAGTGTAGTAGTGTGGTAGTGTGGTAGTGTAGTAGTGTGGTAGTGTGGTAGTGTAGTAGTGTGGTAGTGTGGTAGTATAGTAGTGTAGTAGTGTGGTAGTGTGGTAGTGTAGTAGTGTGGTAGTGTGGTAGTGTGGTAGTGTGGTAGTGTAGTAGTGTGGTAGTGTAGTAGTGTAGTAGTGTGGTAGTATAGTAGTGTAGTAGTGTGGTAGTGTGGTAGTATAGTAGTGTAGTAGTGTGGTAGTGTGGTAGTATAGTAGTGTGGTAGTGTGGTAGTATAGTAGTGTGGTAGTGTGGTAGTATAGTAGTGTGGTAGTGTGGTAGTGTAGTAGTGTGGTAGTGTGGTAGTGAAGTAGTGTAGTAGTGTGGTAGGGTGGTAGTGTAGTAGTGTGGTAGTATAGTAGTGTGGTAGTGTAGTAGTGTAGTAGTGTGGTAGTGTGGTAGTGTAGTAGTGTGGTAGTGTAGTAGTGTAGTAGTGTGGTAGTGTAGTAGTGTGGTAGTATAGTAGTATAGTAGTGTAGTAGTGTGGTAGTATAGTAGTGTGGTAGTGTGGTAGTATAGTAGTGTGGTAGTATAGTAGTGTAGTAGTGTGGTAGTGTGGTAGTGTATTAGTGTGGTAGTGTGGCAGTATAGTAGTGTAGTAGTGTGGTAGAATAGTAGTGTGGTAGTGTAGTAGTATAGTAGTGTGGTAGTGTGGTAGTATAGTAGTGTGGTAATGTGGTAGTGTGGTAGTATAGTAGTGTGGTAATGTGGTAGTGTAGTAGTATAGTAGTGTGGTAGTGTGGTAGTGTAGTAGTATAGTAGTGTGGTAGTGTGGTAGTGTAGTAGTATAGTAGTGTGGTAGTGTGGTAGTATAGTAGTGTGGTAGTGTGGTAGTGTAGTAGTATAGTAGTGTGGTAGTGTGGTAGTAGTGTGGTAGTACAGTAGTGTGGTAGTGTAGTAGTATAGTAGTGTGGTAGTGTAGTAGTGTGGTAGTGTGGTAGTACAGTAGTGTGGTAGTGTGGAAACCAGTTGGTGTGGATATGTGACCTGGAGTATGAGAGAGGATTAATCTGTGAAAGAGAGAGTAATCTCATCAGGGTGATTATGGCGGAGATTACTGACAATTGACCCATTACTGGTTCACAGTAATCCTGGTGCACTATACTGTTGGTGCACTATACTGTTGGTGCACTATACTGTTGGTGCACTATACTGTTGGTTCACTATACTGTTGGTGCACTATACTGTTGGTTCACTATACTGTTGGTTCACTATACTGTTGGTGTACTATACTGTTGGTGCATAATACTGTTGGTGCACTATACTGTTGGTGCACTGTACTGTTGGTGCACTATACTGTTGGTGCACTATACTGTTGGTTCACTATACTGTTGGTGCACTATACTGTTGGTGCACTATACTGTCCGTTCACTATACTGTTGGTGCACTATACAGTTGGTGCACTATACTGTTGGTGCACTATACTGTTGGTGCACTATACTGTTGGTGCACTATACTGTTGGTGTACTATACTGTCCGTTCACTATACTGTTGGTGCACTATACAGTTGGTGCACTATACTGTCCGTTCACTATACTGTTGGTGCAATATACTGTTTGTGCACTATACGGTTTGTGCACTATGCTGCTGGTGCATTATAATGTTGGTGCACTATACTGTAGGTTCACTATACTGCTAGTTCACTATACTGTTGGTTCACTATACTGTAGGTTTACTATATTGTTGGTGCACTATACTGTAGGTTCACTATACTGTTAGTTCACTATACTGTAGGTTCACTATACTGTTGGTGTACTATACTGTTGGTGCACTATACTGTTGGTGCACTATACTGTTGGTGTACTATACTGTTGGTGCACTATACTGTTGGTTCACCATACTGTTGGTGCACTATACTGTAGGTTCACTATACTGTTGGTGCACTATACTGTTAGTGCACTACGCCCTTGGAGCGCTATACTGTTGGTGCACTATCCTGTTCGTTCACTATACTGATGGTGTACTATACTGTTGGTTTACTATACTGTTGGTGTACTATACTGTTGGTGCACTATACTGTTGGTGTACTATATTGTTGGTGCACTATACTGTTGGTTCACTATACTGTTGGTTCACTATACTGTTGGTTCACTATACTGTTGGTGTACTATACTGTTGCTGCACTATATTGTTGATGCACTATACTGGTGGTGCACTATACTGTTGGTGCACTATACTCTTGGTGCACTATACTATTGGTTCTATATATGGATGGTGCACTAAACTGCTAGTGCACTATACTCTTGGTTCACTCTACTGTTTCACTATACTGTTGGTGCACTACACTGTTGGTGCACTATAGCGGTGGCTCACTATACTGTAGGTGCACTATTTTTTTAGCTCACTATACTGTTGGTGCACTGTACTGTTTGTTCACTATACTGGTGGTTCATTACACTACTGGTGCACTATACTGTTCGTGCACTATACTGTTGGTGCACTATACTATTGGTGCACTCTACTGTTGGTGCACTATACTTTTGGTGGACTATACTGTTGATTCACAATACTGTTGGTTCATTATACTGTTGGTTCACTATACTGTTGGTTCATTATACAGTTGATTCACTATACTGTTGTTGCACTCTACTGTTGGTGCACTCTACTGTTGGTGCACTCTACTGTTGGTTTACTATACTGTTAGTGCACTATACAGTGTGTTCACTATATTGTTGGTTCACTATACTGCTAGCTATTTATTCTGTTGGAGAACTATACTGTTGGTTCA
The DNA here is from genome assembly GCA_958450375.1 of Homarus gammarus. Lineage (NCBI taxonomy): Eukaryota > Metazoa > Arthropoda > Malacostraca > Decapoda > Nephropidae > Homarus > Homarus gammarus. The sequence continues at coordinate 515,708 of CAUDMG010000254.1, forward strand.
CTGTCACCATGGTTCATTAGCAGTGTGTGTGTGTGTGAGTGTGTGGTCACCATCAAGACTCCTGCTGTGCCTCCTCGTGGCAACACACGGTAACTGAGTGCCTCGTGAGCCCAGGCTAGACCAGCAGGGGATCTCGGAGTAGCAGTGGGCCCCAGAGGGACGGCGCATAGACCCACTGGCATGTGGACACGCCCTGTCGCCTACCAACCACTGCCACGATGACTTGGGGATTAACCTTGGCAAGTATAGTGTAAGGCTACAGCAGTAAACCCCAAACGAAAAATCTGTAGTGCAGCCCTGCATCAGGCAGACATGCTTACAGAGCTCCAACACGACCCCAACGGCGGTATAGGCGGAAGAGGTGACCAACATAGGAACCCAACGACTACACGGGCAGAGTAAGACAATGACAAGATGGACAGGCTACTAAGGCGAAACCCAACAAACTGGGCTATCGGCAGCCCATTGCAACTCTCCCTCTCCCCAGTTATTGCAACACTTTCACCATTGGATCAGAAAAAGGGAGAGCCAAGATGTGTGGTTGCAGCCTGCGCTCCTGCCTCACCACATAAATCAACTCACGCTCAGCCATCATCCAACTCATCATACCTCTTATCATCATCAAAACCTTTATACCCCCAAAAGTCCAATGGCGACAAACGAGTGGCGATGGGGACAACCAGAGATGACTGACAGGAGTCTATAGTCACACCTCTGCACATGGGCAGCACAGATATGATGGTCGTTTACGCACTGGGATCTAGGCAGCAGTGGAATCAGGTCCTGTCTGTGCGACTGAGCAGATCTTCCCAGGAGCTACTCTGCTCGCCCCACATGAGGAGGACGCTAGAAAAGGTGCCTAAACATAGCCAGCCTAAAAAAAAAAAAAAAAAAAATGACTGGGCAACCGCACCCAGAAAGATTACCCTGATGCGGTTGAAAACACAATCATTGATCCAAACAAAAACAAACTATACAACCTCTTATGGTCGCTGGACCCTTCTGGATACTGGCACAAATGAGCGTCCTGAAAGAAAAGCTGCCCTTGTGGCAAAAGAGCTGGCTAGGTATAACATCGACATAGTAGCCATTAGTGAATCCCGGCTCCCACACGATGGTCGACTCACAGAACGGGGGTCTGCCTAAACCTTCTTCTGGAAGGGTAAGACTGCTGTGGAGAGAAACCACATCTATGGAATTGGACTTGTCCTATATATGCTAACTGAAATTCCTGTTGGGATCAACGAACGCCTCATGACACTCCGAGTTCCACTGAATCACTCACGTCATGCCTTTTTCATCAGTGCATACACCCCAGCACTGGATGCAAGAGGATGACATCAAGCAGGCCTTTTATGCTGACCTTGACAGAGTGCTAACCTCTATCCCCAGAGAAGATAAGGTTGTGCTCCTTGGTGACTTCAATGCCAGAGTTGGCAGAGATGCTGACATTTGGCAGGGAACCATAGGGAGGAAAGGACTAGGCAAGTGTAATTCCTATGGCCTACTCCTCCTCAGCAAGTGTGCTGCACACAACCTCACTATCACCTTGTTTAGGCAGGCTGACAAGTTCAAGGGTTCGGGGCAACACCCACGATCCAAATACTGGCATCTCATTGACTACATTATTGTCAGAGAAAGAATCACCGAGATGCCCTCATCACCCGAGCCATTGCGTGGCTCAAACCATTGCGACATTGATCATCGGCTCGTCAGAGCCAAGCTGTCACTTCACGCCGCCCCAAAACGGTAAAGGCACCAAGCGTCCGGAGGAACCAACTGTAGCACATGCTTTCAGAGAGCAGCTCAAACATGGGCTGATAAAAAACCCAACAACAAACAACCCAAATCCCAGTGCCGAACGGGGTGTTCTCGACACTGTCATGAAAAGAAAACAAAACTGCAGAGACCCCTCGGTCAGATCAAAAGAACACACCAGGACTGGTTTGATGAAAATGACGCGAAAATCAACGTACTCGTCAGTGATAAACGTGCTGCTTTAACTGACTGGCAAAACAACCCTCATTCTCAGATCAAAGCTGATACCCAGCGTGAACTTCGCAATGCAAAGAACGAATGGTTGCAAAATAAAGGATGTGAAACGCAAACTTGTAGATCAACACAATTCCACTAAAACATTCTATGGGCCATTCACTCATGGCCTTCCTCTCGTCCAATGGTAACTCCCTAATTTAAGACGAAGAAGGCATCCTTCAGCGCTGGAAAGAGCACTACCATTAGCTGCTCAACCAAAACACCGACGTGGATGTCCTGGCTAACCAGCCGGTCCATTCAAGCATCCAGAGCTGTCCCACCTCAGCTATCCTCCATCCAAGGATGAGGTAGCTATTGACATCAAACAATTGAAAAATAACAAAGCCTCAGGGCCTGATGGAATCCCAGCCGAGGTGTATACAGCAAGAGGACCTCTGCTTACCAGTCGTTCCACTCTCCTGGAGAATATGTGGGAAAAGCAGGAAATCCCCCAAGCTCTTAAAGACGCTTCCATTGTCAATATTTATAAGAACAAGGGAGACCGGTCAGACTGTGGCAACTACCGCGGGATCTCACTGCTGTCTGTAGCTGGCAAGATTAACACTCGAATCCTCCTAAACAGAGTTTTTCCTGAGGAAGAAAACTTCCTTCCGGAATCTCAATGTGGCTTTAAACCATCACGTGGTACCACTGACATGATCTTTGCTGCTCGCCAGATACAGGAAAAGAACAGCGTCGTGACCTGTACATGGCTTTCATCAACCTAAGGCCTTCAACTCGGTCAACAGAGAAGCCCTTTGGTGGACCCTCAGCCGTGTTTGCTGCCCACCAAAATTCATCACCATTGTGAGGCAATTCCACGATGGCATGAACGGCAGTGTCCTGCACAATGGCACCCAGTCTGAGTTTTCCACATCCAAACGGGGGTAAACAAGTATGTGCACTGGCACCAACCCTCTTTTCCATTTTCTTGTCTGCCTTCCTTACTCGTGCCAGTGCCAGTTTTGTCGGCGAGGTGGACATCAGTATCGTATGAAGGGACTTTTCAACACAAGACGACTCTAGGCAGGAAAAAAGGTGTCGACAGCTTCCATTACTGAACTTCAGCATGCACACGACCTCACCCTCGTCGCTCACACTGAACGTGAACTACAGGAGATCCTGATCACCTTTTCAGATGCTTATGCACATTTCAGCTCTGAGGTGAATGTACAAAAGAGTCAGATTCTCTTTCAGCCTGCCCCTGGTTCCGCCACACCTCCACTATCCATCCATCTTAACAGTACTACCCTCTCTAAAGCTGCCCACTTTCAGTATCTCGGATCCCACCTGTCCACCACAGCGGACAACGATGAAGAGATTCATCATCCGATCAGATATGTATGTCAAGCCTTTGGCAGACTCCATACACGTGTCTTCAGCTGTCAGGAACTAATATTATCTGCAAAGTTGCACGTATATCGAGCAGTGGTCTTTCCCATCCTGCTATATGGCAACAAGACATGGGTCACATACAGGAGGCACCTCAAGACACTTGAAAACTTTAACCAACATAGTCTACATTCCATCCTTCGAGTTTGCTAGGGAACCAAGAGAACAAATGCCAGTATTCTCGCTGACACGAACTGTAGGAGCATCGAGGCTACCATTATCCTTGAACGACTACGTTGAACAAACCTGAAAAAGTGCCAAATCGACCCCGTTCACCTGGGAGACGATCACCCCACACCGTAACGTTTGGAGGAGCACCTCACGAGGTGTCAATACTTTCGAGTTAGCCCGACTGCATACCGAAGCAGAGAAGCGCCAGCACCGGAAAGGCGCTGCCGCCGCCCCTCCCGCACTAGATGTTGCCTTCCACATGTGCAACATTAGTGGACGACCCTGCCGGTCCCGTTTCGGCCTCTCGAATCACCTCAGAGCCCACCAACGAAAGTGACATCCCCAATAACTCATATCATTGTATCATAGCTGGATGATCGTTATACTCGATTCCCAGTGACAGCAAAGTACTGTAGTAGTAGTAGTAGAAACGTTAGTTGTATTTCTGTGTGTATACAGGAGACGTTGGTGGTGTGTATGTCTGTGTATATAGCAAACGTTTGAGGCGACCTGTGGTGAAATGGTCAATATGCTCGCCCAATAAACCCGAGTTCGATCCCAGGGTGACACATGGTAAAAATTTCTTCACGCCATTTGCCTCTGTCTACCCAGCAGTAATTGGGGACCCGGACGTTAATTGATTTGCAGTTGGCAAGGGTGTGGTTAAGTTGGTGGCATCCTCTACACCTTAAGCACTGGGTCATGCAACTCGTTAACTCGGGGTGTGGTTGTTGTGTTGGCGACAGCTTCTACACCTTAAACACTGGGTCATGCAACTCGTTAACTCAGGGTGTGGTTGTTGTGTTAGTGACAGCTTCTACACCTTAAACACTGGGTCATGCAACTCGTTAACTCAGGGTGTGGTTGTTGTGTTGGTGACAGCTTCTACACCTTAAACACTGGGTCATGCAACTCGTTAACTCAGGGTGTGGTTGTTGTGTTGGTGACAGCTTCTACACCTTAAACACTGGGTCATGCAACTCGTTAACTCAGGGTGTGGTTGTTGTGTTGGTGACAGCTTCTACACCTTAAACACTGGGTCATGCAACTCGTTAACTCAGGGTGTGGTTGTTGTGTTAGTGACAGCTTCTACACCTTAAACAAAGTCAGGCCTAGGTTGGCCCTTGGACACGCCATCCTCGTACAAGAGGGGCACAAGCATAGTGTCGGCCACGCTGCTTCTTCGTATAATGAATCAATTGTGTACAGTGGTCTATAAACACACTCCCTTAACTAAACTGTACCCGAATCTAACCTAAACTAATCTACTTAACATACACTAACCGTAAATTAAGGTAACCTAACCATGCACATTTATACCCTAACTTAACCATACACAACTATAACCTAACCTAACCATACACAACTATAACCTAACCTAACTTAACCATATAAACTATAACCTAACCTAACCATACACAACTGTAACCTAACCTAACCACACACAACTCTAACCTAACCATACACAACTATAACCTAACCTAACCACACACAACTATAACCTAACCTAACCATACACAACTATAACCTAACTTAACCATACACAACTATAACCTAACTTAACCATACACAACTATAACCTAACTATACACAACTATAACCTAACCTAACCATACACAACTATAACCTAACCTAACCATACACAACTATAACCTAACCTAACCTTTCTTGATCTCTCCCACAGGAACTGAGGACTTGGCCAGGTCGCCCCGTGAGTCATGTAGCAGTAGTGGGAGTAGTGTGGGAGGCTCCCCCCCTCCCCGCTCCCCCTCCACCACGCCCCCACCTGCCCACACCACGCCCATGATAACCCCCACCCATTTCCCTCCGCCCACGCTCTCCATCCACCATCATCAGGTAAGTCATCTATGATAATTCTAAGACCACCCTTCTCCACCCACCCACATTACACCCACACCCACATTACACCCACACCCTCCTCCATCCACCCACACCACACCCAACATCACAGCCCATATACACAATGCTATAACTATATTTGCTAATTCTTGTTCAGTCACCTCAAGAAGTTCGTCTCCTAGACACTCAACCGCTGGAGTGAGCCCTGAGCACCCTCGAGTGAGCTCTGAGCACTCTGGAGTGAGCCCTGAGCACCCTCGAGTGAGCTCTGAGCACTCTGGAGTGAGCCCTGAGCACCCTGGAGTGAGCCCTGAGCACACTGGAGTGAGCTCTGAGCACCAGCAAGAGTTAAACAACACGGAGCCTCGCATAGTTGCCGGGAGTGTCCCAACAGGTGCAGTTATTAACGCCTGACGACTTTATACACAAGTCACTAATGTGAGAGCAGGATTATATTATATATAATAAAGAAAAGTAATTTTATATATGAAAAAATCGAAAAAAAATTGCGACGGAAATGACACAGAAGAGAAATGTCTTAGAATAGTCTGAACTATGTGAAAACGTATTGGTTGTGGAAAAATCGAAACCTGTCTACAGTACTAGCATAAATTGACCTCAGCCGCTACAGTTGTGTGCAAACTATCATGTTAAAACATACACACACTATAGAAATATATATACAGTATCTAATAAGTCCAAATGCACGAGGACCTCAGTATACAAATAATACCTCACTAGTCAGGAGTCGAACCCAGGACCTCCAAGTGAAACTCGGGGACACCACCATGGCACCACAAGGACTTCGGTAGTTAAATCTGAATGTTGGTTTTACACACAGTTTGCTCCTTCGTCTTACTAAGAAACGTTTGTGAAATCTTACCTAGTTCTTGAACTGGGTAATTTGTGTGAATGAGAATTTTTATAAAATTCACATCGTAAAAATCACTTTCCCTTTATATCTACAAGAACTGGTGAAGATTCGGAAAAGATCGATCACGGAACTACTAAAAAATATGGTTTTCCTGTATAGTGTGTGTTGTTTCAGGAGAATCTGACCTTCATTTCCGCCGCAAATAAGCCGTTATGGAGATATCCCCCCCCCCCCCCCCCCAATTCCCAGCAATGTTGTTGGCACAAGTAGGCAGGGCTTTGAAGTAGAGGGAAATTGTGAGACAAAAAATGACGAAACGAAACCTAACCAAACTTTCTAACCAGAGAAACCAGAAGGAGCTGACCTGACCCCCGATGTGCAATAAACTTACCTTAACTGATGCTAGAGGATAAAGTGATGCTACTCGTAGGGGTACGTGGCGGAGTATAGTCTGGTGATCGTTGTATTCAGCTTGGAACATGTACAGAGCCAAATATTGTTGGTAATGTTCCTTCTTATTACCGACACGAAGCACTAATTCTGGGTATCCTTCCACTATCATTCTACATTTTGCGTACGAACGCTTGTACACTTCACAGAGGTTGGCAGAATACCATGAACCTTAAAAATGTCAATGGCAGCGGCTTCTTTTTCAAATGCACGACAAATGGTTTGCCAAGTTCAGATATAACACCAGTGCAGTGAGAAGCCATATTCCCACTAGCCAAATTCAAAGCCCTGAGCATGCGCAGGAGTTTCACGTGACACCGACGGCAACACTGATTGGCTATGCATGTTCAAGCGACATGGACAACAAGACTTAGGGTGATTGGCGACAGATGGCAACAGTGTAAGTTCTTGAATGGCCATGACATGCTCTGTGGCAACGAAGGCCGCCTTTCAGACAAGAGCACCGCTTTGTTAGGCAGCTACTTCAACAATGGTACTTTCTAAATCCTTCACCTCGATAGATACTCCGTTGAGAGAACAATTATTCCACTTTTTGTGCCTATCGTGTAATCACTTTCTTCCTTAGAAAGCACATTTAGCAAGGTGCCATTTTGATGGTGTCATGGTAGGTGCTGTTCATTGATGGTGTCATGGTAGGTGCTGTTCATTGATGGTGTCATGGTAGGTGCTGTTCATTGATGGTGTCATGGTAGGTGTTGTTCATTGATGGTGTCATGGTAGGTGCTGTTCATTGATGGTGTCATGGTAGGTGTTGTTCATTGATGGTGTCATGGTAGGTGCTGTTCATTGATGGTGTCATGGTAGGTGCTGTTCATTGATGGTGTCATGGTAGGTGCTGTTCATTGATGGTGTCATGGTAGGTGCTGTTCATTGATGGTGTCATGGTAGGTACTGTTCATTGATGGTGTCATGGTAGGTGCTGTTCATTGATGGTGTCATGGTAGGTGCTGTTCATTGATGGTGTCATGGTAGGTGCTGTTCATTGATGGTGTCATGGTAGGTACTGTTCATTGATGGTGTCATGGTAGGTGCTGTTCATTGATGGTGTCATGGTAGGTGCTGTTCTTTACACACTGCACAAACCGAAGACCATAACTCCACCGAGCACATTACCCAGTCCTCAATTTTGGCCGCCCTGTGCAACTCTCACAACTCCGAGGTTGACAGCATCACTTGGACGCTATACTGTAGTTAGGGTAACCGCTCGTAACCGCATCTGTGACTCGTGTGTGGGGAGTCAGACCATCACACTAAAATGTGTCAATTCACATTAATACAAGTGATCCAATCCTTTAGTATAAACAGAGTGTGAAACAGTTCTCTATATTCCCGCCGCTGGGAGAGATTTAGCTGGTGGTGGACTACAAGATGTCACTTGGGTCACATCTGCTTAGACGTAATTCAATCCGTGTTTTGTTGTATCTCGTGTATAAGGAGCTTTTATTGTGCCTTTCAAATAGAAAAATAAGCGCCTTTGTATTTGTTACATCATATTTATTTTATATAATACAGATTCACGTATATATACTGATATTTTTGTGTTGTCATAATGATCAAGGATATAATTTTCATATGTATTAAGAATGACATTTGTTCCTTGAGATACTCACAGGTGTGTGGTTCAGGATCCCAACACTGCCAGCGCTGCATTATTTCGTTTAGTTTCCACACTGACTCGTTGGGAAGGAGACGCGGCCTTTTTGAGATGACTGTACCTGTAGTAGGGTGTAGTAACAGGTGTCCCCCCCCCCCCCCCCCCACAGCTGGGCGGCGCGAGTGTACTGGGCGGAAGGTTGTCCCCCCTGGGTGGGCGGTGTCCCAGTAGCCTGGCCAGTGCTGTCTGTGTCTCATCAAGTGGTATAGGCGTGACCATGGGCGGCCCTGCACTCTCCACCGTTACTGTTGGTACGTAACACCCACACCTATCTTGTTTTACCCTTACCTACTAAATAATAATAATAATAATAAATAATAATAGAAGAACAAACTCAAGCTTTTCTCCTGAGTTATATGATTTAATAAGATTGTTTACAAGGTAGCGGGCGGGCGGGGTGTTGTGACGTGAACCTCTTGCTTCAGGTGGTATGGGCGGTCTGGGTGGTGGGCGCCGAGTGTCTCCTGGCCTACAGTGTTTAGTGTGTGGTGACACCTCTTCCGGCAAACACTACGGGATACTGGCGTGTAATGGTTGTTCAGGCTTCTTCAAGAGGTCCGTCAGACGTAAACTAATCTACAGGTAAGATTCCCGTGGTGTAGCAAGACTCTCATGGTGTAGGAAGACTCTTATGGTGTAGGAAGACTCTCATGGTGTAGTAAGACTCATGGTGTAGTGTACTGTAGAAGGTACATTGTTTGTATACATGTACTGTCTATGTATAAAATGAATTAATATATGACTATCTATCTATCTATCTCCAGGTGCCAGGCGGGGACGGGAGCATGTGTAGTTGACAAGGCTCACAGGAATCAGTGTCAAGCATGTCGCCTCAAGAAGTGTATACAAATGGGAATGAACAAAGATGGTAAGTTACAGCCAAAACTCCTCCTCTGTCTAACATGATGCTGCAGGTCGGTCATGATGATGCTGCAGGTCGGTTATGATGATGTTGCAGGTCGGTCATTATATTTTAACATAATATTAAACCATAAGTAAATTTCCTTCTTAAATATAATGGTTAAATTAGTTATACAATTAACTTTCCTCAGTAGTTACTAACGAGGACGTGGGTAGTTACTAACAAATGTATGGGCTGGTTACTAACAAATGTGTGGGTGGTTACTAACAAATGTGTGGGTGGTTACTAACGAGGCCGTGGGTGGTATTGGTGCCACAGCCGTACAGAACGAGAGACAGCCACGGAACACCGCCACCATCAGACCAGAAGCCTTCGCCGACATGGACCAAGAGAGACTACTGAGGGAGGCGGCTGTTGCTGTTGGGGTGTTCACGTGGGTAAAACTGTGTACTGTAGTGTACTGTAGTAATGTGTACTGTAGTCTACTGTGCTGTAGTGATGTGTAGTGTACTGTAGTGTAGTGTACTGTAGTGTAGTGTACTGTAGTGTAGTGTACTGTAGTGTACTGTAGTGATGTGTACTGTAGTGTACTGTAGTGTAGTGTACTGTACTATAGTGTGGTGTACTGTAGTGTACTGTAGTGATGTGTGCTCTAGTGTACTGTAGTGATGTGTACTGTAGTGTACTGTAGTGTACTGTAGTGCTGTGTACTGTAGTGTACTGTAGTGTTCTGTAGTGATGTGTACTGTAGTGTACTGTAGTGATGTGTACTGTAGTGTACTGTAATGTTGTGTAGTGTAGTGATGTGTACTGTAGTGTACTGTAGTGTTTTGTACTCTTGTGTACTGTAGTGTTGTGTACTGTAGTGTACTGTAGTGATGTGTACTGTAGTGTACTGTAATGTTGTGTAGTGTAGTGCAGTGTACTGTAGTGTACTGTAGTGTTTTGTACTCTTGTGTACTGTAGTGTTGTGTACTGTAGTGTACTGTAGTGTTGTGTAGTGTAGTGCAGTGTACTGTAGTGTACTGTATTGTTATGTACTGTTGTGTTGCGTACTGTAGTGTACTGTATTGTTATGTACTGTAGTGTTGTGTACTGTAGTGTACTGTAGTGTACTGTAGTGTTTTGTACTGTTGTGTTGCGTACTGTAGTGTACTGTATTGTTATGTACTGTAGTGTTGTGTACTGTAGTGTTATGTACTGTAGTGTACTGTAGTGTTGTGTACTCTAGTGTTATGCATTGTGTCTACTGTAGTGTTTTGTACTGTAGTGTACTGTAGTGTTATGTACTGTAGTGTTGTGTACTGTAGTGTTGTGTACAGTAGTGTACTGTAGTGTACTGTAGTGTTGTGTACTGTAGTGTTTTGTACTGTAGTGTTTTGTACTGTAGTGTACTGTAGAGTACTGTAGTGTTCTGTACAGTAATCTACTGTCGTGTACTGTAGTGTTGTGTACAGTAGTGTACTATAGTGTACTGTACTGTAGTGTACTGTACTGTAGTGTACTGTAGTGTACTGTACTGTAGTGTAGTGTACTGTAGTGTTGTGTACAGTAGTGTACTGTAGTGTACTGTAGTGTTGTGTACTGTACTGTACTGCAGTGTTATGTACTGTACTGTTCTGTAGTGCATTGAACTATGTAAAGTACTGTAGTGTGTTGTACCGAGTATAATGTAGTATAGTACTATGGCAGTACCAGTGTAGTTTATTGTAGTTCACTGTGATGTAGTGTACTATTCTAGGTGTAGTACACTGCACTGTACAATTGCTTTTAACGCCTGTTTAATATATTAGGTACAGCGGTAACGAGCATAACTCTCACCAATATGTCAAGGGTTTGAGCTTCGGCCCAGACACGTGAGAAGGGTGTTGTGGCCCTCACGGTTACTTCTGTACTTACACTGGAAAGCTGATAAGTGACGAATATGACGATAAAAATAAGAATGGAAGAAACTACAGCGGGCCTATTGACCAATACTGGGCAGCCACCGTTTACACCCAACCGCTATCGCTCATATATCCGTCCAACCTATGTTTAAAGCTATCCAGCGTGCTTGAGTTAATGATAATGTTCGGTAACTTGTTCCACTCATCCACTACTTTATTTCCAAACCAATGTTTACCTATTTCGCGCCTAAATTTGAATTTGTCTCGTATAAATCCATTGCTACGAGTTCACTCCTGGTTGGATAGTTTGAGTACCTTTGTTATATCACCTTTGTTTAGCCCTGACTTTCATTTATACGCCTCTATCATATCGCCCCTCACTCTACGTCTCTCGAGGGAGTGCAAATTAAGATGTTTTAACCTGTCTCTGTACTCAAGGTTCCTAATGCCCGGGATTAGTCTTGTCATCATCCTCTGAATTCTTTCTAGGGATTCTTTATCCATTCTGTAATACGGTGACCAGAACTGAACTGCATAATCCAAGTGAGATCTAACAAGCGCAAGATAACCTCAATAGTCTTGTAACTAACACTCCTTTGTATGAACCCAAGTACTTTATTAACCTTGTTTTGAGCAAATACACATTGTTGTCTTGGATTTAGATTCCTACCTATCATTACTCATAAATCTTTCTCACAGTAGGATTTCTCTATAACAGCGTTATTCATCTGTTATCTGGTTTCTCTGCTTTTCATATCCTAAGCTATGTACTTTATATTTCTGCACATTAAATTCCATCTGTCATTTTTCAGACCATGCGAAAAATTTGTTTAGATCTTCCTGTAGTTTTGCATAGTCTTCGTCAGATTTAATTTCACGCCAAATTATAGTGTCGCCAGCAATCTTATTATGTTGCTGTCTACACCTATATCTACAGGGTATGTCGTTTATGTATAAATAAATAATAATGGTCCAAGTATTGAGCCCTGGGGTATTCCATTATTACCCCTAATACCCTAGTCGGATTTGGTGTCGTTAATGCTTACTCGCAGTTTCTTGTCCTGTAACCACGCCCTAATCCAGTTTAGAACATCTCCAAATCCATGAGCCTCCACTTACGTATTAGTCTTTCGTGGGGACCCTGTCGAAGGCTTCCTTAAAGTCGATGTATACCACATCATAATCGTGTCCGTAATAGACTGATTCGAAAACAGATGAAAAGATTGTTAATAAATTTGTCAGACATGAACGCCTACTTGTTGGCCATGTTGGGAATCATTGATCAACCTGTGCTTCTCCAGGTGATTTCGAATTGAGTTTGAAATTATTACTTCCAGAAATTTGCCTGCAATTAATGTTAAACTAATTGAACGGTAGTTAGAGGATAGTGATCTATCTCCCTTCTTTAAAATAGGTATTACATTTGCTATCCTCCAGGATTCTGGTACTACACCCGTTTTTAAGGACATGTTAAACGACTTTGCTAAGGGCATACTAAATTTTTCCTTCCATTCCTTTAATACTCTGGCAAATATCTCGCCGGGACCTGGTGACTTATTAGGTGTAGCTTACTGATTTAGTTCTGGTGTACTAGAATACATTACTATTAATTGTACTATAGTAAGTTAAGTGTATTAATTGAACTGTACTAGGCATAGTGTACTAGCCTACTGACCTGTAATAGTAGTGCTGTATTGCTTGTACTGTACTGTGTGTAATGCACTAGTGTAATGCAGTGTAGTATGTGTACGCTAATCAAGTAGAATAAAGGAGGTAATTGGGTACTTTACTAGTTTCTGTAGTTCACTTGGCAGTGTAATAATAATAATAATAGTAATAATAGTAATAATAATAATAGTAATAGTACTACTACTAATAATAATACTACTAATAATAATAATAATAATAATATAATAATATCTAGGCCTACTCCCAATAGGCCGCCTCTCCCACTCCCTGGTTTAATGACGGCCGCCATGGGAGCGTCACGGGGTTTCTTAGCACCGCCCTCCGTTACCACCACCTCCCCCTTCACCACCTCCAGTGTCCACCACGCCCTCATCTCCACGCCAGCGCCAACATCGTCATCCTCCGCTCCAACCAGCACCACAAACAACAACAATAACACCAACAACAACAACAACAATAACCCGGCTACCATTAACCATATGAGCGGTGGTCTGTCCGCCATGATGAGCCACCATCCGCACTCACCAGCCAAGGACGACCACGACCATGGTGAGTCACAGGAACCATGGTGAGTCACAGGGACCATGGTGAGTCACAGAAACCATAGTGAGTCACAGGGACCATGGGGAGTCACAGGAACCATGATGAGTCACAGGGACCATGGTGAGTCACAGGGACCATGGTGAGTCACAGGGACCATGGGGAGTCACAGGGACTATGGTGAGTCACAAGAACCATGATGAGTAACAGGGACCATGGGGAGTCACAGGGACCATGGTGAGTCACAGGGACCATGGGGAGTCACAGGGACCATGGTGAGTCACAAGAACCATGATGAGTCACAGGGACCATGGTGAGTCACAGGAACCATGATGAGTCACAGGGACCATGGTGAGTCACAGGGACCATGATGAGTCACAGGAACCATAGTGAGTCACAGGGACCATGGGGAGTCACAGGGACTATGGTGAGTCACAAGAACCATGATGAGTAACAGGGACCATAGTGAGTCACAGGAACCATAGTGAGTCACAGGGACCATGGGGAGTCACAGGGACTATGGTGAGTCACAAGAACCATGATGAGTAACAGGGACCATAGTGAGTCACAGGAACCATAGTGAGTCACAGGAACCATAGTGAGTCACAGGGACCATGGGGAGTCACAGGAACCATTGGGAGTTAATAAGACCATGGTGAGTCACAGGAACCATAGTGAGTCACAGGGACCATGGGGAGTTAATAAGACCATGGTGAGTCACAGGGACCATAGTGAGTCACAGGGACCATGGGGAGTTAGTAAGACCATGGGGAGTCACAGGGACCATGGTGAGTCACAAGAACCATGATGAGTCACAGGGACCATGGTGAGTCACAGGAACCATGATGAGTCACAGGGACCATGGTGAGTCACAGGGACCATGATGAGTCACAGGAACCATAGTGAGTCACAGGGACCATGGGGAGTCAGAGGGACTATGGTGAGTCACAGGGACCATGATGAGTTAATAGGACCATGGTGAGTCACAGGGACCATGGTGAGTCACAGGGACCATAGTGAGCCATCTGGATCATGGGTGAGTCACCTGGACCATAAGTGAATCATTTTGACCATGGGTGAGTCAATTGGAGCAGGGATGAATCATGTGGACCATAGTGAGTCATCTGGACCATAGTAAGTCATTTGGACCATGGATGAGTCATCTAGACCATGGATGAGTCATTTGGACCATGGGTGAGTTATTTGGACTATGGGTTAGTCATTTGGACCATGAATGAGTCATCTGGACCATGAGTGAGTCATCTGGACCAGGGGTGAGTCGTCTGGACCATGGGTGAGTCATCTGGCCCATGGGTGAGTCATCTGGACCATGGGTGAGTTATCTGGACCATAGTGAGTCACCTGGACCATCGTGAGTCACCTAGACCATGGTGAGTCACCTGAGTCACCTGGACCATGGTGAGTCACCCGGACCATGGTGAGTCACGCGGACTATAATGAGTCACCTAGAACATAGTGAGCCACCTGAACCATGGTGAGTCACCATGATCATAGTGAGTCAGCTGGACCATGGCGAGTCAACTAAACCCTAGTGAGTCACTTGAACCATAGTGAGTCACCTGGACCATAGTGAATCACCTGGACCATTTTGAGTCACCTAGACCATAGTGAGTCACCTGGACCATGGTGTCACCTGGACCATGGTGAGCCAAATGGACCATGGTGAGTCACCTGGACCATAGTGAGTCACCTGGACCATAGCGAGTCACCTGGACCATAGTGAGTCACCTGGACCACAGTGAGTCACCTGGACCATAGTGAGTCACATGGACCATAGTGAGTCACATGGACCATAGTGAGTCACATGGACCACAGTGAGTCACATGGACCATAGTGAGTCACCTGGACCATAGTGAGTCACCTGGACCACAGTGAGTCACCTGGACCATAGTGAGTCACCTGGACCATAGTGAGTCACAGGGATAATCTTAGTATAATTTCGTCACACAAATTGTCGAAACATTTCTTGTTGACAGTTATAATAACCGCCCCAGCTACAGTACTGACCACACCCCAGCCACACTACTGACCACACCCCCAGCCACACTACTGACACACCCCAGCCACACTACTGACACACCCCAGCCACACTACTGACACACACCCCAGCCACAGACACACCCCAGCCACACTACTGACACGCCCCAGCCATACTACTGACACACCCCAGCCACACTACTGACACACCCCAGCCACACTACTGACACACACCCCAGCCACACTACTGACACACACCCCAGCCACACTACTGACACATCTCTCTCCCCCAGCAGGAATAAGGAGTGTCGATTCACCAGTAGATGTTCTGGGGGGTGGAAGCGAGGACACTGTAGGACCTATGGGCCCTCATATGCCTCCGGTGTCCTCGTGTTCTTCGTCCTCGTCGTCAGGAGCGTCGTACATGGAGGCGGCGCCGCTGTGGGATCCCCTGCAGGAGTCTGTACAGGAGACGGCGGCCAGACTATTATTCATGGCAGTGAAGTGGGCCAAAAACCTACCTTCCTTTAGCAGTCTGCCATTCCGTGACCAGGTGTGTTGGTAGTGAGTCCTGACAGACAGACAGACAGACAGACAGACAGACAGACAGACAGACATCCTCATATGCATAACAGGCTTAAGCTATCGGGTGTGCTGTTAAGAACAAGAAGAACTCGGCAGTGTGGTGTGGAAAGAAAATCGCAAAGTTTTAATCGCTAACTCTATGTAACGGTGCCAAGTCTCCACCTACCCCTCCCTCCCTCCCTTCCTGTCTGCCGAATTCTTTTTGTCCACAACTGTACAAGTTTAAGTTTCAATTGTCCTGGGTTCGAGTCTTGGGCCGACACATACGGTCAAAGTACCAAACTTCATATCTGAAGGTTGGTGGCCACTGTCCTCCACCCTAAACGTTCTCGGGCTGTTTTTAACAATAGGCCCGAATTCAGAACGGTGGTTTGAGCCTGGGATTTGAGCTCGGTTCATGCGTGTGAATTAGGATTCCTCGATCCGGTATTTCCTGCAGTGGATTACCCATATTCAGAACATCGGCTTGAACCCCGGATCGGGTAATCCGTTGCATTTTCTTCAATTACGAGCAAGGATTTGAACACTGAAATTCCAGCCAATCACGTTTCATTAACGCCATTACGACCAAAGCAAGATGAATCAATGCGGGGCGTAGTATCCTGGCTATAGGTTCGGTTAGGTTAGGTTTCTTTCTGTTCTTTTAACCCCACATTTCCCCTGATTAGTAATGTTAAGAAAAGAACTTCCTATATTACTACCTTAAAATAAAAATACACTCAGCAATGATTAAATTATATTGAAAATACATCAAAATAGTTTTCCTAAAGAAAAACACCCAAAATAAAGAAGCGTCAGCGTTCTGTACATTCACCCTCTTGGTCTTCATGGACCCTAAACACTTAAGTGCTGTAACACATCACCATAACTCCTTCAATAACCAGAATATTTCTTACCTGAAAGCTATTCCTTGCGAAGAATCTCAGAGCAAGCATCAGCTGATGAATGGGAGGAAGAGGTGAACCGTACCCAACAGGTCTCTCAAGTAGATGCTCCATATCACGGAAAATATCAAGGAAATCTCTCTTGCTGAACCTAAATCGTTGTCTGAATTGTATGTCATTATAAAAATTGATAGAATTCTGCCTATCTACCATCAGTCTTTTCTCTACAAAATTTCCAATTTATATCGCCGAAAAGCGCTTTGTAAAAATTCATGTTGACTTGCTATCTTGAATGACGGATCGACGGCGACACGCGAGGATCGACAAATTTGATCTCAAACCGGTTTGAATCTTTTTGTTGGCTCAAGCCAGCGATCTGAATCCCAACAATCTTCATTCTTTGCTCGATCCTTGGATTAAATCTTCTTGCAGTTTTAAACCAGCGTTCTGAATTCGGGCCTAAGGTCTTGTATCTTTCTGGGGACCCTGTTTATTATGTCATTCGTCCATCTCAGTCTCTGCCTTCCCTGGCCTCCTACCCTCAACCTTGCCCATTAATATTTTTGTTATTATTCCCTCATCCCTAATTATATGACCAAAGTGTTTCAGTTTTCTTTATCTGAACATTTCAAGTATTTCTCGAGAAGTTTTTGCTAATCTTAGTACTTCTTCATTTGTTTTCCTGTCAGTGTAGCTTATTCTTACCATTCACCCATAACACATGTCTCCTGAAAGTGTGGACCCTTTCAGCTGCACTTTTCTCAAATTAAAGTTAATGTCCCTTTCATTGGGTCTTTTATATTATTAAAAGCTGTTTTTGCTTGACCAATTCTTGTTTTGGTTTCCTCC
Source organism: Homarus gammarus (assembly GCA_958450375.1). Lineage (NCBI taxonomy): Eukaryota > Metazoa > Arthropoda > Malacostraca > Decapoda > Nephropidae > Homarus > Homarus gammarus. Next base: position 533,457 of record CAUDMG010000254.1, read on the forward strand.
ACACATCTACCATCACACAGCTGTTGTTACTTCCCAAATACACAAAATTATCCACCAATTTAAGTTCCCTTTTGTCTACCATAATTTCTATTTTAGGATTTATTTCTACTCTGTAAACAACCATTAGTTCAGTCTTTTCATCATTAACTCCATATTGTTCACCTTTTTCCACTACTCTGTTAACCAGTTTTAGTAATGCCTCTTGACTATAAGAGCAGTATCATCTGCACCTTGTATATTAACCTAAGTCCTTCATAACTTCTCTCATTATGAATATATATTATACAATGTTGGAGACAGAACACAGCCTTGTCTTCCTCCCTGTCTAACTGTGAACCAATAGTTCATTATTTACTAACACTTCAGCCTCCTGTTGCCAGTCATTTTTTTAGACCCAATATCTCTCTTCATTATTGCCAATATTTTTTCCTTAAAAACTTCTATAATTTTATTGTTTTTAATTCATCAGAAGCTTCTTCAAAATCAACAGAGCAGATATACAAATTTCTTTGGACCTCTAAAGCCTTTCACTTTAAATTCTCTAACTAAATATAGCTTCTTTAGTTCTTTTTCCCTTTCTAAACTGGATACGCTCTGAGGCTCCTGACTTTTGAGTTAATAATAAAAATAATGTTTGTTTTTTTAACCACTGGGAAGGTCTCCTTTGAAGTGCTGTACTTATTAACATATTTTAGTCAAACATTTTATCCCATTCTTGCCCATTTGTTTTATTAATTCTGCTGGAAGCTTATCAACCCCACAGGCTTTATCATTTAGTTCACAGCTTCCTTGACTTATGTTTCCAGAGTTGCTCATCATCTTCTGCCTCAAACAGGATCTTATTGTATTTGTGTTTAATAGTCCCACCTCATTTGTTTCCTTTTTCTGTTTCATTTGTTTAATCTTTCTTTACATTTCCCTATAATTATGCCACCCGTCATCTTTTAACTCTTTCCATCATCATCTTCTTTGGTCTGTCTATATTCCTTTTTAGTTTCCTAGTTATGTGTTTTATAATCCTCACTACAACTTCTCATATTTCTTCGTCTGTCCATTTTCTTTCAATTTTCATTTGTCATCCACTCACTTTCAGCCTCGTTCCTCCTATAAGTTTTCCACAGTCTCTAACATTACTTCTTCATCTAAGTCACCTTCTAGCAATACTGAAAATCTATATTTGGATTCAGTTTCGTATTCTATCCCTGCACCTCTTGGAGTTTACCTGAATCCCGTTTTATTTTGTCCACAGTTTTTATTTATAATTTTTAAGGCTTTAATCTCACTAAACTCATTACTGGGAGGTGGTCTGACCCACAATCTGTCCCTGGATAGGTCTTGGTGCAAGTTATTGAATTTCTGAATCTTTCCTGAATTAAAACATCTATTTTATTCCTGACTCTGTTGATTACATTGTCCTGGGGTGAGACCTATGAACAGTATAGAGATGCCTATAGCGTGTTGTTTAAACCATGTATTTGTAATTATCATCATATTTTCTTTACAAAAGTCAATTAATATTTCTCTTCTATTATTTCTATTAACCAGCCCATGTGGTCCTACTTCTGGTGCTACTTTTACTTTCCTAACCTTTACGTTAACATCAACCATTATAGTCAATCATTCATTAAACTTTACGGTGTCTTTTGCTTTCTTTAAATCTTCACAGGGTATTTTTTTAAGGCGTCATCCTCACTATCCTTTGTTGGTGTATAAACCTGTATTAATACCAAGTCTATGGGTTTAACGCTAAACTTAACTACAAAACTCTAACACTGTCCAATATTCCTTTACACTACTGATGGTGTACAACAATATCAACACCTCCCTCATGCCTTTCACCGCCTGAATATATAAAATAAGAATCTTCACCCGTAATGTTATTTAAACCTGACCCACTACAGTCTTTTCATTTCTCTACAAACATTTCCATATTTACCAGCCTCATTATAATGTCTTCGCATTTCATGTTCTCATTTTGAGTTTGTACTTGTTAATTCCTAATGTTGTTGTAGTTGTGTTTAATGTCCAAGACTTTGTTTTGTTCGGACAGTACTTGTTAGCTCTCGGTGGCACACTGCCCGCAAGGGAGTCAATATGGTTGGACCTTTAGGTGACGATGATCCAATAGGAACGCCAGAGTAACTTTTATTGTGTCTTTCTGTGGTTGCTGAGGGACAAGCGATGAACTTAATGAGAATGAATACCCCAAACCTTTTCCCATCACTAATTAAAGGGAGCAGCAAAAGGTGTGAATGAACTATGGGGAATAGAGGCTCCTCATACCTCCCTCTAGTAAAGAACCATTGCATCACCTGAAGAACATGTTATATACTGTATATTACTACTACAGTAACCAGAAGTACTACTACTGCTACAGCCTTCACACACACTATTCTAGGTGGTGCTGTTGGAGGAGGTATGGTCAGAATTGTTTGTGTTGAACGCCGTGCAATGGTCGCTCCCTCTGCCCACCTGTCCACTCCTCTCGCCCTCCGCCCACGCCCACACCCTCGCCCACGCCCACAAGGCAGCCCAGGCAGCCCATGATATCCGTCAGTTATCTGAAGTGGCTGGATCATTCAGAGATTTGGCTGTCGACCCTGCTGAATTCGCTTACCTGAAGGCAATTGTTTTGTTCAGGCCAGGTGAGTAGGAGGTATATTATTATTATTATTATCGTATCATTATTATTATTATTATTGTCTTAATCATTATTGTTGTTATTGGATCATGGACCACGTAGTAATATAGATAGTTATGTACTGTACAGTTTGTATATCTGTCCGAGCGATCTGGTGAGGCTAAGGAACCTCTTCTGGAAACTTGTTATACAGGGTGACGACTGGGACACCCACCACCACCATAGTCCAAATTAATCCGTCGTTTAAGTAAGAGTTGTTAACACTTAGTCTCAATCTAAGGCTTGGCGCACATAGAGCTGAACAGAGACACAGAGCAGGATAGACACAGAGCAGGTTAGACAGAGAGCAGGTCACCACAGCTCATTGTCCAGCAGTCTGTCTTGCTGTGTAGTCTAAGTCATATACAAAATGCTGAAATTAATCACTCTCGTGTTCCATATTAGTCTGTTCTTTAATGTTTGCTCCAGTTAACAATATTTTACAGCTCACTCAGTCTCATTTAGCTCGAGAGATCCCAGAAGTCATCTTACAGGTTGGTTTTCATGTGGTCAGGATGTCGAGTTTCATAGAGAACCTTTGACTCCAAACAGCCTCTGTAAGTTCCTCTGCCATATCAAAATCGATAATTTTAAGCCTTGAAACACATGACACGTCCACGTGTCGAGCAATTACGTTTCAACTACTACACTGCACAGCTCGACACAGCCCTGCACCTGCTCTCTGCGTCCTGATGTGAGGTCTCTCGCTTGAAATAACTAGACACAAAAACTGCACTGGCCCCCAATACGCCGCCAGTGTCTCAATGTGCGTCTTGGCTGACGTGGCGTGATCAGGGCACTGTATGTGCCTACGACTGGTTGTTATCAGCAGACGGAAGGAAGTTGAACCATGACACTACAGTGTGTTTAAACCATATCTGCTTCAGCAAGTAGGGTACCACAGTGTGTATGTATAGTTGTGGACAAAAGAATTCAGCATGGAGGGAGTGTAAACTACGTCTGCCTCAGGGTTAAACTATAAAAAAAAAATGCTGTGTGGACAGAAAATCACAGACTTTTAATCACCACCTGTGTGTGACGGTGCCAAGTCTCTACCACCCCCAGCCCACCCATACACCCCTGCCTGCCTGCCAAGTCTCTACCACCCCCAGCCCGCCCATACACCCCTCCCTGCCTGCCTGCCATGTCTCCACCACCCCCAGCCCGCCCATACACCCCTGCCTGCCTGCCATGTCTCCACCACCCCCAGCCCACCCATACACCCCTGCCTGCCTGCCTGCCATGTCTTCACCATCCCCAGCCCACCCATACACCCCTGCCTGCCTGCCTGCCATGTCTTCACCACCCCCAGCCCACCCATACACCCCTGCCTGCCTGCCTGCCATGTCTCCACCATCCCCAGCCCACCCATACACCCCTGCCTGCCTGCCTGCCATGTCTCCACCATCCCCAGCCCACCCATACACCCCTGCCTGCCTGCCTGCCATGTCTTCACCACCCCCAGCCCACCCATACACCCCTGCCTGCCTGCCATGTCTCCACCATCCCCAGCCCACCCATACACCCCTGCCTGCCTGCCTGCCATGTCTTCACCATCCCCAGCCCACCCATACACCCCTGCCTGCCTGCCTGCCATGTCTTCACCATCCCCAGCCCACCCATACACCCCTGCCTGCCTGCAATGTCTCCACCATCCCCAGCCCACCCATACACCCCTGCCTGCCTGCCATGTCTTCACCACCCCCAGCCCACCCATACACCCCTGCCTGCCTGCCTGCCATGTCTTCACCACCCCCAGCCCACCCATACACCCCTGCCTGCCTGCCTGCCATGTCTCCACCATCCCCAGCCCACCCATACACCCCTGCCTGCCTGCCTGCCATGTCTCCACCATCCCCAGCCCACCCATACACCCCTGCCTGCCTGCCATGTCTCCACCATCCCCAGCCCACCCATACACCCCTGCCTGCCTGCCATGTCTCCACCATCCCCAGCCCACCCATACACCCCTGCCTGCCTGCCTGCCATGTCTTCACCATCCCCAGCCCACCCATACACCCCTGCCTGCCTGCCATGTCTCCACCATCCCCAGCCCACCCATACACCCCTGCCTGCCTGCCATGTCTTCACCACCCCCAGCCCGCCCATACACCCCTGCCTGCCTGCCAGCCATGTCTCCACCACCCCCAGCCCACCCATACACCCCTGCCTGCCTGCCTGCCATGTCTTCACCACCCCCAGCCCGCCCATACACCCCTGCCTGCCTGCCAGCCATGTCTCCACCACCCCCCAGCCCACCCATACACCCCTGCCTGCCTGCAATGTCTCCACCATCCCCAGCCCACCCATACACCCCTGCCTGCCTGCCATGTCTTCACCACCCCCAGCCCACCCATACACCCCTGCCTGCCTGCCATGTTGCAGAAATCTTTTGCCCACAACTGTACGCACATGTTGCATAATAATATATATTCTTATAATATTAATGGTATTAGTATTTATTATAATGTAATATACTTGTCATACAGTAGACACTTGACACACAGTAGACACTTGACACACAGTAGACACAGTACACACACTTGACACACAGTACACACTTGACACACACACTTGACACAGTACACACACTTGACACACAGTAGACACAGTCCACACACTTGACACACAGTAGACACACTTGACACACAATACACACACTTGACACACAGTACACACACTTGACACACACACTTGACACACAGTACATACACTTGACACACAGTACACACACTTGACACACAGTACACACACTTGACACACAATACACACACTTGACACACAGTACACACACTTGACACACACACTTGACACACAATACACACACTTGACACACAGTACACACACTTGACACACACACTTGACACACAGTACATACACTTGACACACAGTAGACACTTGACACACAGAACACACACTTGACACACAGTAGACACTTGACACACAGTACACACACTTGACACACAGTACACACACTTGACACACACTTGACACACAGTACACACACTTGACACACAGTACACACACTTGACACACACTTGACACACAGTAGACACTTGACACACAGTAGACACTTGACACACAATACACACACTTGACACACAGTACACACACTTGACACACACTTGACACACAGTAGACACTTGACACACAGTAGACACTTGACACATAGTAGACACTTGACACACAGTACACACACTTGACACACAGTAGACACTTGACACACAGTACACACACTTGACACACACTTGACACACAGTAGACACTTGACACACAGTACACACACTTGACACACAGTAGACACTTGACACACAGTAGACACTTGACACACAGTACACACACTTGACACACAGTAGACACTTGACACACAGTACACACACTTGACACACAATACACACACTTGACACACACTTGACACACAGTAGACACTTGACACACAGTACACACACTTGACACACACTTGACACACAGTAGACACTTGACACACAGTAGACACTTGACACACAGTACACACACTTGACACACACTTGACACACAGTAGACACTTGACACACAGTACACACACTTGACACACAGTAGACACTTGACACACAGTACACACACTTGACACACAGTACACACACTTGACACACACTTGACACACAGTAGACACTTGACACACAGTACACACACTTGACACACACTTGACACACAGTAGACACTTGACACACAGTAGACACTTGACACACAGTACACACACTTGACACACAGTAGACACTTGACACACAGTACACACACTTGACACACAGTACACACACTTGACACACACTTGACACACAGTAGACACACTTGACACACACTTGACACACAGTACACACACTTGACACACAGTAGACACTTGACACACAGTACACACACTTGACACACAGTAGACACTTGACACACAGTACACACACTTGACACACAGTAGACACTTGACACACAGTAGACACTTGACACACAGTACACACACTTGACACACAGTACACACACTTGACACACACTTGACACACAGTAGACACTTGACACACAGTACACACACTTGACACACTTGACACACACTTGACACACAGTAGACACTTGACACACAGTACACACACTTGACACACACTTGACACACAGTAGACACTTGACACACAGTAGACACTTGACACACAGTACACACACTTGACACACAGTAGACACTTGACACACAGTACACACACTTGACACACAGTACACACACTTGACACACACTTGACACACAGTACACACACTTGACACACACTTGACACACAGTACACACACTTGACACACAGTAGACACTTGACACACAGTACACACACTTGACACACAGTAGACACTTGACACACAGTACACACACTTGACACACAGTAGACACTTGACACACAGTAGACACTTGACACACAGTACACACACTTGACACACAGTACACACACTTGACACATAGTAGACACTTGACACACAGTACACACACTTGACACACTTGACACACACTTGACACACAGTAGACACTTGACACACAGTACACACACTTGACACACAGTACACACACTTGACACACAGTACACACACTTGACACACACTTGACACACAGTACACACACTTGACACACAGTACACACACTTGACACACACTTGACACACAGTACACACACTTGACACACAGTACACACACTTGACACACACTTGACACACAGTAAAGCTCCTCTCACACCACCAGTTCGTGGACTGAAGGACGCAGCACAGGTGGAATCACTGCAGGACCAGGCACAGGTTATGCTCAGTCAGCACGTGAGGGCCCACTACCCTGCTCGACCTGCCAGATTCGGTCGCCTTCTGCTGCTCCTCGCCTCCCTCAGGTCACCCCCGCCCCCCAGGGTACAAGCGCTCTTCTTCACCGCCACCATCGGTAACACGCCCATGGAGAAGATCTTGTGTGACATGTATAAGAGTTGAGGTGTGTCACTTAGAAGCTCCGTGTGTACCATGGAGAAGTTCCGTGTGTACCATGAAGAAGCTCCGTGTGTACCATGGAGAAGTTCCGTGTGTACCATGAAGAAGCTCCGTGTGTACCATGGAGAAGCTCCGTGTGTACCATGGAGAAGCTCCATGTGTACCATGGAGAAGTTCCGTGTGTACCATGGAGAAGCTCCCTGTGTACCATGGAGAAGCTCCGTGTGTACCATAGAGAAGTTCCGTGTGTACCATGGAGAAGCTCCATGTGTACCATGGAGAAGTTCCGTGTGTACCATGGAGAAGCTCCATGTGTACCATGGAGAAGCTCCGTGTGTACCATGGAGAAGCTCCGTGTGTACCATAGAGTAGCTCCGTGTGTACCATGGAGAAGCTCCGTGTGTACCATGGAGAAGCTCCATGTGTACCATGGAGAAGCTCCGTGTGTACCATGGAGAAGGTCTCGTGTGTACCATGGAGAAGCTTCGTGTGTACCATGGAGAAGGTCTCGTGTGTACCATGGAGAAGGTCTCGTGTGTACCATGGAGAAGCTTCGTGTGTACCATGGAGAAGGTCTCGTGTGTACCATGGAGAAGATCTCGTGTGTACCATGGAAAAGATCTCGTGTGTACCATGGAGAAGCTCCGTGTATACCATAGATAATCTCCGTGTGTACCATGGAGATACTCCGTGTGTACCATGGACCTCAGTGGTAACTCAGGAGTACCGTACCTCCCATAGTAGTGGATCATGTCAACAATGACTGTAACTCACTGCCATCTGAAGCTGTCACACATCAACATGGCGTCAGGACTTGGCAGCCAGAAGTTACTGTGCTGTAAGTGGTCACGTGGCCTGTCAATGTTAATTTGCTGTAGGAATGGTTATCAAGTCCAGGAGGTGGGCGGCGGCGGCTGCCCCTAGTCCCACTGTAGTTTGCCATCCCATTCAGCAGGAAAATATGTATAAAATGTTAATTTACATTTTAATGCACTATTTTTATTTTTGTACAAATTATGAATGAGAAAAATATTATCTTCTGTTTCGTTGTGTTGTGAATATTTTAGGCAAAGTGTAATTGATATTTGATTCAGGAAATCTTCGGCCCTCATCCCTTAACTATATTAACTTTATATATAATATCTGATGATTGTATTTACAGTGAAGTCACCTGAGTTATTAGTGTGTAATTTTATGCGTCTGGGTTGTGAGGTTGTTCTTGTAAATACTGATCTGTAATGTTTTGGTTATGTGGTAGAAATTTCTCTCTCTAGAATTTAGTAGTTTGTGATTGACTTAGATTTTGTATAATAATAATAATAATAATAATAATAATAGTAATAATGATAATAATAACAACAGGAAGAAGAAGAATCATATTTCCCAAATTAAGTTCTGCCAGTTTTTACGGACAACAAACAAACGCATTTATATCTCAGTATATTTTATATATTACGAACGTTAAAATGAGATTAATTAACTATTATCAAACTCTACGTTAATAAACCTTGGTACTGTATACTTACCATCACGAGGGGGTGGAGAGGGGGTGGGGTGGAGAGGGGGTGGTGTGGGGTGTGGGGAGGGGGGTGGAGAGGGTGTGGGGAGGGGGTGGGAGGGGTGTGGGGAGGGAGATGGGGGATGGGGATATCTAATTTACCCCGGACCCCACTCTTTTACCAAGCGGAGACTGGCTGTACAGTACGTATGTTATGTTTGGGCTTAGGGAAAGGAACCATTGGGCCCTCACCCCACAGAACTGGCCGTGGGCCCCGTGAGGTCTTAGGGCAGTGGTTCTCAACCTGGGGGCCATAGTGGGGCGTTATAACTTGTAATGTTTCAAGAAAATGTGAGGAATTTCTTCAAGCGCTATGAACGAAGTTTGGGAAAACAGAGGCTGGATGAGAGTGATGCTTACCAACAACAGTCCTTGAGTGTAGTTGAGTTATCATATGAGGTTACCCTCGGAATAATAAAGCAGAAGGCCCACATAATTGGCAAGACTTTAATTAAGCCGTGAACTTTAAAGATGGTCAAGCGGGTTCTTGGAGATGCAGCAAATTTCCTCGTCAAACAACACGGTGAATTAGCAAAATGACGGATGACGTAAAGGAACAAGTGATGTAGGAGATAAAATCGTCTCCAACTGGTCTGTTCACACGGACGTTAGTTCTTGTGTACAGCAGCTTGTGTTTGATCGGTATGTTTTCTCGTGCGACATCAAGGATAAATAATCTGTTTTGTACACAGTAGGAGATCATCACAAGAGCTGTAGATGTGACGGAAAGGCTGTCTTCTTTCTTCATAGCTAGCGGGATCACCTGGGAAAATTGAGACTCCGGCGATGATGGGATCGAAATCGGGGTTCCAGAAGCGTGTCAAGGAAGTAGCTCCGAATGCCAAGGGGGTTTGATGTATGATCCATCGGTTTGCACTGGCGTCGAAAACCCTTCCTGATGCACTTTGCAAGATCCTGGAGGCCATGATCAAATGTGTCACATCTATGAAAGCTGGAGATCTGAACTCTCGCTTTTTCCAGAACTTTTGTTGAGACATGGATTCAGAGCAAGAAGCTCTCCTCTTTTACTAGAAAGAGCGCTGGCTTTCCAAGGATAACGTCGTGAATCAAGTGCTTGAACTTCGGGGACAACTTAAGTTATTCCTGGAAGTGCAAGGGAAGGATGATCTCTTAAGTCACTTCAGTGAGGTGTTGTCGGAGTCACGTCTTGCATACCTATCAGATATATTTGAGCAGTTAAACAGGCTGAGTCCCAAGTTACAAGACAAGGAAAGAAATATGTTTCACTTCATGGATGTCTCCGTGCATTTCTTGCCAAGCTCCAGAATTGGCAAAGGAAAATCAGTGCAGGAAATGCCGTCATGTTTGAGAATCTTTCAACTGTTCTTGACGAGATTGAAGAAGATCATCTACTTGACCCAAAACTGAAATCACTCAGCCCCTGAAATCCTTGGACAGCGAGCTCTAAAGGTCCTTCCCAGAATTCGAGGAGGAAGAAAGGAAATTGTTGAGAAATCCTTTTTCTCAATGATGTTCAGGACGAATTCCTGATCTCAAGAACGATTCTGCTGCCAAAGACCTCTGAAGAAAAATCGCTGACTGTATTCTGGTGCTCAATGTATCAGTCGTATCCAAAAGTTAGCAAGATAGCACTTCGAGACCTCTTGCCATTTTCTACTATCTAGTTATGCGAGTTTGGTTTCTTCACCTTTTACATATAAAAAGTAAAAGCCGGAACTGATTACATGTGGACCCGGACAATAGATGTGCTTTGTCAACGATGAAACCTTGAATCAATCACCCGACTGAAACAATGTCAACCTTCTCATTGAACTGGGACAAAATATGCACAGATCATAGGAACTTTTTTCCAACCAAATTCAAGTTTGTTGTGAGGCTAGTCTAGTCACTCGAGTCCAGTGACGAGTCGATTATGTAAGTTATGTAATTTTGTCGAAAAAAATATGATAATGATATTTGTTAACAATGAATAATAAAAGTAGGGTATAATATCTTCATCCCGATCAAAACTGTTTTATTTTATCATTATTTGTGGGTGGGGTTAAGAGAAAACTGAAGGGGGGCCATGAGGATTTTGGGAGTCGCTTAGGAGGGAGGGGGTTGGTGGGAGGGAGAGGTTGAGAACGACTGCACTAGGGGGCTCTGCTTGACATCATATTATTTACTTAACAGAGACGAGACCTTTAAACCTAAGGGGAAAAAAACAGCAGCTGTGAGTTGTGTGAACTATTATAAGGCTGAGTACAGTGTTGGAGGTGCTGAGTGGTACAGTGTTGGAGGTGTTGAGTGGTACAGTGTTGGAGGTGTTGAGTGGTACAGTGTTGGAGGTGTTGAGTGGTACAGTGTTGGAGGTATTGAGTGGTACAGTGTTGGAGGTGCTGAGTGGTACAGTGTTGGAGGTGTTGAAGGGTACAGTGTTGGAGGTGCTGAGTGGTACAGTGTTGGAGGTGCTGAGAGGTACAGTGTTGGAGGTGCTGAAGGGTACAGTGTTGGAGGTGCTGAGTGGTACAGTGTTGGAGGTGCTGAGTGGTACAGTGTTGGAGGTGCTGAGTGGTACAGTGTTGGAGGTGTTGAAGGGTACAGTGTTGGAGGTGCTGAGGGGTACAGTGTTGGAGGTGCTGAGTGGTACAGTGTTGGAGGTGCTGAGTGGTGCAGTGTTGGAGGTGTTGAGTGGTACAGTGTTGGAGGTGTTGAGAGGTACAGTGTTGGAGGTGTTGAAGGGTACAGTGTTGGAGGTGTTGAAGAGTACAGTGTTGGAGGTGCTGAGTGGTAAAAAGGCAGCATGACAAGGTGTGTGTGTGTGTGTGTGTGTGGTTACTGTTGTCGTTTTGTCTGTGTGTATGCAAAGTAGATATGGCTAGACACCAAAACAACACACACACACACACACACACACACACTACTACTACTACTTTGCTGTCACTCGGAATCGAGTATGACGATCATCCAGCTGTGATACAATGATATGAGTTATTAAGGATGTCACCTAGGTTGGTGAGGTCTGAGGTGACTAAAGAGGCCGATACGGGACTGGCAGGGTCGATCACAGATGTTGCACATGTGGAGGGCTACATCTAGTGCGGGAGAGGCGGCGGTAGCGTCTTTCCGACGTTGGAACTTGTCTACCTCGGTTTGCAGTCAGGCTAATTCGAAAGTATTGACACCTCGTGTGGTGCTCCTCCAAGTGTTACGGGGTGGAGTAATCGTCTCCCAGGTGAGGGGGTCGATTTGGCACATTTTCAGTGTTGGTCTTAAGACTATCCTTACACCTCTTCAGTTCCCCGCTGACGTTACGTTTACTGTTCGCTCGGGGACTGTAAAGTAGCTACTTTGGCAGCCTACTGTCGTCCATGCGGGTAACATGGCCAGTCCAGCATAGTTGTTCATGGATAATGGTAGCCTCGATGTTCCTACAGTTGGTATCTGCAAGAATACTGGCAACTGTTCCATTGTCTTCCCTGGTAAAGCAGCACGTTTGTCATTGATTGGCATTGATTGTCGGGTCATTTACATCAAACCAGTCCTGGTGTATTCTTTCGATCTGGCCGAGGGTCTCTGCAGGTTTTTGTCATGACAGTGTTGAGAATATTCCATTCGGATTTGGGTTGTTTGTTGTCGGGTTGTTTATCAGTCCATGATCGAGTTGCTCTCTGAATGCATGTGCTACTGTTGGATTCTCCAGACGCTTAGTGTTACAACCTCTTCAGGAGGATTGCTGCCTTCACCGTTTTGGGGCGACGGGAAGTGAGGGTTTGGATCTGATGAGCCGAAGATCAGTGTCGCAGTGGTCTGAGACACACATGGCGCGGGTTAGGTAGACATCTCGGCAATCTCTTTTTCTGACAATGATGTAGTCAATGAGATGCCAGTGTTTGGATCGTGGGTGTTGCCGCGAACCCTTGAACTTGTCGGCCTGCCTAAACAAGGTATTGGTGATAGTGAGGTTGTGTGCAGCACACTTGCTGAGGAGGAGTAGGCCGTTGGGATTACGCTTGCCTAGTCCATTTCTCCCTATGGTTCCCTGCCAAATGTCAGCATCTCTGCCAACTCTGGCTTTGAAGTCACCAAGGAGCACAACCTTATCTTCTTTGGGGATAGAGGTTAGCACTCTGTCGAGGTCGGCATAAAAGGCCTCCTTGATGTCATTCTCTGCATCCAGTGTTGGGGTGTATGCACTGATGAAAAAGGTATGACGCGAGTGATTCAGTGGGACTCGGAGAGCGTCAGGAGGCGCTCGTTGATCCCAATAGGCATTTTAGTTAGCCTGTGTAGGATGCGTTGGCGGATGGCAAAGCCAACTCCATAAATGTGGTTTTCTCCACAGCAGGCTTGCCCTTCCAGAAGAAGGTATAGCCAGATCCCGTTCTGTGAGTTGACCCTCGTCCGGGAACCGGGATTCGCTAATGGCTGCTATGTCGACGTTATACCTAGCCAGCTCTTTTGCCACAAGGGCAGTTCTTCTTTCAGGATGCTCATTTGTGCCAGTATCCAGAAGGCTCCTGACATTCCATGCAGCGACCATAAGAGGTTGTATAGTTTGTTTTTGTTTGGATCTGTGATTTTGATTGTTTTTCGATTGCATAAGGATGACCTTACTGGGTGCGGTTGCCCAGTCAGGTTGGTACATTAGGCAGGCTATGTTTAGGGCACCTTTTCTAGCCCCTTCCCCGTGTGGGATGAACAGAGTGGCTCCTAGAGAGGGCTGCTCAGTCGTACAGACCAGACCTGATTGCACTGCCTCCTAGATCACAGTGCGTTAACGACCATCTTATCTGTGCCGCCCATGTGTCGAGTTGTGACTAGAGACTCCCGGCAGTCATCTCTGCCTGTCCCTGTCGCCACTCGTTCGTCGCCATAGGACTTTTGGGGGTATAAAGGTTTTGATGATGATGAGAGGTATGATGAGCTGGGTGATGGCTGTGTGCGAGTTGATTTATGTGGCGAGGCAGGAGCGCAGGCTGCAATCCACACATCTTGGCTCTCCCTTTCCCTGATCCAGTGGTGCAAGTGTTGCAACGACTGGGGAGAGGGAGAGTTGCAATAAACTGCCAATAGCCCAGTTTGTTGGGTTTCGCCATAGAAGCCTGTCCACCATGCAATGCGTTCATCCACGGGTGTAGTCGTTGGGTTCCCATGTTGGTCACCCATTCCCCCTACACCACCGTTGGGGTCTTGTTGGAGCTCTGTAAGCATGTCTGCCTGATGCTGGGCTCCACTGCAGATTTTTCATTCAGGGTTTACTCCCATAGCCTTATACCTACCAAGGTTAATCCGCAAGGCAGTGGGGCAATGGTTGGTAGGCGCCAGGACGTGTCCACACGCCAATGGGCCTAAGTGCCGTTCCTCTGGGGCCCACTGTTTCTTCGAGATCCCCTGCTGGTCTAGCCTGGGCCCACAATGCACCCAGTTACCGTGTGTTGCCACGAGGAGGCACAGCAGGAGTCTTGATGGTGAGGAGGCTGTGTACTGGCAGGGAAGACTTGAGCAAGTTGCTTCACCTGTTCGCCAAAAGGGCTAGCCAGTGGCGGTAGCTGAAAGCGAGAGGGAGCAAGAAATGCCTGCACCTTAACACTAACATAACGCTGCCACACTAAACGCATTATATCACCCTGTGCACACACACACACACACACACACACCATCTGCTAATATAACCCATTAAGAAAGTGGAGTTAATATGGAAATGTTATCAACACGTAATCCCTAAAAATAATCTCATAAAACCCAGTTGAAGTATCCTCACACAAGGCATTACCATAGACAAGTGCTGCAAGAAAATTACCAATCTTAAATTATTCACAACAAAGAAAGAAGGTATAGTTGATTAGGTGTATAAAGTGCGTAAATATGTTGAGAATAAAGTATGTCCAATAGGTAAGAAATATTAACTTGTCTCGGTAAGCCAAAGTAGTTAACCATTTGAACACAACCAAGGCAAGTGTTCGGTTATCACAGTTAGTTATTAATTAGTCATGTTAATGTTGGTTTAGCTTCTTGTGTTGTATCAGCATTGATGTTAACAGTACAGTATTACGGGCCAACAAGGTCAGCTTTATGTGTGGTTCAAATAAATAAGAAAAATGATTATGTGTTTCTTTATCTCGTATAAGTCAGGCGAATGTGTTGCCGTGTGTATGTCAGTCAAGGTGATGAGTGTGTGTGTGTGTGTGTGCATACATTTGTGCGCATATGTTTTTGTTTTTGTGTGTGTGTGTGTGTCGTCATGCCTTCTTCATCAGTGCATACGCCCCAACACTGGATGCAGAGGATGACATCAAGGAGGCCTTTTACGCTAACCTTGACCAAGTGTTAACCTCTATCCCCAGAGAAGATAAGGTTGTGCTCCTTGGTGACTTCATTGCCAGAGTTAGCAGAGAAGCTGACATTTGGCAGGGAACCATAGGGAGAAATTGACTAGGCAAGTGTAATCCCAACGGCCTACTCCTCCTCAGCAAGTGTGCTGCACACAACCTCACTATCACCAACACCTTGTTTAGGCAGGCCGACAAGTTCAAGGGTTCGTGGCAACACCCACGTTCCAAACACTGGAATCTCATTGACTACATCATTGTCAGCGAAAGAGATTGCCGAGATGTCCTCATCACCCGTGCCATGCGTGGCTCAGACCACTGTGACGCTGATCATTGGCTCGTCAGATCCAAACTCTCACTTCACGTCTCCCCACCAAAGCGGTGAAGGCAACAAGCCTCCAGAAGAGGTTTTAACACTAAGCGTCTGGAGGATCCTGTGGTAGCACATGCTTTCAGAGAGCAGCTCGAACATGGGCTGATAAACAACCCGACAACAAACAACCCAAATCCCAGTGCTGAACGGGGTGTTCTCGACACTGTCATGACAAAAACCTGCAGAGACCCTCGGCCAGATCGAAAGAATACACCAGGACTGGTTTGACGAAAATGACCCGGAAATCAATGTACTCGTCAATGATACACGTGCATCTCTAACAGACTGGCAGAACAGCCCTTAGTCTCGGACCAAAGCTGATACTTTCTGCAAGAAGAAAACGGCGGCCCAGTGGGAACTTCGCAATCTAAAGAACGATTGGCTTAAAAATAAACCATGTGAAACACAAAAATTTGTAGATCAGCATAAGATACACGAATTTTTAAAATCCATTAAAACATTAAAACTCAAGACGAGGTCCCCCCCCCCCCCCCCCCCCCCCGTCCGTTCATCTGATGGTAACTCCATATTTAAAGACGATGAAGGCCTCCTACAGCACTGGAAAGAGCACTACCGTTCAATGCTCAACCGAAACACCGATGTGGATGTCCCGACTACCCAGCAGGTCCCTCAGCATTCAGAGCTGACCCACCTCAGCTATCCTCCATCCCTGGGTGAGGTAGCTACTGCCATCCAGTGGTGGGCACGGTTCCGCTAATCCGCTAACTGCTAATTAGCGAAGCTAACTTTCTCGTTAGCGGATTAGCGTTTTCTCTAACTTTGGAAACCATTAGCGGACCAATTAGCATCCGCTAAATTTAGTTCCACTAAGTCCGCTAACAAAATTTATACATGTTTGTTCCGGTCTGTTTATTATTATTATTATTATTAATTAATCTGTACCTGCTCCAGCGTTGATTACGTCTGACCTTGAAAGAGCTCACACTCGGTGCCGTAACAACACTGTGGGGTTTTTATACGATTCTGCCTAATCAAGGTCGGAGGTGTGAGATGAGCGGCGCCGCTGATGTGGCTGGGCGAAGACGAGTTGTAGGGTGAGCAGGTCACTACAACAGTACTCCAAACGGGGAAGCACTTCACTCGAAGATCGTTACGAGGAACGGACTGTCAGGGTATATGAACGACGTTTTTATAAGGCCTACTGGTTTAGTTGTGTGATGCACCTTCTCACAACGATCTAAGAACTTCAGTTTATTGTCAACATATTAACACCCACACTTATTCATATTATGCTTCCGAGTTCAGAAAACATCCGATTTTCCAGAGTTAGCCATAAAATCGTTTTCTTTATTAATTGTATCAGAGAAAACGGAAATACTTGAGGGCTCCATACTGTATATGTTAAAGTGTCCAAATGGGATGGGGGGGCATGACAGTATGGATATGTATATATACTGTCATGCTCCCATCCTCACTACCCATAACATTAAGGAAAGGCAAAGTTGACAAGTTAAAATAATGAGTGAATAATCTAGAGGTTGAAATACGTGGATGATCAAGTAAGGAGCACACATACAAGAATCAATTTTAGTTTTGAAAAGGATACGAAGATTATTAAGTAAACCGAGTCAGTTAATACCATTTACGTTATTAAGTATTGATTAATATAGTTAATTAGGTACATTACACAACGCAAGTACAAGCAATACAATTATCAAAACAAGTAAAACGACGATACAGTAATCAACTCACCCCGGAATATCACCCAATTATTTTTACTTTATGCATTAAATACACGTATTATATACAACAACGCAAAAACCTGAGAGAAACGGCAGCTCATGTAGCAAGTTTAGGCTACGATGACCAACCACAAGGAACCAGGGATTATCGCCGTAGTCCATCACACCACCACCAGTAGTAGTAGTCCTTAATGCAATTCTCCGACCACACCCCGGGAGAAGAGGAACGCCGTAGGCCAGAGAGAAGAGACTGAGGTTACCGGACAGCCACACTTGCCTCAATACCTTGGTCTCGTAGTCAAATGGGAAACTGGTTCTGAATCGGTGCTCACTGGGGTCAAGTAGCTTCGTGAAGCAGTTTCTTCTCCTGGTGTCAAGTTGGAGCAGGTGATGGTTATGGTGGTAGAGTGAGGAGGGGATAGAGTCGTTACAATACGAACAGGTAGTTGGGGCCTTCATGATCATGTAAGTATATGTTGAACGCCTAAATTGTCTGTAATTACTAAGTGACGTAAGCAAATCTAAACCCCCATTGAATCAGCCTGAACTGTTTTGCTCCTGTACTGTGGTATGGTGTTTTTGAATTACTGTACATTCGAAGTGTTTTGTGAACATCAGAGAACAGCGTTAATACTCCAAATAGTATGACCTATAGCATATTAAGAAGCTCTAAAGACCTATTGATCAGTGAAAATGTCTAACGTTTTCTTAGACCGTTTGTAATCAGTGGCCTAAAAAGTTTGAAACACGATGTCCACTTCGAGTATTTGTTGGGGACCAGTGAGAGCTCAGACATTGATTAGATAATAAAAGTTAGACTTAAGAATCCAATTTAAACCCTTATTAAGTTGCGTACAATGACCTAGTGTTTACCTCCTGTCAAGTTGCTGCCCCGCCGGAAGTCGGGTTTACAAGTGACTAGTGAAGGATTGACGTTAATTTGAACATTTTTTGCTTAACGTAGCAAGATGCACAAAACTCAATATTCACAGAAGTTCCGAAGAGAGTGGCTGTATGATCTAGAGACTAGAAAACTGTTTCACTGATAGAGGTACATCTAACACAGACTCCAAGACCAAGCTGTAGTAACCTAACCATATACCCCCATTCATGTCTGACATAATCAGTGCTATTGGAGATAACCGTACACTGTACTGATGGATGAGTCAAGACATATTAGTGTTAACAAGTATTTTGGAATAGCAGTAATTTACTATGACGAAGTGAAGCAGAAAATCATTTCCATTTGGCTGGTTAACAGTCTATAATGATATGATATTTATTTCAACAGTCATTCTGAAAATTATTTTCTAAATTATTAAAATTTTAATTTGGGTTACGTATCTAAGGTTGGTTAGGTTAGGTTAGGTTAGGTTAACTTGTAATAAAACAGTACAAATATCATTGTAATATTTACTATGTATATTACATGTATGCACAAAGAAACTAGAGCTGATTATCTTAACACTGATTTACATAATACTATAATACTTTATTTGTTGTACACAATATCAGTTGGTGACACACAAAGGTTTCTGACTGTCAGATGATTAGTAGTAATAAGTATTAGCTTATACATTAATGCCCAGTACTGACCAAAAACACTACGTAGTTTTATATTATAGAGTAATTTCTTCATTAAGGACAGCGTCTTTCTTAAGCTCACATCACCGAGTGTGTTGTGGGCCGGAGAGTGTTGACCTGTGGACGAAGCACAGGTCTTTCCGCTGACACACTGGTAGACGCTATAAAGTCTGGGAGCTGAAGAGGGCCAACCTTGTATATTGAATGACAACAGTGAGTGAGAGAGATTCACTCATGGCTGGCCGACAACACTGACACAATACTAATACAGTACTGTAATGACATGTAATACCTAATGTCTCCACACTAGCAGTATCTGTGTTAAGATAACAAGCACTACAACTACCATATTCACAACTTGCTGGTGAGGCACACACAGACTAGTTCATTGTTACATGCTAAACAAACTGACCTATTTTTTGTTAAACTCAGAACAACACGTTTACAGTCCCTTATGAAAAATGACACGACAGCTGTGGCCAATACTTATAAAGTAAGAGAACCGAACACTTATAGCACTTAGAAATACAATACTGGATCTTGGCAACACCTGGGAGCTTAGTAACTATCAATGTACTACACTTACATCTATATACATACAGCACCAATTAATATACCAGTAATACATTATATTTTGTGGCCAATCTTCGGTAATTATCCTCAGTACATTATGCTGCACAACACAGAACAGTATTGGGTCAATTCTTGTAAACTTATCCTGAGGTGTAATGAGTGAGCACCACACCATGTGGTCACACCATAATCCACATACAGCACATGGTCTGCCATACACAATGACACATGGTCTGTCATACACATGTGCCTGCGTCTGTCATGCACATGTGACTATCAGTCATACACATATGCCTGCGTCAGTCATACACATGTGACTATCAGTCATACACATGTGCCTGCGTCTGTCATACACATGTGACTCTCAGTCATACACATGTGACTCTCAGTCATACACATGTACCTGCGTCTGCCATACACATGTGCCTCTATCCGTCATACACATGTGCCTGTGAGTTTAGACAAGCACCCTGTATTCATTGTTAGATCAAGTAAAAAATATAAAATCCTCGAGGTGATGCAGTAATTCATAACATGATGCTTCAAGACCATGAGAGACGAACTATGTTGGTGTTAATAATGTTTGTAATAATGCTGCCCGTACACCCACACTCAGTACATAATGCTCCTCGTACACCCACACTCAGTACATAATGCTGCCCGTACACCCACACTCAGTACATAATGCTGCCCGTACACCCACACTCAGTACATAATGCTCCTCGTACACCCACACTCAGTACATAATGCTGCCCGTACACCCACACTCAGTACATAATGCTCCTCGTACACCCACACTCAGCACATAATGCTGCCCGTACACCCACACTCAGTACATAATGCTGCCCGTACACCCACACTCAGTACATAATGCTGCCCGTACACCCACACTCAGTACATAATGCTGCCCGTACACCCACACTCAGTACATAATGCTGCCCGTACACCCACACTCAGTACATAATGCTGCCCGTACACCCACACTCAGTACATAATGCTCCTCGTACACCCACACTCAGTACATAATGCTCCTCGTACACCCACACTCAGTACATAATGCTGCCCGTACACCCACACTCAGTACATAATGCTGCCCGTACACCCACACTCAGTACATAATGCTGCCCGTACACCCACACTCAGTACATAATGCTGCCCGTACACCCACACTCAGTACATAATGCTGCCCGTACACCCACACTCAGTACATAATGCTGCCCGTACACCCACACTCAGTACATAATGCTCCTCGTACACCCACACTCAGTACATAATGCTCCCGTACACCCACACTCAGTACATAATGCTGCCCGTACACCCACACTCAGTACATAATGCTGCCCGTACACCCACACTCAGTACATAATGCTGCCCGTACACCCACACTCAGTACATAATGCTGCCCGTACACCCACACTCAGTACATAATGCTGCCCGTACACCCACACTCAGTACATAATGCTGCCCGTACACCCACACTCAGTACATAATGCTGCCCGTACACCCACACTCAGTACATAATGCTGCCCGTACACCCACACTCAGTACATAATGCTGCCCGTACACCCACACTCAGTACATAATGCTCCTCGTACACCCACACTCAGTACATAATGCTGCCCGTACACCCACACTCAGTACATAATGCTCCTCGTACACCCACACTCAGTACATAATGCTCCTCGTACACCCACACTCAGTACATAATGCTGCCCGTACACCCACACTCAGTACATAATGCTGCCCGTACACCCACACTCAGTACATAATGCTGCCCGTACACCCACACTCAGTACATAATGCTCCTCGTACACCCACACTCAGTACATAATGCTGCCCGTACACCCACACTCAGTACATAATGCTCCTCGTACACCCACACTCAGTACATAATGCTCCTCGTACACCCACACTCAGTACATAATGCTGCTCGTACACCCACACTCAGTACATAATGCTGCCCGTACACCCACACTCAGTACATAATGCTCCTCGTACACCCACACTCAGTACATAATGCTGCCCGTACACCCACACTCAGTACATAATGCTGCCCGTACACCCACACTCAGTACATAATGCTCCTCGTACACCCACACTCAGTACATAATGCTGCCCGTACACCCACACTCAGTACATAATGCTCCTCGTACACCCACACTCAGTACATAATGCTGCCCGTACACCCACACTCAGTACATAATGCTCCTCGTACACCCACACTCAGTACATAATGCTGCTCGTACACCCACACTCAGTACATAATGCTCCTCGTACACCCACACTCAGTACATAATGCTGCTCGTACACCCACACTCAGTACATAATGCTCCTCGTACACCCACACTCAGTACATAATGTTGCCCGTACACCCACACTCAGTACATAATGCTCCTCGTACACCCACACTCAGTACATAATGCTGCCCGTACACCCACACTCAGTACATAATGCTCCTCGTACACCCACACTCAGTACATAATGCTGCCCGTACACCCACACTCAGTACATAATGCTCCTCGTACACCCACACTCAGTACATAATGTTGCTCGTACACCCACACTCAGTACATAATGTTGCTCGTACACCCACACTCAGTACATAATGGTGCTCGTACACCCACACTCAGTACCCAACACACGCTCCAGTTCCCCTACAAGTGAGAGTTGGAGGAACATTCCACAATTTGCTTCACAATGAAAGCTCTTCTCTCACACTCATGTTGGTCAGTTTAATACATGACAATAACTAACACTATTGCTTCGTACTTTAACATATATAAAGTGTTTTTGAACCAGTGTTTACCAGACATCACCGTATTAGTAGTTGTATACTACACAACACTATCACTTAGTTCACACCAACACTTTTAGTAAATATGAGTGAATGTTTCCTCTTGTTGGTTACAGTAATATCCCTCATATAAAGTCTTATTGTCTTACTTTAAGAATTTATTCACTGAGTTGATAGACTAAATGTTACATACAAGAGTTATGTATTAAACTTCAAGCGAGAGATGACCTTGGGTCCTCCCACTCACCCAAGGTAAACACGGATGCGGACCTCCGTAAGTCTGATGGACTTATGTGAGGTGACCCCACCTGTCCTTCACTGTTGGCTCTGATGAGAGTTCCTGCCCAGTGTGATCCTTTACCTTGTCCCGAAAACATAATAGAGTGTTTTGTTGCTACTCGCTGTCCAGCAAGAACAACACAATCACCACTCCTTAAAACTGCTTCTGTTCTCACGGACTCAATTACTGGGTTCATACTGTCCTTGTGTTCCACGTGTGCTAGTGGGATGATCTGGTCAGTTGCTTCAAGCACCTTCTCCTCCTCTTCATTCACTGGATCACTTCGACCATCAGGGGGAGGGCGAACAAAGTGCCAGGAAGAGTCATCGCCCTCCTTACCCTCCGTCAGTAGCATGAGGGATCCCAGAGACCTGCCTGGTATCAAAGATTGTGGTATGGCAGCTTCCGGTAAGTCTTGTGACATAATATTACTCGAGAGGAAACCTGGAAACTGATCCACATTACAATCCTTGGAATTGGATGGCTGATTAACTGAAACAAATCCACGATTCTCTGGACGTAACATAATTAATGACTGTGGCCTATACAAAGTCCCATTCTTGTTGCTGTGAAAAGATTTTTCTTGCAATGTTTCACTAAAAAATGACTCTTGGCGAGGAGACGAGGCGTGGCGCTGAGGAGGCATGGCTTCTGTCGGTAGTGGTTTAGTGGGACTATTTAATACAGTCTCTTCCTGGGGTCTTGTCTTGTCAAGCTCTAAGCCACTATTACTAAAGCAATGGACGAGGCGAGAAAATAGTGTACTCATGGTAGTTTGTGATGTTCCCATGCTGTACCTGTGATCACTTCCATTCTTACTGTATGCTGTTGAACCATTTCTCTTGACGGAAGATGGACGTTTGACGGATGTTCTGGGTGAAATTTTGGTGGAGATTGATCGTAGTGAAGAATGATTGTTGCGAGGTGGTGTTAAGGCAGATGAGGTTGTATGTGCTGAAGAATGTGTTGAGTGGGTGTGTGTGGTGGGAGGCCGGCGTCTGAGTGTGCCTGTAGTGAACAGTGTTATCCATGCAGCTCGAGCCTCTGGGTGCTGAGCCACACGGACAACGAATATTATCACCCCCTGTAGTGGTGTGGTCACGCAGAAGATGTACTGCAGTGTTATGCGAGCCCAGCCAACACTGACCGCTCCTGCCACCCACGTAACACCCAGCAGAGCCACTACCGTTACCGCTCCCCGCACCTGGTGACGGTAAACACATATTATAATACATTGTAAAGTGATGTGTTATATATATCACGCTGACAACACTACACCCAGCCTGACAGCACCGCACCCAGCCTGACAGCACCGCACCCAGCCTGACAGCACTGCACCCAGCCTGACAGCACCGCACCCAGCCTGACAGCACCGCACCCAGCCTGACAGCACTGCACCCAGCCTGACAGCACTGCACCCAGCCTGACAGCACTGCACCCAGCCTTGTGTTCATCAAGCAGTATCCTGGTCCTGAATTATAACACTGTCTAATATAAACATTCAACTGTTCTCAGCCAATCACCATTGCCCTTACATTCCTGATAGGCTCATCAACTGTTCTCAGCCACTCACCATTGCCCTTACATTCCTGATAGGCTCATCAACTGTTCTCAGCCACTCACCATTGCCCTTACATTCCTGATAGGCTCATCAACTGTTCTCAGCCACTCACCATTGCCCTTACATTCCTGATAGGCTCATCAACTGTTTGTTAACTTCTCATGGCCTTAAATAACAATTAATAGTTTATTATTATAAAAATGTTACCTTGGGTTACAACATCTTGTTATCTAGTGATCTTGTTACTTGCTCCATATACATGTTTCACTTGATACAGCTCATCATGGTAAACAATGGATTGACTAGTGCCTGTTTGCATTTGTTTGCTTGAGTCAAATTTATCAAAAAGTTCTTTAATTATTACAGTTTTTAAGGTTCTGTTTGGCAGTTCTAGAATGTACCCAACATTGTCATTGTTGGACGCGAGTTTAGCCAAGGCATCAACTCTGTCATGTTCACTTATGTGAGAAGGGATCCACAGCAGCTTCATCCTGACACCCTCGTCAACAAGACACATGTGCTTGTGTCTGGCTTCAGAGACAAGCTGGTGACAATCTGAGTTTAGGGTATCAAGAGCAAGTAGTGAGGATAAGGAGTCAGTGATGATGAGACTGGCAGTGTCTTCAACAAGTTTCAGGGCTGTGAGTTTGGCAAATAGTTCAGTTTGTAGAGTGGATGACCTGTTACTAATTCTAGCTCATTTCTCTATTACATTACCAAGTTAGTTAGCTGTTGTACAGGTGATAGGTACAGGTGATAGCTGTTGTATGGTAGGTGAAGTACAGGTGATAAGGGTGAGTCTTACCTGGGCTAGGGTGATGGGAGACTCCTTACTGGGTATGGTGGAAGGTGAGCGAGGTTTGTGTGAGCGAGGTCGTCTCCCACACACCACACGAGTCACCATCACGAACACTATACAGTTCACCATTAAAACACAACAGATGGGTCCTGCAACAAAATAAATATATTACATCTTATATAACAAAGATTGGTTAGGTTAGGTTAGGTTAATAGTTACCCATATATGTGGAGTAGTAGACAGCTGGGTTAGGTTAGGTTAGGTTAGGTTAATAGTTACCCATATATGTGGAGTAGTAGACAGCTGGGTTAGGTTAGGTTAATAGTTACCCATATATGTGGAGTAGTAGACAGCTGGGTTAGGTTAGGTTAGGTTAATAGTTACCCATATATGTGGAGTAGTAGACAGCTGGGTTAGGTTAGGTTAGGTTAATAGTTACCCATATATGTGGAGTAGTAGACAGCTGGGTTAGGTTAGGTTAGGTTAGGTTAATAGTTACCCATATATGTGGAGTAGTAGACAGCTGGGTTAGGTTAGGTTAGGTTAGGTTAATAGTTACCCATATATGTGGAGTAGTAGACAGCTAGGTTAGGTTAGGTTAATAGTTACCCATATATGTGGAGTAGTAGACAGCTGGGTTAGGTTAGGTTAGGTTAGGTTAATAGTTACCCATATATGTGGAGTAGTAGACAGCTGGGTTAGGTTAGGTTAATAGTTACCCATATATGTGGAGTAGTAGACAGCTGGGTTAGGTTAGGTTAATAGTTACCCATATATGTGGAGTAGTAGACAGCTAGGTTAGGTTAGGTTAATAGTTACCCATATATGTGGAGTAGTAGACAGCTAGGTTAGGTTAGGTTAGGTTAATAGTTACCCATATATGTGGAGTAGTAGACAGCTGGGTTAGGTTAGGTTAGGTTAGGTTAATAGTTACCCATATATGTGGAGTAGTAGACAGCTGGGTTAGGTTAGGTTAGGTTAATAGTTACCCATAAACGTGGAGTAGTAGACAGCTAGGTTAGGTTAGGTTAGGTTAGGTTAATAGTTACCCATATATGTGGAGTAGTAGACAGCTGGGTTAGGTTAGGTTAATAGTTACCCATATATGTGGAGTAGTAGACAGCTGGGTTAGGTTAGGTTAATAGTTACCCATATATGTGGAGTAGTAGACAGCTGGGTTAGGTTAGGTTAATAGTTACCCATATATGTGGAGTAGTAGACAGCTGGGTTAGGTTAGGTTAATAGTTACCCATATATGTGGAGTAGTAGACAGCTGGGTTAGGTTAATAGTTACCCATATATGTGGAGTAGTAGACAGCTGGGTTAGGTTAGGTTAATAGTTACCCATATATGTGGAGTAGTAGACAGCTGGGTTAGGTTAGGTTAATAGTTACCCATATATGTGGAGTAGTAGACAGCTGGGTTAGGTTAGGTTAGGTTAATAGTTACCCATATATGTGGAGTAGTAGACAGCTGGGTTAGGTTAGGTTAGGTTAGGTTAATAGTTACCCATATATGTGGAGTAGTAGACAGCTGGGTTAGGTTAGGTTAATAGTTACCCATATATGTGGAGTAGTAGACAGCTAGGTTAGGTTAGGCTAGGTTAATAGTTACCCATATATGTGGAGTAGTAGACAGCTGGGTTAGGTTATGTTAGGTTAATAGTTACCCATATATGTGGAGTAGTAGACAGCTGGGTTAGGTTAGGTTAGGTTAATAGTTACCCATATATGTGGAGTAGTAGACAGCTGGGTTAGGTTAGGTTAATAGTTACCCATATATGTGGAGTAGTAGACAGCTGGGTTAGGTTAGGTTAGGTTAATAGTTACCCATATATGTGGAGTAGTAGACAGCTGGGTTAGGTTAATAGTTACCCATATATGTGGAGTAGTAGACAGCTGGGTTAGGTCTGGGGCTGATGACGCAGAAACCGTGACTCTCATCGCCGTACACGTCCAGGTCAGCGATAAGGGCTGCTGCTACCACCACGATGGGAGCTCCTGCAACACAACAACACTATGGTGAGTACTCCTGCAACACAACAACACTATGGTGAGCTCCTGCAAAACAACAACACTATGATGAGTACTCCTGCAACACAACAACACTATAGTGAGCTCCTGCAACACAACAACACTATGATGAGTACTCCTGGAACACAACAACACTATGATGAGTACTCCTGCAACACAACAACACTATAGCGAGCTACTGCAACACAACAACACTATGATGAGTACTCCTGCAACACAACAACACTATAGTGAGCTCCTGCAACACAACAACACTTTGATGAGTACTCCTGCAACACAACAACACTATAGTGAGTACTCCTGAAACACAACAACACTATGGTGAGCTCCTGCAACACAACAATACTTTGATGAGTACTCTTGCAACACAACAACACTATGGTGAGCCCCTGCAACACAAGAACACTTTGATGAGTACTCCTGCAACACAACAACACTATAGTGAGTACTCCTGCAACACAACAACACTATAGTGAGCTCCTGCAACACAACAACACTATAATGAGTAGTACTGCAACACAACAACACTTTGATGAGTACTCCTGCAACACAACAACACTATAGTGAGTACTCCTGCAACACAACAACACTATAGTGAGCTCCTGCAACACAACAACACTTTCATGAGTACTCCTGCAACACAACAACACTATAATGAGTAGTCCTGCAACACAACAACACTATGGTGAGCCCCTGCAACACAACAACACTTTGATGAGTACTCCTGCAACACAACAACACTATAGTGAGTACTCCTGAAACACAACAACACTATGGTGAGCTCCTGCAACACAACAACACTATGATGAGTACTCCTGCAACACAACAACACTATGATGAGTACTCCTGCAACACAACAACACTATGATGAGTACTCCTGCAACACAACAACACTATAGTGAGCTTCTGCAACACACCAACACTATGGTGAGCTCCTGCAACACAACACTATGATGAGTACTCATGCAACACAACAACACTATAGTGAGCTCCTGCAACACAACAACACTATGATGAGTACTCCTGCAACACAACAACACTATGATGAGTACTCCTGCAACACAACAACACTATGGTGAGCTCCTGCAACACAACAACACTATGATGAGTACTCCTGCAACACAACAACACTATGGTGAGTACTCCTGCAACACAACAACACTATGGTGAGCTCCTGCAACACAGCAACACTATGATGAGTACTCCTGCAACACAACAACACTATGGTGAGCTCCTGCAACACAACAACACTATGATGAGTACTCCTGCAACACAACAACACTATGGTGAGTACTCCTGCAACACAACAACACTATGGTGAGCTCCTGCAACACAGCAACACTATGATGAGTACTCCTGCAACACAACAACACTATGGTGAGCTCCTGCAACACAACAACACTATGATGAGTACTCCTGGAACACAACAACATTATGATGAGTACTCCTGCAACACAACAACACTTTAGTGAGCTCCTGCAACACAACAACACTATGGTGAGTACTCCTGAAACACAACAACACTATGATGAGTACTCCTGGAACACAACACTATGATGAGTACTCCTGCAACACAACAACACTATGATGAGTACTCCTGCAACACAACAACACTATGATGAGTACTCCTGCAACATAAGTTTCATCTATGTAATAATATATAATAATTCTTATGTTATGGTAGGTTAAGTTAGTGTAGATTATGTTATGGTAGGTTAAGTTAGTGTAGGTTGTGTTAGGTTATGGTAGGTTAGGTTATGGTAGGTTAAGTTAGTGTAGGTTGTGTTAGGTTATGGTAGTGTAGGTTATGTTATGGTAGGTTAAGTTAGTGTAGGTCAGGTTATGGTAGGTTGTTAGTTTTTGATCAGAATGTTTTATCTTCAGGTGAAATAAGCGGGAGGTTCATTGTTCAGGTGATCTACACTGTAATACAAATACTGTATCACTAATTAATACAAAATGTAGGCAGACGTTGACACACAAGAACTCACCCCAGGCAGCGAACACTCTCTTGGCCATAAAGTTGGTCTCTGCTGAGGCGAACACGGTGATGAGGAGTTGGTACATATTGGCTGCCTCCACTAACATCCAGGCGAAGGCAGCTATCACCAGGTAGTGGAGCTGTGGGTGTTTGTGTGTACTGTGGTATATTTGTTCATTTCTATACATACACACACACACAAACATGCACACTTAATTCACACTTCTAATACATACACACCACTTAACACAAACACACACATGCTCCTAATACATACACACACCACTTAACATACACACACACTACTATTACTACTATTGCTTTGCTGTCACTTGAAATCGAGTATGACGATCATCCAGCTGTGATATAATGATATGGGCTATTAAGGATGTCACCTAGGTTGGTGAGTTCTGAGGTGACTAAAGAGGCCGATACATAAGAACATAAGAATGGAGGAAACTGCAGCGGGCCTATTGGCCCATACTGGGCAGTCCCGTTTACACCCAACCCCTATTGCTCATATGAGCATCCAACCTATGTTTGAAGCAATTCAGCATATTCGAGTTAATGATGATATTTGGTAACTTGTTCCATTCATCCACTACTCTGTTTCCAAACCAGTGTTTACCTATTTCACGCCTAAATCTAAATTTGTCCAATTTAAAACCATTGTTACGAGTTCGCTCCTGGTTGGATAATTTGAGTACCTTTGTAATGTCCCCTTTGTTTAGCCCTGCCTTCCATTTATACACCTCTATCAGGTCGCCCCTCGCTCTACGTCTCTCAAGGGAGTGCAAATTAAGATGCTTTAACCTGTCTCTATACTCAAGGTTCCTGATACCCGGGATTAGTCTTGTCATTCTCCTCTGGATTCTTTCCAAGGATTCTATATCCATTCTGTAATACGGTGACCAGAACTGGACTGCGTAATCCAGGTGTGGTCTCACAAGAGCAAGATACAGTTTTAGGATGACCTCGCTAGTCTTGTAACTAACACTCCTTTGTATGAACCCAAGTACTTTATTAGCCTTGTTACGAGCAAAAACACATTGTTTACTTGGCTTAAGGTTCCTACTTATCATTACTCCTAAATCTCTCTCGCAGTCGGATTTCTCTATGGTATCGTTGTTCATCTGGTATCTGGTTTCCCTGTTTACATTCCCTATACTGAGTACTTTACATTTGTCAATGTTGAATTTCATCTGCCATTTTTCAGACCATTCGAAAAATTTGTTTAGATCCTCCTGTAGTTTTGCCGAGTCCTCGTCAGATTTGATAACACGTCCTATTTTAGTATCATCAGCAAATTTACTTATGTTGCTGTCTATGCCGATATCTATGTCGTTTATGTATATAATAAACAATAATGGTCCAAGTACTGAGCCTTGGGGAACTCCACTTGTGACGTTGCTCCAATGGGACTTAGTGCCGTTAATGCTCACTCGCTGTTTCCTGTCCTGTAACCATGCCCTAATCCATTTAAGGATGTCACCTTTGATGCCATGAGCTTCTACCTTTCTAATTAGTCTTTCGTGGGGTACTCTGTCGAAGGCTTTGCTAAAGTCGAGATATACCACATCATAATTGTGCCCCTCGTCCACTGATTCGAAAACTGATGAAAAGAATGTTAATAGATTAGTTAGGCAAGAACGTCCGCTTGTGAAGCCATGCTGGGAATCATTGATCAATCTGTGCTTCTCCAGGTGATTTCGAATAGAGTTTGAAATGATTGCTTCCAGTAATTTGCCTACTATTGATGTTAGACTGATTGGGCGGTAGTTAGAGGATAGTGATCTATCCCCCTTCTTGAAGATCGGTATTACATTCGCTATCCTCCAGGATTCTGGTACTACACCTGTTTTTAAGGACATGTTAAACAACTTTGCTAAGGGCATACTAAGCTCTTCCTTACATTCCTTTAATACTCTGGCAAATATCTCATCGGGACCAGGTGACTTATTAGGCTTTAGTTTGTCTATTTGCTTACTAACATCGTTACTAGTCACTACTATCTCACTTAATTTGTTTTCTTCACTATCTCTGAATAGAGTCGGTGCCTCGGGTATCATGTTTAAATTTTCGCTGGTGAAAACTGTTGAAAAATATTTATTCAAATTATTGCTCATTTCTCCGTCGTTATCAGTGAGCTCGCCGGAGTCTGTCCGTATTGGTCCAGCAGGATCGTCCACAGATGTTGAACGTGTGGAGGGCTACATTCTAATGCGGGAGAGGCGGCGGCAGCGTCTTTCCAGCTTTGGGGTTTCTCTGCCTCGTTATGTAGTCGGGCTAACTCGAAAGCAGTGATAAATTTTCAAGTGGTGTTCTTCCAAGTATTATGTGGAGTAATCGTCTCCCAGGTGAAGGGGTCGATTTGGCACTTTTTCAAGTTTGTCTAAGACTATCCTTATACCTCTTCAGTTGCCCGTCGGCGTTACGTTTACTATTCGTTAGGTGGCTGTAAAGTAGCTGGCGGGTAACATGGCCATTCCAGCTTAGTTTTTCATGGATACTGGTAGCCTCGATGCTCCTACAGTTGGTGTCAGCACGAATATTGGCATTTGTTCTCTTGTCTTCCCAGCGATCTCGGAGGATGGAACATAGACTACGTTAGTGAAAGTTTTCAAGTGCCTTCATATGCCTCCTGTGTGTGACCCATGTCTCGCAGAGATATAGCAGGGTGAAGAGGACCACTGCTCGATATACGTGTAACTTTGTAGATAATTTCAGCTCCCTACAGCTGACGATACGATTTCGGAGTCTGCCAAAGGCTTGAGATGTACATCTGATCCGATGATGAATATCTTCATTAATGTCCGTGGTGGTGGACAGGTGGAAGCCGAGATACCGAAAGTATGTAACTTTAGAGAGGGTAGTACCATTAAGCTGGGTGGGTTGATGGAGGTGTGGCTGAACCAGAGGAAGGCTGAAAGAGAATCCAAGTCTTATGTACATTCACCTCAAGGCCGAAGTGTGCATACGCGTCTGCGTAGGTGTCAAGGATCTCCTGTAGGTCGTGTTCAGTGTGAACAACAGGGGTGAGGTCGTCTGCATACTGAATTTCAGTAATGGAAACTGCCGACACCTTTGTTCTTGCCTGGAGTCGTCTTATGTTGAAAAGACCCTTCATCCAGTACTCGATGTACAGCGTAAATTGGCACTAGCACGAGTAAGAAAGGTAGCCAAGAAGATGGAAAAGAGAGATGGTGCCATTACACACCCTTGTTTAATCCCTGTTTGGATGAGGAAGAACTCTGACTGGGTGCAGTTGTGCTGGACACTGCCGTTCATGCTATCGTGGAGTTGCCTCACAATGGGACTGAATTTTGGTGGGCAGAAAAAATGGCTGAGGGTCCACCAGAGAGCTTCCCTGTTGACTAAGTCGAAGTTCTTGGTTAGGTCGATGAAAGCCTTGTACCCGTTACGACACTGTTCTCTGCACTTTTCCTGTATCTGGCGGGCAGCAAAGATCATGTCAGTGGTGCCACGTGATGATCTAAAACCACATTGAGATTCTAGGAGGAAGTTTCCCGCCTCAGGAAGAAATCTGTTTAGGAGGACTCGGGTGATAATCTTGGCAGCTGCGGACAGCAGCGAGGTCCCACGGTAGTCTCCACAGTCTGACCGGTCACCCTTGTTCATATAAATATTAACGATGGAGGCGTCTTTAAGAGCTTGGGGGGATTTCCTCCTTTTCCCATATATTCTCCAGGAGAGAGTGGAGACGGCTGGTAAGCAGAGGTCTTCCAGGCCCTGAGGCTTTGTTATTTTTCATCTGTTTGATGGCAGTAGCTACCTCATCCAGGGGTGAAGGATAGCTGAGGTGGATCAGCTTTGGATGCTGAAGGATATGATGGGTAATCAACCAACCACATCGGTGTTTCGGTTGAGCAATGAATGGTAGTGCTCTTTCCAGCGCTGAAGGAAGCCTTCATCGTCTTTAATTATGAGGTTACCCTCAGATGAGCGGAGGGGGCTGTACCACGAGTGACTGGCCCATAAAATATTTTAGTGGAATTGAAAAATTCGTGCATCTTGTGCTGATCTGCAAGTTTTTGTGCTTCACATGCTTTATTTTTAAGCTAGTCGTTCTTTAGGTTGTAAAGTTTCTGTTGGGTTGCCACTTTCTTCTCAGTCCGAGACTAAGGGTTGTTCTGCCAGTCAGTAAAAGCAGCACGATTATCATCGATGAGTAATTTGATTGCCGGATTATTTTCATCAAACCAGTTAACACACCCTGACACTCACTTAACACACCTTGACAGTTAACACACGCTGACAGTCACTTAACATACCCCTGACACTCACTTAACACACCCTGACGCTCACTTAACACACCCTGCCACTCACTTAACACACCTTGACAGTTAACACACCTTGACAGTTAACACACCCTGACAGCTAACACACCCTGACACTCACTTAACACACCCTGACACTCACTCAACACACCTTGACAGTTAACACACCCTGACAGTTAACACACCCTGACACTCACTTAACACCTCCTTGACACTCACTTAACACACCCTGACACTCACATAAGAACATAAGAATGGAGGAAACTGCAGCGGGCCTATTGGCCCATACTGGGCAGTCCCGTTTACACCCAACCCCTATTGCTCATACTGTATATCCATCCAACCTACTGTATGTTTGAAGCTATCCAGCGTATTCGACTTTATGATGATGTTTGGTAACTTGTTCCATTCATCCACTACTCTATTTCGAAACCAATGTTTGAGTAGCTTTGTTATATCACCTTTGTTTAGCCCTGACTTCTATTTATACACCTCGATCATATCGCCCCTCACTCTACGTCTCTCGAGGGAGTGCAAATTTAGATGCTTTAACCTGTCTTTGTACTCAAGGTTCCCAATGCCCAGCATCAGTCTTGACATTCTCCTCTGAATTCTTTCTAAGGATTTTATATCCATTCTGTAGTACGGTGACCAAAACTGAACCGCATAATGCAAGTGAGATCTCACACGCACAAGATATAGTTTTAGGATGACCTCGCTAGTCTTGTAACTAACACTCCTTTGTATGAACCCAAGTACTTTACTAGCCTTGTTTTGAGCAAATACACATTGTTGTCTTGGTTTTAGATTCCTACTTATCATTACGCCTAAATCTTTCTCACAGTCGGATTTCTCAATAACATCGTTGTTCATCTGGTATCTAGATCCCTGTTTACATCTCCTAGACTGAGTACTTTACATTTATCCACATTAAATTTCATCTGCCATTTTTTCAGACCATGCGAAAATTTTTTTTAAATCTTCCTGTAGTTTTGCGGAGTCCTCGACAGATTTAATTTCACGTCCTATTTTAGTGTCATCAGCAAATTTACTTATGTTGCTGTCTACGCCGATATATATATATATATCGGATTTAGTGCCGTTAATGCTCACTCGCTGTTTCCTGTCCTGTAACCACGCCCTAGTCCATTTTAGAATATTTCCTCCAAGTCCATGAGCCTCCACTTTTCTTATTAGTCTTTCGTGTGGGACTCTGTCGAAGGCTTTGCTAAAGTCAAGGTATGCCACATCATAATCGTGCCCGTCATCCACTGATTCGAAAACAGTTAAAAAGAATGTTAATAGATTAGTCAGACATGAACGCCCACTTGTGAAGCCATGTTGGGAATCATTGATCAACTTGTGTTTCTCCAGGTGATTTCGAATTGAGTTTAAATTTTATTGCTTCCAGTAATTTACCTACAATTGATGTTAAATTGATTGGACGGTAGTTAGAGGATAGTGATCTATCTCCCTTCTTGAGAATGGGTATCACGTTTTTAATGACATGTTAAACAACTTTGCTAAGGGCATACTAAGCTCTTCCTTACATTCTTTTAATGCTCACACACCCTGACTCCCACTTAACACACCCTGATACTCACTTAACACACCCTGACACCCACTTAACACACCCTGATACTCACTTAACACACCCTGACACCCACTTAACACACCCTGATACCCACTTAACACACCCTGATACTCACTTAACACACCCTGACACCCACTTAACACACCCTGACACTTACAGCAGCTGCGAGAACGGTACAGGCAGGTGAGGGCGGCTTCAGCTGTGCCGCCACGATAAACACAAGGTTGAGCAAGAGGAGCGCCAACGACAAATTCATCACTATTTTCCCACTTCGGTCACGGTTGAGAGTCCTGGACACGTAAGATACATATTATTTAAGGAAAGTATCTAATACATAAGAGGCACGTGTTCAGGGAAGTATCTGACACATAAGACGTGTTCAGGGAAGTATCTGACACATAAGACGTGTTCAGGGAAGTATCTGACACATAAGACGTGTTCAGGGAAGTATTAACACATAAAGAGACATGTGTTCAAGAAAGTGACACATTAGAGACTCGTGTTCTGGAAAGTATCTGACACTTAAGATATTCAGGGTAGTGTAATACATACTGTATAGTACGTGTACAGTATTATTGTCACAACAATAACAACAATATTATCTTAATAACTAATATTATAATAATAACTCAACATTAACAACAAACTAGAGGCTGTTATCGCCACACTCCGGGCAGGAAAGGTGGCAGAAACACCGCTAAAACGAACATACAGCAATCAAATACCTGAACAAAGCGTAGGTAGCTACTGTAGCGGTGAGGCCAGCTGTGCTCAGTGCCAGGCCTATGTAGGTGATGATGGAGAGCGCCTGACCGTGGATGCCGAAGGAAGATGGCAAAGGGTCCAAGAGGATGGAGAATGCTGTCAGGTGAGTGGCTTGACACGTTGTCATGCTTCCCACTGTCACTGTTGTCATGCCTACCTCTGACCACTCGTGATCTTACAGTATGAAGACAATTAGTTATATTACAGCTGTTTATGTTATCGTTGATTATATAACAGTGCTTATTATTACAGTTGGTTATACAATAATAGGGTGTAGTCCCACACCTCAGACATCCCAAAACGCACCAATAATTAATGTTTAGTAATATTTAAAATATATAACAACAGCCACTCACAGAGAAAATGAAAACAAATATGTCCGCCCCACTGTGCAATAACAGTACTCACTGAGGTCGTCCCAGTAGACACAGAGAGGGAGGTGGTGCTCCCCAGCTGGTATATGGTACACAACAGGCTGAGTTAGGTTGGTTACCACAGTGTTGGTGACCCTGGCAGTGATCACAGGCATCCCGTCCCCACGATCATCCCTAAAAAACTTATCGCTGGAATAAGACACAAACTCTAGTCTGACGTGGTCTTGGCCTGCCTTACTTAGTACTTGTGGAGGCAGTCTTAAGAACAGTTCCTGTGGACAACACAATTGATAACTTTAATATTATACAAACAACACTAAGTTATTATTACAAACAAACATCAAAAAGAATTTTATTATAACCCTATGAAGTACTGTCTGTGTGAGGTACTGTGTCTGTGTGAGGTACTGTGTCTGTCACACACGACTACTACTTTGCTGTCACTCGGACTCAAGTATGACGATTATCCAGCCATGATAGAATGATATGAGTTACTAAGGATGTCTCCTTGGTTGGTGAGTACTGAGGAGACTACAGAGGACAATACGGGACCAGCAAAATTGTCCACAGATGCTGCACGTGTGAGGGGCTACATATAGTGCGGGAGGGGGAGGGGGGTGCGGCAGCGTCTTTCCGGCATTGGCACTTGTCTGCCTCGGTATGCAGTCGGGCTAACTAGAAAGTATTGACACCATCTCGCGTGGTGCTCCTCAAAGCGTCACGGTGCAGAGTAATCGTCTCCCAGGTGAGGGGGTCGAGTTGGCATTTTTCAGGCTTGTCTTAAGACTATCCTTATACCTCTTCAGTTGCCCGCCGGCGTTACGTTTACTATTCGTTAGGTGACTGTAAAGTAGCCGCTTTGGCAGTCTACTGTCGTCCATGTGGGTAACATGGCCAGTCCAGCGTAGTTGTTCATGGATAATGGTAGCCTCGATGCTCCTACAGTTGGTGTCAGCAAGAATACTGGCATTTGTTCTCTTGTCTTCCTAGTGAACTCGGAGGATGGAACGTAGACTAAGTTGGTGGAAGTTTTCAAGCGCTGATATATAGCAGGGTGTTGAGAACCAAAGCTCGATATAGGTGCAACTTTGTAGATAATTTCAGCTCCCTGCAGCTGAAGACACGGGTACGGAGTCTGCCAAAGGCATGAGAGGCACATCTGATCCGATGTTGAATCTCTTCATCGGTATCCCCGATAGCCAAGTTTGTTTGGTTTCGCCTTAGTAACCTGTCCATCATTCATTGCCTTCATCCACCGGTGATTTTTCGTTCGGTGTTTACTCCCGTAACCTTTTACTTATCAAGGTTAATCAGCAAGGCAGTGGGGCAGTGGTTGGTAGGCGCCATGACGTGTCCACATGATAGTGGGCGTATACGCCATCCCTCACACAGACACAGTACCTCACACAGACACAGTACCTCACACAGCCACAGTACCTCACAGACACAGTACCTCACACAGACACAGTACCTCACACAGACACAGTACCTCACACAGACACAGTACCTCACACAGCCACAGTACCTCACACAGCCACAGTACCTCACACAGCCACAGTACCTCACACAGCCACAGTACCTCACACAGACACAGTACCTCACACAGACACAGTACCTCACACAGACACAGTACCTCACACAGACACAGTACCTCACACAGACACAGTACCTCACACAGCCACAGTACCTCACACAGCCACAGTACCTCACACAGACACAGTACCTCACACAGACACAGTACCTCACACAGACACAGTACCTCACACAGACACAGTACCTCACACAGACACAGTACCTCACACAGACACAGTACCTCACACAGCGACAGTACCTCACACAGCGACAGTACCTTACACAGCCACAGTACCTCACACAGTCACAGTACCTCACACGTCTTCAACAAGAGAACACTGCTATAAAGAGTGATACATAAACATACCTGTGTAAGGGAAGACTCCATACTTCTCTTGTGTCTGCTGTCATGGTCATCAGTCGGTAGAGGAGTGAAAGTTATGTTGTCTGTAGCGGCGGCGGCGTCTACCAGCCTCGCCTCCAGTACAAGATTAGTTGATCTGAAACAACAGGGATCTTTAGTGTGTGTGTGTGTGTGTGTGTGTGTCTGTGTGTGTGTGTTCAATATTTGAGTTTATGCACTTGGGTTCATATCCTGGGTTTTGTTCAAATTTCATTCAACGGGACCATTCTACATGCTGGTGTAAGAATCGAGTATTTAGTTTAAATTAATGACTTTTGAAATTATTAAAGATATTTAGAAAATATAAATCATGATGTGTGCGTAAGTTTTAAATCACCTTCATATACATTTTCCGAAAGAAATATAGACTATCTTTACTAAATAAACTCGTTAGTTTTAACTTTCCAAAAATATGTCGTTTGAGGTAAAAAAGAAAAAATGTCCTGACCAAATACCTTTCATTTCGGAACTTGGGGAAATACCACGAATTTTCTTCAAATTTCATAAAAAAAACAACCATACAACAGCTAACTATCCCCTGTACCTCACCTGCCATACAACAGCTAACTATCCCCTGTACCTCACCTGCCATACAACAGCTAACTATCCCCTGTACCTCACCTGCCATACAACAGCTAACTATCCCCTGTACCTCACCTGCCATACAACAGCTAACTATCCCCTGTACCTCTCCTACCATACAACAGCTAACTATCCCCTGTACCTCACCTACCATACAACAGCTAACTATCCCCTGTACCTCTCCTACCATACAACAGCTAACTATCCCCTGTACCTCACCTGCCATACAACAGCTAACTATCCCCTGTACCTCACCTACCATACAACAGCTAACTATCCCCTGTACCTCTCCTACCATACAACAGCTAACTATCCCCTGTACCTCTCCTACCATACAACAGCTAACTATCCCCTGTACCTCTCCTACCATACAACAGCTAACTATCCCCTGTACCTCTCCTACCATACAACAGCTAACTATCCCCTGTACCTCACCTACCATACAACAGCTAACTATCCCCTGTACCTCACCTGCCATACAACAGCTAACTATCCCCTGTACCTCTCCTACCATACAACAGCTAACTATCCCCTGTACCTCTCCTACCATACAACAGCTAACTATCCCCTGTACCTCACCTGCCATACAACAGCTAACTATCCCCTGTACCTCTCCTACCATACAACAGCTAACTATCCCCTGTACCTCTCCTACCATACAACAGCTAACTATCCCCTGTACCTCTCCTACCATACAACAGCTAACTATCCCCTGTACCTCACCTGCCATACAACAGCTAACTATCCCCTGTACCTCACCTGCCATACAACAGCTAACTATCCCCTGTACCTCACCTGCCATACAACAGCTAACTATCCCCTGTACCTCAACTGCCATACAACAGCTAACTATCCCCTGTACCTCACCTGCCATACAACAGCTAACTATCCCCTGTACCTCACCTGCCATACAACAGCTAACTATCCCCTGTACCTCTCCTACCATACAACAGCTAACTATCACCTGTACCTCACCTACCATACAACAGCTAACTATCCCCTGTACCTCTCCTACCATACAACAGCTAACTATCCCCTGTACCTCACCTGCCATACAACAGCTAACTCTCACCTGTACCTCACTTACCATACAACAGCTAACCCGCCAATGTACTGACAGACTGAGACCCAACAGAATTTTACCTGGTACACTGTGAGAGAAAAACAAAATATTGACAAGCTCGAAAAGAATGCCAAATAAAGCCCTCGGAATTATCCTAGGATGTCCCATGAGAACTAAAGTACTTAATATGAGGAAAGAACTAGGTATACCCAGTGTTAAAGATAGAATAATTGAAGTCAACCTCATGATAGCCCTGAGGCTTCTGCGTGGTGATCCTGATAACATCGTTTCCTTAAAATTGCTAGAATGTATGAACCATGGGACTGGTCAGTTTAAATGGATCCAAACTACAGCTACACATATGAAGATGTTTGGACTAGACCACCTGTACAAAGTTGAGACACAATAGCGCTTCCTGCCACCCTGGCGGACAGTTCCCTTCGATATCACAATACCGACGTATCCGTCTAAAAAAATTAATTATACAAAGCATTTATCTCCAACACACTGCCAAAGTGAGAGCTCTTGAACACATACACACTCTACAGACTGATGATAATATCACACAGACCATCTACACTGATGGGTCTCTTAACACCGCCTGTGGGAGGGCTGGAAGTGCTGTCAGTGTAACTCAAACTAACGGTAATACAACTGAAAAAGGAGTTATATTCCATTACTTGGCATCCACTCTAAAGCTGAATTATTTGCCAGACTCACAGCTAAAAAACTTGTTAAAAACCACTGGTACACACAGTCTCATCACCATTGATTGTCCTTGACATCCTTAAGTCGTCACGCGCTTGTCTCTGAAGCCAGACACAAATATAAGTGCCTCGTTGACCGGGGATCCCTTCTCACGTAGGCCTCAAAGAACACGACAGAGTGATAACGTAGCCAATCATGCGTCAAACAAAGACACTGTTAAATACAACCTTCCTAATTACAGTTATATTTTTTTTTTAACAGTAAAAAAAAATTAAAACTGTAATTAGGAAGGAACTTATTGATGAATTTGACGAAAGCAAACAATTGTAAACAGGCACTAGTTAATCCAATGTTCACCATGATGAGATGTATCAAGTAAAACATGTAAATGGAGCAAGTAACAAGATGTTGTAACTGCTAGCCTTAGGTTAATATATAAGTACCTCTGGCAGTATATCCTTCAAGCAGATGTGAACAAGACTAAATGTAAAGTGTGTGGCCAGACATATGGCCACACACTTGAACACTAATGTAAAGTGTGTGGCCAGACATATGGCCACACACTTGAACAATGGTACAGCACTATCTGAAACGAAAATATAGCTGACATATTAATGATGGTTGCCCCTCATGTAACGAGGATGGTCGGCCCAAGGGCCACCTAGGCGTGAATTTGTTTAAGGTGTAGAAGCTGTCACCAACACAACAACCACACCCTAAGTTAACGAGCTGCATGACCCAGTGTTTAAGGTGTAGAAGCTGTCGCCAACACAACAACCACACCCTGAGTTAACGAGCTACATGACCCAGTGTCAAGGAATAGTCCGACGACCGGAACAACTCGCCAACTGCACTGGCTAACCATTACCCCGGAACACGATCCGCAAAAACGATTAACATCCAGGTTCCCAATTACTGCTGGGTAGACAGAGGCAAATGGCGAAAAGAAACTTGCTCACAGTTTCACCCTGCCCGGGGATCAAACTCGGATCTGCTCGCTTGCGAGGCGAGGATGCTGACCATTACACCAGAGGCCTCCCGTGCTGGCATATTAAGACTGTGTAGAGGATCCACTTTTTGCACCTGGTAGCTATGACAGTTTCTGTGTATAGAACTAAACACACAACGTGATTGAATACCTCTCATTGTAAATGTGAATGAGAAAGTTTGTGAACAGAGATATTGCCTCACACTGTTGTATGTCGCTCTCATTGGTGTAAGTTACCCGTCATGTACACAACTATACAAAGATTGTATATGATATATTCTGCAACATTTAATACCATAATATCCTGACCACTAGGGACTATGTTATATACACACTTGTGGCCTCTAATCTGTAATCCTTTTGCGTTACAGCTCACAGGATGAGTGTGAGGTGCACAATAAACTAGCCAATGTAAGTAGCAAAAATAAAATAAAAATTAGCTTTCACATCATCTGGTTCTCACACACACACACGTACACACAAACCTGACTTTCTAATACAAGTGATCTTTCACACACACCCGACACTCTCTCACCTGACTGTTGTTTTAATTTACCTGAAGTCGACAGAATGACCCACTTCAACAGGTATATTTTGAACTAAAGTGTTGATGGTGTTGACTAAGTGTGTGGTGACGTTGCTGGTTTTCTCTCCTTCTGCCACTACCGAATCGTTCACATCCAGCAGGTTACTCAAGGCTGACACCATGTTGCTCGCGACCTGTCATCACCACCAACAGATTAATAAGAGTTATGGATCACACGAAGATTAGTCCTCCTAGCTTGTTTTATTTTGATTCACAACACTAACACAAAACACTAACACATAACACACAACACTAACACACAGCACTAACACATAACACTAACACACAACTTACTGCTGGGTCCTGAAGAGCGTGTTCCACTAGTACTGACAGCTGGTGTGCGGCTCTGGTCAACATGAGAGGACTGATGGTGGCTGGGGAAGAGGTGAGGTTGGCTACACTCTTGGCCGCATCTTCCGCAGCCTTCATCGCCTTTCCACGACACACTGATGTATCTGTTTCTTGCCAGACAACAGTACCGTTTGGCAAAAGGACGCATGAACGTGTTGCTCCACTATACTGAGGTTCCATCACTTTTATTTTTTCATTGTGGCTTTTTGTGAACTGTGGCGAACCAACTGATGTTCTAACAGTTCTTGATGATAGTTGTTCACCTATTTCAGAATGTCTCAATAACCCGTCGTCATTGGGAAGATACTGAGGCAAATCTTCTCTTCTTGAACTAGCAATTTGGGATAATATCGTTCCATTAATTCTTAACTGTTCAGCATTATTCTGTTGTTCAAAGTTATTCACATATGCTGTTAACTGTTCAGATAGGTTCTCTTTAACTTGAGGAATCCTGTGGTCTGTTTCTTGTTGATAATAGTTCTTCTCCCTGACA
Source organism: Homarus gammarus (assembly GCA_958450375.1). Lineage (NCBI taxonomy): Eukaryota > Metazoa > Arthropoda > Malacostraca > Decapoda > Nephropidae > Homarus > Homarus gammarus. Next base: position 576,419 of record CAUDMG010000254.1, read on the forward strand.
GACGCTGCTCTACCTTCGTCAGCCTCAGGTGCTTTAGCCCTCACTCGTACAGATTGTGTTGCCACCTTGTGTTCTCGCCCCGCCTCTCCTTCCCCAATACGAGGCTCAGCTATTGGTCTGTTGCTTCTGTCCTCTTGGCTGCTCAACCTGTCTCCTGACCCTCTGGCACCATCTGCTGATCCTCTGGCACCATCTGCTGACCCTCTGGCACCATCTGCTGAGTCTGTGGCACCATCTGCTGACCCTCTGGCACCATCTGCTGAGTCTGTGGCGCCATCTGCTGACTCTGTGGCGCCATCTGCTGACACTGTGGCGCCATTTTCTGACCCCCTGACACCATCTGTTGACCCCCTGACACCATCTGCTGACTCTGTGGCGCCATCTGCTGGCCCCCTGACACCATCTGGTGACTCTGTGGCGCCATCTACTGACCCTCTGACACCATCTGCTGACCCCCCGACACCATCTGTTGACCCCCTGACACCATCTGCTGACTCTGTGGCGCCATCTGCTGGCCCCCTGACACCATCTGGTGACTCTGTGGCGCCATCTACTGACCCTCTGACACCATCTGTTGACCCCCTGACACCATCTGTTGACTCTGTGGTCCTCTGAGACAGGTGTTGGTCCACGTGACTCTGTGGGTCTGGCTCTCTAGTCGTCTGCTGCACCAACCAACCTGGTCTATCTTGTTGTTGTTCTTCTTCTTCTTCTTTTTCTTGTTGTTCATTTTCCTGTTGTTCTTTTTCTTTATCCTCTTGTTGTTGTTTTCTGCCCCGGCCGTCCCTGGGATGCGATGCTCGTAAGTTGGATACAATTAGTCTCCGCCTGGCATCATGATCATTTACCTTAAGAGAAACAAAAATTATTATACTTTAAGTTTGGTTAAGTTAACTAATAGAGAATAAGTGTGTTTTGTGTGTCCTCTCCATCCAATTCATCTTCTTTCACCTGATTTACACAATCCTAACGTTACCTGGGGAGGGGGGGGGTTAGGTTAGGTGAAGTATCTAACATTAATTTAATTTATATTCATTTTTAGAGAGATAATTACGTATTGTACTTACTTTTGAGACAGGAGACGAAGAGCTGGTGTTATAAGCACTAGCGGGGATTTCTACGTTACGAGTCCTTCTGCTAATACGAAAACTGCCACCTTTCCACTGAGCGTGAGTCGTCGAGCTGAGTGACAAAGGCGCCGGAGTAGAGCGAGGCGACCCATCCTCATACTTACGTGACATCTTATTTGTTGTAACGGGAATTTTTGTTGTTGTTGGTGGTGGTGAGGGTGGTGGTGTAGGCCCTGGCAGTGTGGTGGTGTTACCTGTGCTAATGTTATCTCTGGCTGAGGCTCGGACACCAAATGGGCAAGCCAGGGTGACTGACTTGCCGTGTTGTGTTGCAGGCCAGTAGAAGTCACCGGCATCGAGGAGGGTATGCTGGGCAGGACAGGATTCTGGTCAGGAAGAGAAGTACACGTAGAGAGGCTCGGGCAGAGACGGAGAGGAATGAGCGCTGGCGTGCTGTGAAAAGAGTGAACAGCCACAGTGGAAGGAACTAACACTAGCACAGCACTAATAGTCTGGTCAAATAGCACGAAAACAGGCAAATGGCGAAAAAAAATTATAAAAAGATAAGATTTTGCAAACATAATCATGAAGGTTTATCAATAATAGTCAAAAGAACCCCTCCCCCACTCCCCCCACCCCACACACAGGAAAGACCTTCCCCTCAGGAGCGGAGTCCCTCAAGGGAGCGTCCTCTCTCCAACCCTATATATAATCTGCAAATGACACTCTGTCTCCTTCTAGAATAGGAAACGAAGATATTATATATGCAGATGACATCACTCAATTAACAACACATCAAGGAAAATCGCGAGCGTTACAGGCCGACAACACCAGACGGGAATTAGAAAGGGCAAATAATTTCGAAAAACAATGGAAAATCTAAACCAGTCTCCCGAAATTCACAGTGATACCCTTATGCAGGAGGAAAACCCATCCATTAGTAACCAATAATACCCAGATAGAATACAAAAGCAGAGGCACCCTCCTGGGCCTGCATATATCCATCATGTCCACACCAGGAAGGAAAAGACGAGAAGAGAGCTGAGAAAACTATACCACTTTAACGCACTTCCTGAGAAAATAAAACTCCACATGGTCATCATTTATCATGCCAATATTAACTTACCCAGCAGTACCTCTTATGAGCACCACTAAATTATTAAAATTACAGGTGGTCCAAAATGAAGCCCTGAGATTCGTCACAGGTGAAAGATGCCCCTTTACCAGAACCACAGCCGAGATACATAGAGACCTGAGAATAAAACCCATCAACCAGCAGCTACAGACCCTGGCCACAAGAGTCTGGCGAAAGATAGAACGATCAGAGCAAGAACTCCTTCAAAGACTCCCACCAGATAACAACCATACATGATTCCCAAAAAGTTACCAAATCTCAAAAGGTCCATTACCACCCCCGATCTACACGGCCAGGCAATAGACAACCTCCCTAGACCAGCATCCGCCAGTAGGGTCGGCGGAATACGAAATAAGGCCCTCAAAACACCCATATGGGATAGGGTAGGCTGTCTAGTGCCTGTACCGACAGACAATAACTAACCCATGACACAACCCTAACACACTATTAGCTTAACTAGGCTTCAGCCAGCCCTCTCTTACCTCCTCCTAAATCTATTCAATTTCCGAACTATAACTTCCTTCCCCCACCTGTAATCTTCCTTCACCTTCCTTTACCTACCAAAAAAAAAGAAGGCCCGAGTACCGGACCCCCCCCCCCCCCCAGTGGTAACCTGGCACGGATTTTTCGCAGTTATGTGATAAATTACACATTTGATAACAATGATAATAATATAAATACCGATTTTTTTTTACCCTTTAACCTCACAGTTTGGCACAACTGAACAATGTTATTTGCAGATTCTATCCCAGACAGCTGCCAACTAAACTATTTTTGTTCACATCACCTTTATATTACAATAAATATGTGTTGCCCATTTCCTGGCTCTTTTGTTTGCTAATTAATCCCTTCGCGACGACGTCTTTTTATCAAGTTTATTCTGGCTACCGACAGACGATTTTGTTCAGCTGGGGAAGTTCCATCTCGTAGTCAAGGGGTTAAACAAAACTTCTCTGCTTCTACAAGATATATATTCAAACATATTCATCATACATTTGCTCCTAAACGTCCGCTCTACAAAGGAACACCTTACTTAGAACATGAATTCACCCTCTTCTCATCCTATTGTAACTTTAGTGTTTTAATCTGGCTGTGCTAGACGATTACAACTCAGCTGAGAAAATCGTATTGTCAAAGCGTTATCCTCCATTGTAATCTATGCTAACTGATACACACTCCCCCCCCCCCCACACAGTAAGACACATCACCCCCCTCTCCCTCACTGATGAATGCTTCGAATTCACACTTCAGAGTTCAGGGTTCACACCTCAGGGAGAGAGAGGATTGGCAACGTTAAGTGGTAACCACAAGTGTCCTGTCGCCTTTCCTCCTGAACCATGAACCCCGAGATCAAGACGCGTGACTGAAGCATTTATGGACAGAATAATAAAGGCATCAGTGTCTACTGCTTCGGGTTCACGAGTTTAAATATCAGGGTTCATGGTTTAGGAGGAAAGGTGACAAGATGATTATAGGTGACTGCACACTGAAGTACTGGACAGCCGCACGGAACCTTCACCAGTGACCTCTGACACTAAGAACATTTTAAACCGCTAATAACTAAAATTCTTATTTTATTTACATTATAGTTATCATAGTTTTAACTTACGACTTATCTCATTGTCAGAGGTCACTAGGGAAGGTTCCGTGCGGCTGTCCAGTACTTCAGTTCTACAGTATACAGTCCCTCTCACTAGTGCATTTACAGGAGCTCGTCAGGTTTTGTGCAGTGTGGCAGGACTGTATTTGGTTACAGGAAACTCGCAATAGTAAACATATTATGGAATCTAAGTAAAAAATTGTCAAAATTAATATATAAATGTAAAAATTTGTGGATTGTTTAAATGTTTGAGAAGAAATGCATGAAATAGACTGTTATTAGATGGTATCTTTTGCCTAGTGGACTATGGTATAGCAAGGTAAAGTGACGGAGACATGTGGGGTGGGAGGTAAGTGGAGGCAGGTGCCCCTCTACCTACAGTGATGGTGTCCGTGAACTATTAACACTCACTTGATGCAGATAACAGTCATACTGGTCATGTTAAACCTTGGCCATAGTGTGAGCAAGAGGAGGTTTGAAGTTAATTGTAATTATTCTTTATTCACAAGTGCTTGTTGCTTGCTAGAACAATCTACTATACTAATAGAGTAAATGAAACGAGTAATAATAATAACAATGCTTGCAATCTGTCTCCGTATCCGAAGGTGCAGTCACGTCTGGTTGTGTAAGGAATCAGGGCCAAGCGGGGGTGACTGATCATTGATAACATACCGTCATCAGTGTTTGACACTTGTGTTATTTATGAAATATTCAGATCAGTTGTCATTTCAGACATTTCTTTTGTAAAACCAGTCTGAAGGCAACAATATGCGTTGAATATGTTTCTAAATAAATTCTGTGCGGCGGAGGAGAGTTCACACTTCTGTCCAAGGCTTTCATAAAATGGAAACATATTGGCAACACTTGAGGTGCCAATGCAACATTTCATATTCATTCGTCACGGGCAACAAAGGGAGGCTTTCTTCTCGTCTACCATTTTGAGGTAATCATTGTATCGTGGTGATGAATGGTGTACATTACGAATTTTCAATGTAATACACATTTAACTATATAAGGTAATAATCAATGACTACCGTACCGCAGTTTATGTTCCATATCGATCACACGCACACACACACACGCACACCCCCACACACCCCACACACACACACACACCCCACATGTCTCCGTCACTTTACCTTGCTATACCATAGTCCACTAGGCAAAAGATACCATCTAATAACAGTCTATTTCATGCATTTCTTCTCAAACATTTAAACACTCCACAAATTTTTACATTTATATATTAATTTTGACAATTTTTTACTTAGATTCCATAATATGTTTACTATTGCGAGTTTCCTGTAACCAAATACAGACCTGCCACACTGCACAAAACCTGACGAGCTCCTGTAAATGCACTAGTGAGGGGGACTGTTCACCCACTAAAAACTATTCGGCACCCGCGTCATATTGTATCACGCCGTAACTCTGCCCAATAATTTTTAGTGGATATACCCTGCATATATATATATACTCAATGGTAGCGTGAAGAAACATATAATTTTTTTATGAAAACTCGCAGGAAACGGGAGACACTGGGGCAAAATGCTCTGTCGTGTTACTAATATAATCATAAGTGTTAGGAAATAAATTCATAGTCACAGTACCTATATTATATTATATTATATTATATTATATTATATTATATTTGTAAAGTATAGTGGCAGATAAGAGTCTTACCTGGTATGCCACAGTGCTCGCCGTTGTAACCAAAGGCACAGTCACACACGAAGGATGCCACGCCGTCTATACACGTGGCACCGTTCAAACAGGGGTAGGAGGCGCACTCGTCTGGAAGAGCCGCTGATTAGGTGGTAAGCAAGGTAGGTGAACACTGAGGGTGAACATGCATAGGTGAACACATGAGGGTGAACATGCATAGGTGAACACATGAGGGTGAACATATGTAGGTGAACACGCTTAGGTGGACACGTGTAGGTGAACACTGACGGTGAGCACGCGTAGGTGAACACGTGTAGGTGAACACTGAGGGTGAGCACGTGTAGGTGAACACGTGTAGGTGAACACAAGGAGGTGAACATGTGAAAGTGAATACGTGAGAATGAACACAGGTGAACAAGTGTAGGTGAACACAGAGTGAGCACGTACAGGTAAGCATGTGTAGGTGAACAGTTGTAGGTGTAACAGTTGTAGGTGTAACAGTTGTAGTTGTGACAGTTGTAGTTGTGACAGTTGTAGTTGTGACAGTTGTAGTTGTGACAGTTGTAGTTGTAACGTGTAGTTGGACAGTTGTAGTTGTAACAGTTGTAGTTGTGACAGTTGTAGGTGTAACAGTTGTAGTTGTAACAGTTGTAGTTGTGACAGTTGTAGTTGTGACAGTTGTAGTTGTGACAGTTGTAGTTGTGACAGTTGTAGTGTGACAGTTGTAGTTGTGACAGTTGTAGTTGTGACAGTTGTAGTTGTGACAGTTGTAGTTGTGACAGTTGTAGTTGTGACAGTTGTAGGTGTAACAGTTGTAGTTGTAACAGTTGTAGTTGTGACAGTTGTAGTTGTGACAGTTGTAGTTGTGACAGTTGTAGTTGTGACAGTTGTAGTTGTAACAGTTGTAGGTGTAACAGTTGTAGGTGTAACAGTTGTAGTTGTGACAGTTGTAGTTGTGACAGTTGTAGTTGTGACAGTTGTAGTTGTGACAGTTGTAGTTGTAACAGTTGTAGTTGACAGTTGTAGTTGACAGTTGTAGTTGTAACAGTTGTAGTTGTAACAGTTGTAGTTGTAACAGTTGTAGTTGTAACAGTTGTAGGTGTAACAGTTGTAGGTGTAACAGTTGTAGTTGTAACAGTTGTAGTTGTAACAGTTGTAGTTGTGACAGTTGTAGTTGTGACAGTTGTAGTTGTAACAGTTGTAGTTGTGACAGTTGTAGTTGTGACAGTTGTAGTTGTGACAGTTGTAGTTGTGACAGTTGTAGTTGTAACAGTTGTAGTTGTAACAGTTGTAGGTGTAACAGTTGTAGGTGTAACAGTTGTAGGTGTAACAGTTGTAGTTGTAACAGTTGTAATTGTAACAGTTGTAGTATGGACTCTGGTACAATGTTGACAAGTACTGATGATGCATCGGGTCCTTTGTTACGGGTCTCTTAAGTAAAAGTGTACAGTTAAGGACATCAGACCCCAGGGAAGGACATAGATGATAGTTAAGGACATGAGAGCACAGTTAAGGACATCAGACCCCAGGGAAGGACATCAGACCCTAGGGAAGGACATAGATGATAGTTAAGGACATGAGAGCACAGTTAAGGACATCAGACCCCAGGGAAGGACATCAGACCCCAGGGAAGGACATCAGACCCCAGGGAAGGACATCAGACCCCAGATAAGGACAGTAACACTCACCCAAGTCCTCGTCACAAAGTTTGCCTCCCCAGCCTTGAGGACACTGGCAGTAGTAGTCGTTGACAAGGTCGACACAGTGGCCCCGAGCACACGGGCTGGGAAAACACTCGTTGACTTCAACCTGACACAACTTGCCTGCAGAGACATTAAACTTAAGAGTATCATACACTGTACAACACTGTACAACAGCCATACACTGTACAACACTGTACAACACCCATACACTGTACAACACCTAAACACTGTACAACACTACAACACCCATACACTGTACAACACTGTACAACAACCATACACTGTACAACAACCATACACTGTACAACACTGTACAACAACCATACACTGTACAACAACCATACACTGTACAACACTGTACAACAACCATACACTGTACAACAACCATACACTGTACAACACTGTACAACAACCATACACTGTACAACAACCATACACTGTACAACACTGTACAACAGCCATACACTGTACAACACTGTACAACAGCCATACACTGTACAACACTGTACAACAACCATACACTGTACAACACTGTACAACACCCATACACTGTACAACAACCATACACTGTACAACACTGTACAACAACCATACACTGTACAACACTGTACAACACCCATACACTGTACAACACTGTACAACAACCATACACTGTACAACACTGTACAACAACCATACACTGCACAACACTGTACAACAACCATACACTGCACAACACTGTACAACACCCATACACTGTACAACACTGTACAACAACCATACACTGTACAACACTGTATAACACTGTACAACACTGTACAACAACCATACACTGTACAACACTGTACAACAACCATACACTGTACAACACTGTACAACACCCATACACTGTACAACACTGTACAACACCCATACACTGTACAACACTGTACAACACCATACACTGTACAACACTGTACAACACCCATACACTGTACAACACTGTACAACACCCATACACTGTACAACACTGTACAACACCCATACACTGTACAACACCCATACACTGTACAACACTGTACAACAGCCATACACTGTACAACACTGTACAACACCCATACACTGTACAACACTGTACAACAACCATACACTGTACAACACTGTACAACACCCATACACTGTACAACACTGTACACCATGCACTGTACAACACTGTACAACACCCATACACTGTGCAACAACCATACACTGCACAACACTGTACAACACCCATACACTGCACAACACTGTACAACACCCATACACTGTACAACACCCATACACTGTACAACACTGTACAACACTGTACAACACCCATACACTGTACAACACTGTACAACACCATACACTGTACAACACTGTACAACAACCATACACTGTACAACACTGTACAACAACCATACACTGTACAACACTGTACAACAACCATACACTGTACAACACTGTACAACAACCATACACTGTACCTGTACAACAACCATACACTGCACAACACTGTACAACAACCATACACTGTACAACACTGTACAACACCCATACACTGCACAACACTGTACAACAACCATACACTGCACAACACTGTACAACACCCATACACTGTACAACACCAACACTGTACAACACCCATACACTGTACAACACCCATACACTGTACAACACTGTACAACACCCATACACTGTACAACACTGTACACCCATACACTGTACAACACCCATACACTGTACAACAACCATACACTGTACAACACCCATACACTGTACAACACCCATACACTGTACAACACCCATACACTGTACAACACTGTACAACACTGTACAACACCCATACACTGTACAACACCCATACACTGTACAACACTGTACAGCAGCCATACACTGTACAACACTGTATAACACTGTATAACGCTGTACAACAGCCATACACTGTACAACACTGTATAACACTGTATAACGCTGTACAACAGCCATATACTGTACAACACTGTAGTACAACACCACTCTTATAAACATCTATATACTACTACTACTACTTTGCTGCCACACACAATCGAGTATGACGATCATCCAGCTGTGATACAATGATATGAGTTATTAAGGATGTCACCTAGGTTGGTGAGGTCTGAGGTGACTAAAGAGGCCGATATGGGACCGGCAGAGTCGTTCAAATATGTTGCACAAGTGCGAGGCTACATCCAATGCGGGAGGGGCGGCGGCAGCGACTTTCCGGCGCTGGAGCTTGTCTGCCTCGTTATGCAGTCGGGCTAACTCGAAAGTATTAACACCTTGAGTGGTGCTCCTCCAAGCGTTACGGTGTGGAGTGATCGTCTCCCAGGTGAGGGGGTCGATTTGGCACTTTTTCAGGTTTGTCTTAAGACTATCCTTATACCTCTTCAGTTGCCCGCCAGCGTTACGTTTACTATTCGTTAGGTGACTGTAAAGTAGCTGCTTTGGCAGTCTACTGTCTTCCATGCGGGTAACATGGCCAGTCCAGCGTAGTTGTTCATGGATAATGGTAGCCTCGATGCTCCTACAGTTGGTGCCAGCGAGAATACTGGCATTAGTTCTCTTGTCTCCCCAGTGAACTCGGAGGTTGGAACGTAGACTAAGTTGGTTAAAGTTTTCAAGTGCCTTCATATGCCTCCTGTGTGTGACCGATGTCTCGCTGTCATATAGCAGGGTGAAGAGGACCACTGCTCGATATACGTATAACTTTGTAGATTATTTCAACTCCCTACAGCTGAAGACACGGTTTCGGAGTCAGCCTAAGGCTTGAGATGCTCATCTGATCCGATGCTGAATCTCTTCATTGATGTTCGCGGTGGTGGACAGGTGGAAGCCGTGATACCGAAAGTGGGTAACAGAGAAGGATCCGAGTCAAATATACATTCACCTCAAGGCCAAAGTGTGCATACGCATCTGCATAGGTGTTCAGGATCTGCTGTAGGTCACGTTCAGTATGAACGACTAGGGTGAGGTCGTTTGCATACTGAAGTTCAGTAATGGAAACTGCAGACACCTTTGTTCCTGCCTGAGTCGTCTTATGTTGAAAAGACCCTTTATCCGATACTCGATGTCCACCCCGGCGGCTAAATTATCACTGGCACGAGTAAGGAAGGCAGCCAAGAAAATGGAAAAGAGGGTTGGTGCCAGTACACTTCCTTGTTTAACCCCGTTTGGATGGGGAAGAACTCAGACTGGGTGCCATTGTGCAGGACACTGCCGTTCATGCCATCGTGGAGTTGCCTCACAATGGCGATGAATTTTACTGGGCAGCCAAAACTGCTGTGGGTCCACCAGAGGGCTTCCCTGTTGACCGAGTCGAAGGGCTTAGTTAGGTCGATGAAAGCCATGTACAGGTCACGACGCTGTTTTCTGCACTTTTCCATTATCTGGCGGACAGCAAAGGTCATTGAGATTCTGGGAGGAAGTTTTCCACCTCAGGAAGAAGTTTGTTCAGGAGGTATCGGGCGATAATCTTGCCAGCTACGGACAGCAGCGAGATCCCGCGGTAGTTGCCACAGTCTGACCAGTCTCCCTTGTACAACACCCACACACTGTACAATACCCATACACTCTACAATACCCATGCACTTTACAACACCCAAGTCTAAGTATTAATATATTTTGCAATACCTATTTTATATACCTGCTTTTATTGTACCACCAAAACCGTTATATCATAGATCGTCATATAGACAGATAGAAATTATCATTACAATAAATATATTTGCCAACTAGACATGATCCTGACTGCTCTGTCCTCTTGTTCCCCCTTAATTCAATTCATAATGTACTGCTTCCCTCCCTTTTCATATTTATGTTAATCACTCCACTGTAAATTATGCATATATTTATAAATGTAAAAAATATAAGTAAATAAAATAAATAAATATCTAAGTGATAACCGTGGTAACATGATGAGATGTTCTTATTACCACCATGCTATTGTACAATTCCATATGATACTAAATGTTACATAATACTTCCTTGAGATAAATGTATAGTATATATCAGGTGCCTACAAGAGAGCTCAGGTTCTCAACTGGCTCAGCCATGTTAATATTGTTATTATTAATCGATTATGTATCTGTGTTCTTCTGGCTAAATAAACTGTTTCAGTATCAAAAGAGGGAGTGCTTTAGTTATTACAAATGTTTTTGGGTAAGGACCAGAAGGATTTACTGGAGGAAGAGTTAGTCAGGACAGCTGTCTTTCTTTTTCTAAAATTCCGCTTGGCCCTACGAAGAATAGCCTTACAACGATTCCGAGAAGTAAAGAAAGAGGAGTGGGTAATAGGAGAAGGAGATAGTTTCATAGCTCGATATGCCCTATCTCTCACCCTGCAAGTAAGAGAGCAGGAGCGATCAAACCATGATTATTAAGTGAAAGCTGTGGCAGAAGATGGGATAAATGCACTCATACCGCCCTGTATAACCCCAGCAACGCTGTCAGCACATACTGAGGCGTCCCGAGTGGAAAAGCAACATTCATCCCAAGGAAAGTCGGTGAATTCTCGCAAGGATTGCCAGCTTGCCCTCCGATGGTGCCATAGTTGACGTTTAGAGGGGGGTGGGGGAGGTGGTCGTGCCCAGTTTGATTTAATAGAAATAAGGTTGTGATCAGAAGACCCTAAGGGGGCAGAAATTGAGTATGAATAGTGTGAGGGGTTAGAGGTAGAACAAAGATCAAGAATGTTAGCAAGTTGATCGCGTCGATCAGGAACACGTGTAGGGTGTTTGATTATTTGTTCCAGATCATTAAGTAAGGAAAAAGAGAGTGCCTCAGCTCCACCTGGGTCATCCCTTGCAGAGCCAAGCCACTCTCTGTGATGTACACTGAAATCCCCTAGGTAGAGGATCTCGGTGTTGGGGTGTGTGGATAGCAACGACTCATGGCAAGAAGTGAGATAGTCAAGAGTTCTAAATAGTTGGTAGAGTTGGGAGAACAGTATAGGAAACAAAGAAAAATAGTCACAGTGGGTAGAGATATTTTGAGCCAGATGACATCATAAAGGGAAGATTCAAGATCCGTGAGTCGGGCTATAGGTGTACGTGTGTTGCAGTAGGCCCATACACCTCCCTTAGAACAGAAGGAGGTATAAAGGTTGTAGTTGGAGACTTGAAAAGGTTTGGGTGAAGCTGCTTTAGTCAGTTGAAGTTCAGATAGTAGTAAGAGGTCGGGGGAAGAGGTTAATAGATGATGCTCCACAGAAGGAAAATTGGATCTCAGGCCGCGAATGTTGGAGAAATGAAGAGTGAAAAAAGTCAATCCTCCAGCAACCGCGGTGACGTTAGTTGAGGCCCGAGTAGCTTGATGATGATCAGGTCTTCCCTGGGGTCCACAACCTTCCCGACCAGTGGGACCCATCTGAGAAGGCCCCACTTTAATATTATTGTCAACTAATAACATAGGAGAATAAAATAGAAAGAATAGAACAGATCATGATTGAGTACAAGGCAGGATGGAGGTGAACAAGGCATGATGGAAGTGAACAAGGCAGGATGGAGGTGAACAAGGCATGATGGAGGTAACAGGCCAGCACAGTAACTCTCCGCCATCGCTGCCAGGGTTATGGTACACTGAACACGTGTTCTTGTGGTCTGGTAGTGTACAGTATTGCCACCTTTAGTCTGTTAACTCCAACTTTGCAAATGAGGCCTAGAGTCGTTTGTAACAAGACGACGAATTGGCCGACAGAAACAAAGATTACAGCGACACCTTCCATCTTGTTGTCACTTGCTCACGTTCCTTTTATCATATTTTTATTACCAGTGTTTTTCACAAGCAATTTTTTGTCTTGTCAAGTACTGAAATTATCAAAACATCACAGAAAAGGTACAACACAGTGAGACTGAGATGATTCCTGAATTATGTCATCTTGAGAGTGACGGAAAACTTAAACCCGGACATTTCTCTGTGATGTCACGCACCACCAACACGAGGGGACACAACAACAAGCTGGCCAAGTTATCCTGCAGAAAAACATAAGGAAATACTTCTCCACACAGAGGCTGGTGGACCCATGGAGCAGTCTACCAGCCCAAGGTGTGGAGTCAAGAACACTACTGGGCTTCAAAATAACCTAAGACAATGGACTACCCGTGTTAATTGTTGTTGGTATTAAGGTTACTTTATATTACTTGGTGTTACTAAGGTGTATGTTGTACTATACTATACTGTTATCGTTAATTTTATTGATATTGTTGCTACCATTGTTACTGTTACTACCATTGTTACTGTTACTTTTATTGCTACTGCTATTGTTACTTTTAATGCTATTGTTATTGTTACTACCATTGTTACTGTTACTGCTATTGTTACTATTATTGTTATTTGTGCTGTTACTGTTACTACTACTGTTACTGATTTGCTACTGTTACTGCTACTGTTACTACAACTGTTAATTCTACTGTTACCTCTGTATCCTGGAGCACAGTGACAGCTGAAGGTGGTGTGTGAGAGGTTGGCACAGGAGCCGCCGTGTTGACAAGGGCTGGACACACACGGGTCGTAGTGCTCACACGTCATCCCATAAAACCCTTCAGAACACACACACCTGTACCGCCCACTTTCCTCACTGTGTACACGGACAGGTAATTAACTATCTACAAATGGTAATCCAGGAAATAAATATGTAGGTGAAGTAATTATCTAGAAATATTCAGGGGGGGATAATAAATTATAGGAAACTCATTGATTCATCTAGCAGAGGTAATAATTTAATTGATCAATATAAAGGTGTGAAATAATTAGCAGGTGATACTGTACTGTGCATAGGAACTGATTATATAACACTATAACAAATATAATTATCATTCTACTAACAGAGGGAAGCAATACTTATATCATGCTGATAAATGCTGTCATTTAAAAGCCTGAGGAAGAATGCCTGCAAGGTTGGATTTTTTATTTTACAGCATGACACATTCACAGAAGCTTCTACAGAGTCTCTCAAAAGAAACTGGTTATTTTTTCTTTATGTGAAGGAAATAGCATTAGAAGGTAGAATTATCTCATGTATAATGTAAGCTGAGACACAGAGCAACAGTGTGTGTGAGGGTCAACATGCTGTTAACTAGTACACTTTAAGGCAGGTTATTAAATACAGTCTACAGGGCAGCCATTTTATAAACTACGCTTCACTGGCGTAGTGAAACAAATACACAATTCAACAGCTGTGTTCATAGAGCCTGGAGTAGTGTGTGGGGGTGTAGTGTGTGGGGGTGTAGTGTGTGGGGGTGTAGTGTGTGGGGGTGTAGTGTGTGGGGGTGTAGTGTGTGGGGGTGTAGTGTTGTGTACTGTGTTCGCACACAGGGTTGTGAAATGCGCCTAGTGAGGCAGCATTATGTTAGTGTTAAGGTCGAAGCACTACTTGCTCCCTCTCACTTCCAGCTACCGCCGCTGGCTAGCTCTCGTGGTGAACTGGGAAGCAACTTGCATAAGTCTTCCCTGCCAGTACACAGTGTCTTCACCATCAAGACTCCTGCTGTGCCTCCTCGTGGCAACACACGGTAACTGGGTGCCTCATGGGCCCAGGCTAGACCAGCAGGGGATCTCGGAGTAGCAGTGGGCCCCAGAGGGACGTCACATAGGCCCACTGGCATGTGGACACTTACTAGCGGCTACCAACCATTGCACCACTGCCTTGCGGATTAACCTTGGGAGGTATAAGGCTACGGGAGTAAACCCTGCACGAAAAATATGCAATGGAGCCCTGCATCAGGCAGACATGCTTACAGAGTTCCAACAAGACCCCAACGGTGGTATAGGCGGAAGAGGTGACCACCATGGGAACCCAACGACTACACCGGCGGACGAAGGCAATGCATGATGGACAGGCTACTAAGGCGAAACCCAACAAACTGGGGTATCGGCAGTCCATTCCAACTCTCCCTCTCCCCAGTCGTTGCAACACTTGCACCACTGGATCAGGGAAAGGGAGAGCCAAGATGTGTGGTTGCAGCCTACGCTCCTGCCTCACCACATAAATCAACTCCTGCGCAGCCATCATCCAGCTCATCATACCTCTCATCATCATCAAAACCCCTATACCCCCAAAAGTCCTATGGCGACGGACGAGTGGTGACGGGGACAGGCAGAGATGACTGCCGGGAGTCTCAAGTCACAACTCCACACATGGGCGGCACAGATAAGATGGTCGTTTATGCACTGGGATCTAAGCAGACAGTGCAATCCGGTCTTGTCTGTGTGACTGGGCAGCCCTTTCGAGGAGCCACTCTGCTCACCCCACATGGGGAGGGGGCTAGAAAAGGTGCCCTAAACATAGCCTGCCTAAAAAAAAAAAAAAAAACTTGACTGGGCAACCGCACCCAAAAAGGTCATCCTTATGTTGTGGAAAACACAAGCAAAATCACAGATCCAAACAAAAACAAACTATACAAACTCATAGGGTCGCTGCATGGAATGTCAGGACCCTTCTGGATTCTGGCACAAATCAGCATCCTGAAAGAAGAACTGCCCTTGTGGCAAAAGAGGTGGCTACGTATAACATCGACATAGCAACCATTAGTGAGTCCCGGCTCCAAGACGAGGGTCAACTCAAGGAACAGGGGCCTGGCTATACCTTCTTCTGGAAGGGTAAGCCTAATGCAGAGAGAAACCGCTTTTATGGATTTGGCTTTCCCATCCGCCAACGCATCCTACACAGGTTACCTGAAATACCTATTTGGATCAACGAGCCCCACTCAATCACTCACGTCATGCCTTTTTCATCAGTGCATACACCCCAACACTGGATGCAGAGGATGACATCAAGGAGGCCTTTTACGCCGACCTTGACGAAGTGCTAACTGCTATCCCCGGAAAAGGTAAGGTTGTTCTCCTTGGTGACTTCAATGCCAGAGTTGGCAGAGATGCTGACATTTGGACTAAGCAATTGTAATCCCAACGGGCTACTCCTCCTCAGCAAGTGTGCTGCACACTACCTCACTATCACCAACACCTTGTTTAGGCAGGCCGACAAGATCAAGGGTTCTTGGCAACACCCAAGATCCAAACACTGGCATCTCTTTCTCTGACATTGATTGCAATGTCAGAGAAAGAGATAGCCGAGATGTCCTCATCACCCGACCCATTTTTAACTCAGACAACCGTGACGCCGATAATCGGCTCGTCAGAGCCAAGATATCACTTCATATCGCCCAAATCGGCGAAGGCAGCAAGCTTCCGAAAGAGGTTTTATCACTGAGCGTCTGGAGGATCCAGCGGTAGCACATGCTTTCAGAGAACAGCTCGAACATGGGCTGATAAACAACCCAACAATATACAACCTGAATCCCAGTGCCAAATGGGATATTCTCGACACTGTCATGACAAAAACCTGCAAAGAGACCCTCGGCCAGATCGAAGGAATACACCAGTACTGGTTTGACGAAAATAACCCGGCAATCAATATAATCGTCGATGATAATCGTGCAGCTATAACTGACTGGCAGAACAACCCTCAGGCTCAGACCAAACCTATTACCTTCCACAAGAAGAAAGTGGCGGCCCAGCAGGAACTTCGTTTTCTAAAGGACGACTGGTATAAAAATGAAGCATGTGAAATGCAAAAATTTGGGGAACAACACAAAATGCGCGAAATTTTCATTTCCACTGAAACATTTTATGGGTCAATCACTCCTGGTGCAGCCCCCCTCCAATAATTCGACAGTAAGTCCATAATTATAGATGAGGAAGGCATCCTTCAGCCCTGGAAAGTGCACTACCATTCGCTGCTCAATCGAACCACCGAAGTGGATGTCCTGAGTACCCAGCAGGTCCCTCAGCATCTAGAGCTAACCCACCTCAGCTATCCTCCATCCCTGGATGAGGTAGCTACTGCCATCAAACAGATGAAAAATAACAAAGCCTCAGGGCCTGATGGAATACCAGCCGAGGTGTATAAAGCAGGAGGACCTCTGCTTACCAGCCGTCTCCACTCTCTCCTGGAGAATATATTGGAAAAGGAGGAAATCCTCCAAGCTCTTACAGACGCCTCCATCGTCAATATTTATAAGAACAAGAAAGACCGGTCAGACTGTGGCAACTACTGCGGGATCTCGCTGCTGTCCGTAGCTGGTAATATTATCACCTGATTCGTCCTAAACAGACTTCTTCCTGACGCAGAAAACTTCCTCCCCGAATCTTAATGTGGCTCAAGACAAGACCATCACATGGCACTACTGACATGATCTTCGCTGCCCGCTAGATACAGGAAAAGTGCAGAGAACAGCGTCGTGACCTGTACATAGCCTTCATCGACCTAAACAAGGCCTTCGACTCGGTCAACAGGGAAGCCTTCTGGCAGACCCACAGCCGTTTTGGCTGCCGACGAAAATTCATTGACCTTTTCGAGGCAACTCCACGATGGCATGATCGGCAGTGTCCTACACAATGGCACCCAGTCTGAGTTCTTCCCCATCCAAACAGAGGTAAAACAAGGATGTGTACTGGCACCAACTCTCTTTTCCATTTTCTTGGCTGCCTTCCTAACTCGTGCCAGTGCCGGCGGGGTGGACATCGAGCCCTAGATGAAGGATCTTTTCAACACAAGACGACCCCAGGCAGGAACAAAGGTGTCCGCAGCTTCCATTATTGAACTTCAGTATGCAGACGACCTCACCCTTGTCACTCACACTGAACGTGACCTACAGGAGATCCTGAACACTTACACAGATGCTTATGCACACTCCGGCCTTGAGGTGAATGTAGGTAAGACTCAGATCAGCCTGCCCCTGTTTCAGCCACACCTCCACCATCCATCTACCTTAACGGTACTACCCTCTCTAATGAAGAGATTTAACATCGGATCAGATGTGCATCTCGAGCATTTGGCAGACTCCAAAGCCGTGTCTTCAGCTGTAGGGAGCTGAAGTTGTTTATAAAGTTGCATGTACATCAAGCAGTGGTCCTTCCCACCCTGCTGTATGGCAGCAAGACATGACTCACATACAGGAGGCACCTAAAGGCACTTGAAAACTTTCATCAACGTAGTCTACGTTCCAGCCTCCGAGTTCGCTGGGAAGACAAGAGAACAAATGTCAGTATTCTTGCTGACACCAACTGTAGGAGCATCGAGGCTACCATTACCCACGAACAACTACGCTGGACTGTCCATGTTACCCGCATGGACGACAGTAGACTGCCAAAGCAGCTACTTTACAGTCACCTAACGAATAGTAAACGTAACGCCGGCGGACAACTGAAAAGGTATAAGGATAGTCTTAA
The DNA here is from genome assembly GCA_958450375.1 of Homarus gammarus. NCBI lineage: Eukaryota > Metazoa > Arthropoda > Malacostraca > Decapoda > Nephropidae > Homarus > Homarus gammarus. Next base: position 594,818 of record CAUDMG010000254.1, read on the forward strand.
GACAAACCTGAAAAAGTGCCAAATCGACCCCCTCACCTGGGAGACGATCACTCCACACCGTAACACTTGGAGGAGCACCACACGAGAATGTGTCAATACTTTCGAGTTATTCCGACTGCATACCAAGGCAGACAAGCGCCAACGCCAGAAAGACGCTGCCACCACCCCTCCCGCACTAGGTGTAGCCCTCCACATGTGCAACATCTGTGAACGACTCTGCCGGTCCCATATCGGCCTCTTTAGTCACCTCAGAACTCACCAACCTAGGTGACATCCCTAATAACTCATATCATTGCTGTATGATCGTCGTACTCGATTCCAAGTGACAGCAAAGTAGTAGTAGTAGTAGTAGTAGTAGTATGTATATATGTACGTACGTATGTATGTATGTATGTATGTGTGTGTGTGTGTGTGTGTGTGTGTACAGAGACAACAACACTATGTACACATGAGGTATTCTTACCGGGCCGTATACCGAGTGTTGCTGTACATCCTGGCAGGTGTAAACAGGTAAACATTAATTGTCATCTAAACACTAAGTACATCATCACACACATACAAGTACTGGTCGTTTAGTACTCTGGCCAGGTGTACTCTACGACACTGTAAACTAATTATTACAGTACTCCTAAGACAGGTGTGTGGAAAGAATAAACTTTATGACAGGTGTAGAGCAGGTGTGTGCAGTAATGCTTTATGACAGGTGTAGGACAGGTGTGTGGAGTAATGCTTTATGACTGGTGTAGGAAAGGTGAAGGACAGGTGGATAGAAAGTAGTGCTTTTTGACATGTGTATGACAGGTGTGTGGAGAGTAATACTGTATGACAGGTGTAGGACAGGTGTGTGGAGAGAGTAATACTTTATGACAGGTGTAGGACAGGTGTGTGGAGAGTCTTACTTTATGACAGGTGTAGGACAGATGTGTAGAGAGTGTCTTACTTTATGACAGGTGTAGGACAGGTGTGTGGAGAGTCTTACTTTATGACAGGTGTAGGACAGGTGTGTGCAGAGAGTCTTACTTTATGACAGGTGTAGGACAGATGTGTAGAGAGTGTCTTACTTTATGACAGATGTAGAACAGGTGTGTGGAGAGAGTAATGCTTTATGACAGGTGTGTTATGACAGGTGAACACCCTATAACATCCAATAATCGTTATAAACAAACAAACAAAAACACACAATTAGAGTGTCTAGTTTACACACACCTGAGAAGAACAGGTATGTGACAGCCAGGCCAGGTATTTAATATGTTTACACCTGACATATATAAGTCTTATCATGTCAGAGTGAAGAACATTTATAAAATATTAGAACACATGTTTAATAACAATGTTTTATTATAAACAAACATGTGTTATTGTTTTAATACGATGAACAGATGTTAGCAACCAGTGATGAACCTAAGTATGATGACTCTATCAAACCTAACACATGTTGCACCATTACTACAGGTGTTTAAGGTAATATAATCATACCTAACACATGTTGCACCATTACTACAGATGTTTAAGGTAATATAATCATACCTGACACGTGTTGCACCATTACTACAGGTGTTTAAGGTAATATAATCATACCTGACACATGTTGCACCATTACTACAGGTGTTTAAGGTGATATAATCATACCTGACACGTGTTGCACCATTACTACAGATGTTTAAGGTGATACAATCATACCTGACACATGTTCCACCATTATTACAGGGGTTAGAGGTGACTGCTTCGCAAGGGTCAATATGTGTACAGTTGTCACCGTAGAACCCTCTTGGGCAGTCACAGGTGTATGACCCATCAGTCGCATTTTGACACTTGCCTGAAAGAAAATTAACACCTGTACTGTATACTCCTACATATAATACAATGAACACCTGTACTGTAGACCCTTACATGTAATACAATGAACACCTGTACTGTATACTCCTACATATAATACAATGAACACCTGTACTGTATACTCCTACATATAATACAATGAACACCTGTACTGTATACTCCTACATATAATACAATGAACACCTGTACTGTATACTCCTACATATAATACAATGAACACCTGTACTGTATACTCCTACATATAATACAATGAACACCTGTACTGTATACTCCTACATATAATACAATGAACACCTGTACTGTAGACCCTTACATGTAATACAATGAACACCTGTACTGTATACTCCTACATATAATACAATGAACACCTGTACTGTATACTCCTACATATAATACAATGAACACCTGTACTGTATACTCCTACATATAATACAATGAACACCTGTACTGTATACTCCTACATATAATACAATGAACACCTGTACTGTATACTCCTACATATAATACAATGAACACCTGTACTGTATACTCCTACATATAATACAATGAACACCTGTACTGTATACTCCTACATATAATACAATGAACACCTGTACTGTATACCCCTACATATAATACAATGAACACCTGTACTATATACTCCTACATATAATACAATGAACACCTGTACTGTATACTCCTACATATAATACAATGAACACCTGTACTGTATACTCCTACATATAATACAATGAACACCTGTACTATATATTTACCAAAGTGCTGACAGGGATTGTGAGGGAGACAGGGGTTGTGGTGCTGACAGTTAAGACCATAGTAGCCAGGCTGGCAGTGACAGATGTACCCCGGCGTAGACTGACGGAGAGTACAGCCGCCTGTTCCACACACACCCTCACCACAATCTGTAGATAAAGATAACACGAGATAACACGAGATAACGAGAGATAACACGAGATAACAGGACATAACACGAGATAACAGGACATAACACGAGATAACAAGAGATAACGAGAGATAAGAGATAACACGGATAAAACAAGAGGTCGTGGGTACTGTGGGAAGGTCGTGGGTACTGTGGGGAGGTCGTGGGTACTGTGGTAAGGTCGTGGGTACTGTGGGGAGGTCGTGGGTACTGTGGGAAGGTCGTGGGTACTGTGGGGAGGTCGTGGGTACTGTGGGGAGGTCGTGGGTACTGTGGGGAGGTCGTGGGTACTGTGGTAAGGTCGTGGGTACTGTGGGAAGGTCGTGGGTACTGTGGTAAGGTCGTGGGTACTGTGGTAAGGTCGTGGGTACTGTGGTAAGGTCGTGGGTACTGTGGTAAGGTCCTGGGTACTGTGGTAAGGTCGTGGGTACTGTGGTAAGGCCCTGGGTACTGTGGGGAGGTCGTGGGTACTGTGGGGAGGTCGTGGGTACTGTGGTAAGGTCGTGGGTACTGTGGTAAGGTCGTGGGCACTGTGGTAAGGTCGTGGGTACTGTGGTAAGGTCGTGGGTAATGTGGTAAGGTCGTGGGTACTGTGGGGAGGTCGTGGGCACTGTGGGGAGGTCGTGGGCTCCGTGGTGTGGTCGTGGGTACTGTGGTAAGGTCGTGGGTACTGTGGTAAGGTCGTGGGTACTGTGGTAAGGTCATGGGTACTTTTGGGAGGTCTGTGGGCTCTGTGGTGTGGTCGTGGGTACTGTGGTAAGATCGTGGGTACTGTGGTAAGGTCGTGGGTACTGTGGTAAGATCCTTGGTACTGTGGTAAGGTCCTGAGAACTGTGGTAAGGTCGTGGGTACTGTAGGGAGGTTCTGGGAACTGTGGTAAGGTCGTGGGTACTGTGGTAAGGTCGTGGGTACTGTGGTAAGGTCGTGGGCACTGTGGTAAGGTCGTGGGCACTGTGGTAAGGTCGTGGGTACTGTGGTAAGGTCGTGGGTACTGTAGGGAGGTTCTGGGTACTGTGGTAAGGTCGTGGGTACTGTGGTAAGGTCGTGGGTACTGTGGTAAGGTCCTGGGTACTGTAGGGAGGTTCTGGGTACTGTGGTAAGGTCGTGGGTACTGTGGTAAGGTCGTGGGTACTGTAGGGAGGTCCTGGGTACTGTGGGTGACAACCTTGTAACAGTAGGGAGGTCAGTAGATCACTCACCAATGTTTCCTAAAGCCAACTAAGGCGCCACACGCTCTATAAGGTCAGATCCTCAATGGAAGTGTCCCTCCACTTGTGATCTGAAAGAGCCTCTTATACTCTCAAGTATCACTTATCATCATCTCACTTATAGCATCTTAGGTCTCGAGGATCTATACTTGTAAATACCTTGGGATGGGGTGTGTGTGTGTGTGTGTGCGTGTGTGTGTGTGTGTGTGTGTTCGAACACAGGGTGATGAAATGCGTCTAGTGTGGCAGCATTATGTCAATGTTAAGGTGTAAGCACTGCTTGATTCCTCTCACTTTCAGCTGCCGCCACTGGCTAGCCCTCGTGGTGAACATGGAAGCAACTTGCGTAAGTCTTCCCTAGATGATCTCCTATGTGAAGCAAGAACACTGCAGGAGAGACTAAAAGTTATGGGTGACGGAAAGCAAAGCACCGATGACGTGGCAAGAAAATCTGGAAACAAAATGCGTGTGGGAAAAGTGTCTCTGGCGGTAAGATCTCTCACAGAGGAATCCTCCGGTGGGGTGATGCCAATAAACAGAGAGACATTAAAACTACTGAAAGAGAAACATCCCCCTGCAAGCGACGAAGAAGGCATCAGGTTCCAGGGTGACTATACCCCACCAAATGCTGTCCTGTTCGAGAAAATAACAGGAGAGATGGTGTGGAAAAAGGCACTGAAGACTCGAGGAGGAGCCGGCCCTTCAGGTCTGGATGCAAACGGTTGGAGAGTCATCCTCAGCACAAACAAGTTTGGCCCTGTAGCAAGTGATCTCTGCACTGCCATTGCCGCCCTTGCAAGAAAGCTTGCATCCTCTCGTTGCCATCACCTCCAGGCCCTGACGGCCTGCCGCCTTATTCCTCTGGAAAAGAAACCAGGATGTAGACCTATAGGGGTGGGGGAAGTGCTGAGGCGGATCATCGGAAAGTGCATAATGGAGGTGGTAAAGGATGATGTCAGGGCAGCAGCAGGGAACCTACAAGTGTGTGCTGACCACCAGGCTGGTGGGGAGGTGGCCATTCACGCCATGAGATTGATATTTGAGCAGCGTGATTGTGAGGCCGTTCTCCTGGGAGATGCTTCAAACGCATTCAACATACTTAACCGCAAGGCTGCACTGCGCAACATCAAGATCAAGTGTCCAAGCTTTGCGATGTATGTTGAAAATTCGTATAGGAATCCATCAGACCTCTATATAGTAAACAACAAGGCTCTAAGAGGTGATACTATCTTACAGTCAACCGAGGGAACAACACAGGGGGACCCTGTTGCAATGGCAATGTATGCAATTGGCCTATCAGTGCTCCAACAAGAAATAAAATTTGAAACAACTGGGGTCAAACAAGTGGCATATGCTGATGACCTTACAGGAGCAGGAAAAGTGGAGTGCATCAAAAAGTGGTGGGACTTGGTAACATCGCGAGGTCCACAAATAGAGTACCACCCAAACGCCAGCAAGTCCTTCCTCATCGTGAAGCCAGAACATTATGAACGGACAAAGGAGGTTTTTGGCGGAAGTGAGGTCAAAATAACTAAGGATGGCCAAAGACATCTAGGTGCAGTAATTGGCACTGCGGACTTCAAGACCGAGTACATGGCGGGAAAGGTGAATGAGTGGGTTAGCGAAATCCAAGCTGTCTGAGATCGCTAACACAGAGCCACATGCGGCCTTTGCTGCATTCACCCATGGAGTCAAGCATCGTTGGAACTACCTGATGCATACTATCCCTGATATCGGACCCCTCCTCCACCCTCTGGAAGAAGTTATCAGTGTCAATTTCATTCCTAAATTAGTGAAACACCCAGACTTAACCCCAGCAGAAAGAGCACTTCTTGCACTTCCATCAAGACTGGGAGGGATGGGACTAACAAATCCAGAGGAGATTGCTGCCACTGAACATCAAAATTCACTTAAGCTCACGGCAGCCCTCACGGACCACATAATAGCCCAGAATGCAATAGGGAAAGTGGATGCCAGTGAAGTAAATAAGATTCGTAGGTCCATTACGACAGATCGACAGCACTGCCAAAATGATAAGTTGCAGCAACTGTTGCTGCAGGTACCAGAAAAATTGAAAAAAAAAGTAGCAATAGCACAGGAGGTGGGCGCCTCGAACTGGTTAACTACGTTACCGATAAGGGCATATGGTGGCGAAGGTGTGGCTATTGGGGAAGGCTGGAGGCCACGTTAAAAAAAAAGTAGTAGTAGTAGTAGTGTGAGTGTGTGTGGTGCCCTACGTGACACCTAGCACTACCAGCTGTCGTCTCCTGCTATGACCTCAGCCGCTAGTCGAGTTCCGTTCTCCCTCAACCCTTGTTTCATCTCTCTTGTTTATTTGTTTGATCTTGCTTGTTTTATACCTTTTACTTGTTTGCTTCTTTGAACTATCTTGTTTTTGTGTTTTTCATCACTTGTTTGGTTCTTAGTATAATATTTCTCATTGTTTATTTGTGTTTGCTTGAGCATGTAATCTATCTTTGGTTGTTTGGGTAATTTGTTTGTGTGAAAGAATTCTTTGTTTCTTTGTTTGTATGGTTACTTGATTTATTTCTTTGTTTTACTTATTTTTTCTGTGTATTTTACGAAGAAGTTCTGGTGTTAAACTCACCATCGTCAGCCAATAAAACTTCAAGAATATTTCAGTGTCCAATCAGCGACCAGCTTAAGTAAATATGGTTGTTCAAGAGCTGGTGATTGGCTGGTATTAAGTGAAGGTATCTAGTTAAGGTAGAGTCTCAGTGTTAATTTTGTCTCCTAACTGGTGGTGTTAAGTGAAGGTATCTAGTTAAGGTAGAGTCTCAGTGTTAATTTTGTCTCCTAACTGGTGGTGTTAAGTGAAGGTATCTAGTTAAGGTAGAGTCTCAGTGTAATTTTGTCTCCTAACTGGTGGTGTTAAGTGAAGGTATCTAGTTAAGGTAGAGTCTCAGTGTTAATTTTGTCTCCTAACTGGTGGTGTTAAGTGAAGGTATCTAGTTAAGGTAGAGTCTCAGTGTTAATTTTGTCTCCTAACTGGTGGTGTTAAGTGAAGGCATCTAGTTAAGGTAGAGTCTCAGTGTAATTTTGTCTCCTAACTGGTGGTGTTAAGTGAAGGTATCTACTGTAGTTAAGGTAGAGTCTCAGTGTTAATTTTGTCTCCTAACTGGTGGTGTTAAGTGAAGGTATCTAGTTAAGGTAGAGTCTCAGTGTTAATTTTGTCTCCTAACTTGTGGTGTTAAGTGAAGGTATCTAGTTAAGGTAGAATCTCAGTGTTAATTTTGCCTCCTAACTGGTGGTGTTAAGTGAAGGTATCTAGTTAAGGTAGAGTCTTAGTGTTAATTTTGTCTCCTAACTGACAGTGCTGACACACACAGACTTAATATATGGTAATACTGGCTGACATAAACTGACTCTCTCCCATTATTGAATCGATCAGTCTTCCTTAACTGTACTGGCGAGAGCAGGGGAGTGACGGGGACGAGAGGAGGGAGAGGGAGGAAAGGAGGTGGCAGGGAGGTGAAAGGAGGTAAACAACAGGTGTACAGGTAAACAACAGGTGTACAGAATAACGGTAACACTCACAGTCACTCCGGGTGGTAGCTAACACTGGGACAGCTGCTATAGACACCTGCTCGACCGCCCACGCCCGCACGCCCACTATAAACTCCGTCCACCTGGCTAGGCCGCCCACGATGGCGCAGTAGCGATAGATTTCCACCACACCGCCCACCACACCGCCCACTACCCCCTCGTTCTCTCCTCCCGCCTCTTCCTCCCGGCTGCTGCCACCAATGATCTGTGCAATAAAAATATTTAATAAGGTAATATAAAACAGAGTTGACTTATACAGTAAACCATGATGTACTTCAGTAGAGGTGTGAGGTGAGGGTGTGAGGTGAGGTTGTGAGGTGAGGGTGTGAGGGGAGGGTGTGAGGTGAGGGTGTGAGGTGAGGGTGTGAGGGGAGGGTGTAAGGTGAGGGTGTGAGGTGAGGGTGTGAGGTGAGGGTGTGAGGTGAGGTTGTAAGGTGAGGGTGTGAGGGGAGGGTGTGAGGTGAGGGTGTGAGGTGAGGTGTAAGGTGAGGGTGTGAGGTGAGGGTGTGAGGGGAGGGTGTGAGGTGAGGTTGTAAGGTGAGGGTGTGAGGTGAGGGTGTGAGGTGAGGGTGTGAGGGGAGGGTGTGAGGTGAGGGTGTGAGGTCAGGGTGTGAGGTGAGGGTGTAAGGTGAGGATCAGAGCCTACCTTTGATCGCAGCTGACTAATGGACAGGTTGAGAGAGCCTTGACCATAGTTTGAGTGAGCGAGGGAGGGGGTGTAGGTGAGCACGTAGCCTTGTGGGCGGCCGTGGGTGGGGGGCGACCAGCACACCTTCAGGGTTGACTCTGTCGTGTGAACCACCTTCACACCCCGAGGCGCTGTATACAACCACAGAGTATACACATCAATACACTCATAATACATTGATTTTTTCTACTGCTTAAACACTGATACACTTAAAATACATTATACACTGACACACTTCAGTCATTGTACTCAACGGTTTAATTCATCATATTCACATGGATTAAGTCATCATACTCATAATAATTAAGTTGTCATATCTAATTAACAAAATGATTTACACCTCTCATGCATTTCACTAATTAGCAGTGTGTGTGTGTGTTGGGTGATGATACTGCCACACGCCCCCTTACCTGGCTTGTAAACATACCACTTGTAATTAGGCAAAGTGTACTACCTGTTGTGTTCTATTCAGGGAATCATGTCAGGGTGCAGGTGTCATGTCAGGGTGCAGGTGTTATGTTAGGGTTCAGGTGTTATGTTAGGGTACAGGTGTTATGTTAGGGTACAGGTGTCATGTTAAGGGTTTTGTGATGACCATGCTGTTCTAACACACACACACACACACACACTGCTGTACCTGAAATGTTTCTGACATAGATGGTGAGGTTGGCGAGGCTGTATCGCTGTGGGGAGCCAGCGTCCACAACACCGACCAGCAGCTGTAAGGGTGAAGTGTTGAGTCGGAGATCACCGGACACACTCACTCCTCCGCTATCCTGGTCCACAGCAACTGGGGACCACCGCCTGAAACATAACAGCAGTAACAGCGATACTTGGTGGTGTTGCTCTGTACCTAGGTTTTGCACACACACACACACACACACACACACACACACACACACGCTGCTACTGCTGCTACTACTACTACTACGTTTTTGTACAATGTGGCCTCCAGCCTCCCCCAATAGCCTAATCTTCGCCAGCATTTTTTCCTTAAATTAAACATCCTAATACATGAGTAGCTACCCGAGCTTTGTTGGGTTAATTAAGTCGTAGATCTATACGGCATTCAGTGACTGTTGCTTCATAGTCAGTATCTGCGACCGTTGTCAGCTTTGGGGCCGAAGATCTCGTTCCCTGTGGCAAAACAATGCAGACCTAAGCAGAGAGAAAGACAGTCGACACCTCAACCAGGCTGTAACATAACTTCTGGGCTGCTGCTTCTGTTCGGATAACACCTCGGCCAGTCTTGCGTAGAAACATCTAGCACTTGGTCCCATCCCACCAGAGGTTGTGAACACTAGAGGAGTGAAGCTGCCTTCATCAACGTTCTGAATTCTCTCGCCATATGCCCTGATCTCGGCGTTGTTGTTCCTCCTGTGTGCAGCATCGAATGCTAGGTTACGGTGACATGCGGCCATGAGGTCGAAAATTCTTATGTCAAAGAAGGCTCGCTGTTCCCGTGTCCAAAATCCTCAAGCACTGACGTCCACATGGGCTTCGTTGGATGTGTTTGAAGTCCTGTGATGGAAATTCTCACCATCCAATGGAAGGAGGGTCGGTTCTACCATGACATTATGGCAAATTTTCTTAAACATATTTGTTGTGAGATCCCTTACTTCGTCATCCCTCATGCTTATGAAGCCCCCTTTCTTGCACACCATGGCGTGGCCGATGTCGTAGCATGAGCCACACACGCATTGAGAGGGCAATCCTTCTACTGGACAACCATACCTTAGAACAATGGCATGAGTAAATTCTTGTTTATTAAGGCTGAAACCATACCTTTTGCCTTTATCGGTAACGTCGATAGCCAGTTCGAGGCGCCCACCTCCTGAGTTATAGCTACTTTTTTTTTCAAATAGACTGACAACTGCAACAACGTTTGTAGAAGTTTATCACTTTGGGTATGCTGCCGGTATGTCGTAAGGATAGGTCGAATCTTGTTTAATTTGTTGGTATCCACCTCACTTGTTGCATTCTTAGCAATTATGCACTCATTGAGGGCTGCCATGAGCTTGACAGAGTTCAGATGTTCGGTGGCAGCAAGCTCCTCTGGATTAATCAATTCCATTCCTCCCAGTCTCGGTGGTAGTGCAAGGAGTGACCTTTCTGATGTGGTTAAATAAGGGTTTTTCCACTAATGATGGGATAAAAGCGACTTTGATGGCTTTTACCAGAGGGTGGAGGAGGGTCCGATATCGGGGATTGTGTGCATCAGATAGTTTCAGAGATGCTTGACTCCACGGGTAAATGCCGCAAAAGCTTCATGTGGCTCTGTTTTAGAAATCTCAGACAGAGCTTGAGTTTCTTTCACCCACTCATTTACCTTTCCCGTTACATACTCGGCCTTGAAATAGTTTGTGCCTATTACCACACCTAGATGTGTTTGGCCGTCATTTGTTATTTTGACCTCACTTCCGCCGAACACCTCTATAGCCCATCAAGGCATTCAAGCTTCACAATGAGGAAGGACTTGCTGGCGTTTGGGTGGTAGCCTATTTGTGGACCACGTGATGTTACCAGGTCCCACCACCTTTTGATGTCCTCCACTTTTCCTGCTCCTGTAAGGTCGTCATCATGCGCCACTTGCTTGCCTGTGGTTATTTCATAGTTTATTGTGTGTTAGAGCCCGGATAGACCTATCGCATACATTACCATGGCGACCGGGTCCCCCTGCATAGTTTCCTCAGTTGACTATATGGTGGTATCTCCTCTTTGGGCCTTGAAGCTTGTTATATAGAGGTCTCATGGGTTTTCAACATACAATGCAAAGCTTGGACACTTGATGTTGTGCAGTGCGGCCTTGCGGTTGTGCAATGTAGCCTTGCGGTTGATTATGTTGAATGCGTTGGAAGAGTCAACCAGGAGTACTGCCTCACAATGACGCTGCTCAATTATCTTTCTCATGGCGTGAATGGTAGCTTCACCCCCAGCCTGGTGGCCAGCACATACAGTACTTGCAGGTTCCCTGCAGCTGCCCTGACAGTAGGTAATAGGTAGTAGGCAGCTAATAAACAGGGAGGTACTACCGCCTGGGAAGACATTGGAAGCATAACGTATTGTCTAATGGTAGACCCTGCTGCCACATGGTATCAAAAATATTGTGACCAAGTTCCAGGTTGATGATCTGACTTTCTGCCTCATTTACACACAATTGTAGGGTCTCAAGTGTTTCTCTTACTATTGACGACACAACACACATATATTGTTTCTCACTATTGATTTTTTGTTTATGGTTCTTTATTATTATTATCATTATTATATTATACAGTATTATATTTTTATTTAATATTTAAAAAAATATATAATTATACTATTTATTATTATTATTATTATTATTATTAATTATTATTATTAATTATTATATTTTCGCTCCCAGTCCCTGACGGGTTAGTCCCGTAAAAAAAAAAAAAAAAATTACCACCTCCTTTATGTATTTTCCAAAGATCCGTCTCAGCACTTCCCCCACCCCTATAGGTCTACATCCTGGATTTTTGTTCAGGGGAATGAGGCGGCAGGCCGTCAGAGCATGGAGGTGGTGGCAGCATGAGGTTGCTCGCTTTCTTGCAAGGGCGGAGGTGGCCTTGCAGAGATCACGCAGCGTCGCCAAACTTGTTAGTGCTGAGGATGCTTCTCAGCCCGTCTGCAGCCAGACCTGAAGGGCCTGCACTTCCTTGTGTCTTCGGTGCTTTTTTCCACACCATCCCTCCTGTTATTTTCTCGAACAGGACAGCGTTTGGAGGGACATAGTCACCCGGGAACCTGATGCCTTCCTCTTCATTTGCAGGGGGATGTTTTTCATTCAGTTGTTGTAAGGTTTCTCTTGTTTATCGACAGCACACTACCGGAGGATTCCTGTGTGAGAGATCTTACAGCCTAGGACACTTCTCCCTCACGCATCTTGTTACCAAACCTTCTGGCAGCATCCTCTGTGACTTGTTTTCCGTCTCCTGTAAATTTTAGTCTCTGCTGCATTGTTCTTGCCTCACTTAGGAGATAGTCCAGTGTCTCGTTCTACCACATCGTCTGTCTGCTCTTCATCAGCTACACCTTCGTTGTACTTATTCCTTGCGTGTGTTCTCTAGCAAAATAGATGACGCATTATTGAAAGTATGTGGAGAGTAATTGGACCTAGGGAGCTGTCATGAGTGTAATAGTGTACGAGGCGAGTCATCTACTACTACTTTGCTGTCACTCAGAATCGAGTATGACGATCATTCAGCTGTGATACAATGATATGAGTTATTTAGGATGTCACCTTCGTTGGTGAGCTCTGAGGTGACTCGAGAGGCCGGCACCCGTCCACAGATGTTGCTCGTGTGGAGGGCTACAGGTGATGCAGGTTCAATGAAGGGTTCAAGGTACTCACGGAGGTTCAAGGAAGGGATCAAGGTAAAAGTGCACATTAGGGTCGGCGAGGAAGTATCGTAGTCGCCGGTTGTAGTGAACGGCGTCATCGTCTGCTCCCTCCACCGACACCAGCGGGGCCCCCACCTCAGATCCGACCAACACCTCCGCGCTGTAGAAGATAAACACGTTAAAACACTCGCTTAAGACACTGACCTCCTAACTCACGTACTGTCCTCCTAACTCACGTACTGACCTCCTAACTCACGTACTGACCTCCTGACTCACGTACTGACCTCCTAACTCAAGTACTGTCCTACTGACTCAAGTACTGTCCTCCTAACTCAAGTACTGACCTCCTAACTCACGTACTGACCTCCTAACTCAAGTACTGTCCTCCTAACTCAAGTACTGACCTCCTAACTCACGTACTGACCTCCTAACTCAAGTACTGTCCTCCTAACTCAAGTTCTGTCCTACTGATTTACATATTGACCAACTACCGAAAGTACTGTCTTACTACCTCAAGTACTGACATTACTACCTCAAGTACTGTCCTCCTACCTCAAGTACTGTCCTCCTACCTCAAGCACTGTCCTACAACCTCCACCTACCTGCACGACCTACACCTACCTGCACGACCTACACCTACCTGCACGACCTACACCTACCTGTACGACCTACACCTACCTGCACGACCTACACCTACCTGCACGACCTACACCTACCTGTACGACCTACACCTACCAGCACGACCTACACCTACCTGTACGACCTACACCTACCTGTACGACCTACACCTACCTGTACGACCTACACCTGCCTGTACGACCTACACCTACCTGTACGACTTACACCTACCTGTACGACCTACCTGTAGTGTTGTAGAGAGAGCCTGGGGTCGTACTGGTTATAATGGGTGACAAGGATGGTCAGCTCGGTGTTATTGGCGTTACCAGACACCATAGCCACCACGATCACCCTGTACTGCTCCCCGACCAACCGCTCCAGGTACCTGCGGGTGATGTACCGTCCATGACAGAGACAGAGAGACACAGAGAGACAGACGGAAAGACAGAGAAGCAGACAGAGAGAGACAGAGATAAACAGAGACAGAGAGACAGACAGGGACACAGATATAGAGAGACAGAGAGAGAGACAGGCAGAGAGACAGAGACAGACGAAGAGACAGAGAGACAAAGACAGACAGACAGAGAGAGAGACAGAGAGAGAGAGACAGGCAGAGAGAGACAGAGAGAGAGAGAGACAGATTGAGACAGACAGAGAGAGACAGTAGTGCAGTACAACAGTAGTACAACAGTAGTGTAGTACAACAGTAGTACAACAGTAGTGTAGTACAACAGTAGTACAACAGTAGTGCAGTACAACAGTAGTACAACAGTAGTGCAGTACAACAGTAGTACAACAGTAGTGTAGTACAACAGTAGTACAACAGTAGTACAACAGTAGTGTAGTACAACAGTAGTACAACAGTAGTGTAGTACAACAGTAGTACAACAGTAGTGCAGTACAACAGTAGTACAACAGTAGTGCAGTACAACAGTAGTACAACAGTAGTGCAGTACAACAGTAGTACAACAGTAGTGCAGTACAACAGTAGTACAACAGTAGTGCAGTACAACAGTAGTACAACAGTAGTGTAGTACAACAGTAGTACAACAGTAGTGTAGTACAACAGTAGTACACAGTAGTACAGTACAACAGTAGTGTATACAACAGTAGTACAACAGTAGTGTAGTACAACAGTAGTACAACAGTAGTACAACAGTAGTGCAGTACAACAGTAGTACAACAGTAGTGCAGTACAACAGTAGTACAACAGTAGTGTAGTACAACAGTAGTACAACAGTAGTGCAGTACAACAGTAGTACAACAGTAGTGCAGTACAACAGTAGTACAACAGTAGTGCAGTACAACAGTAGTACAACAGTAGTGCAGTACAACAGTAGTACCACAGTAGTACAGTACAACAGTAGTGTATACAACAGTAGTACAACAGTAGTGTAGTACAACAGTAGTACAACAGTAGTGCAGTACAACAGTAGTACAACAGTAGTGCAGTACAACAGAAGTACAACAGTAGTGTAGTACAACAGTAGCGCAGTACAACAGTAGTACAACAGTATTGTAGTACAACAGTAGTACAACAGTAGTGCAGTACAACAGTAGTACATCACTAGTACATGTATTCACTAACCTGGCAGTGGTAATGTTGCCACCGTACTCGTCTATAGTGAAGTATTTGTAGTCAGTAATCGGTGACTCGTAGAGGGAGTAGCGGACTGTCTGTTGGTCGTTGTTGTGGTGGTCATCAACCGCCCTCACTCTGGTCACCGCCACACCCGAGGGGGCTCCGGCGTACACCCGCGGCGGCCGAGGTGGTATTTGGAGGTGGAGTGTGCCTGGAGGAATAGTTAACTTGCTAATTACTGGAGTATTGCCACATGACTGGAGGGCAGGTAAGGGCCTGTGAGGACAGGTGAGGGTTGGTGAGGGCTAGTGAGGACAGGTGAGGGCAGGTGAGGGCTAGTGAGGGCAGGTGAGGGCTGGTGAGGGCTAGTGAGGCAGGTGAGGGTTGGTGAGGGCTAGTGAGGACAGGTGAGGGTTGGTGAGGGCAGGTGAGGGCTGGTGAGGGTAGGTGAGGGCTGGTGAGGGCAGGTGGGCTCAGACGCAGGAGTAGAGTTACCTGTACTATATACCTGTACTATATACCTGTACCTGTACTATATACCTGTACCTGTACTATATACCTGTACCTGTACTATATACCTGTACTATATACCTGTACCTGTACCATATACCTGTACTATATACCTGTACCTGTACTATATACCTGTACCATATACCTGTACCTGTACTATATACCTGTACTATATACCTGTACCTGTACTATATACCTGTACTATATACCTGTACCTGTACTATATACCTGTACTATATACCTGTACCTGTACTATATACCTGTACTATATACCTGTACCTGTACTATATACCTGTGCCTGTACTATATACCTGTACCTGTACTACATACCTGTACTATATACCTGTACCTGTACTATATACCTGTACTATATACCTGTACTATATACCTGTACTATATACCTGTACCTGTACTATATACCTGTACTATATACCTGTACTATATACCTGTACCTGTACCATATACCTGTACCTGTACCATATACCTGTACTATATACCTGTACTATATACCTGTACCTGTACCATATACCTGTACCTGTACTATATACCTGTACTATATACCTGTACCTGTACTATATACCTGTACTATATACCTGTACCTGTACCATATACCTGTACCTGTACTATATACCTGTACCTGTACCATATACCTGTACCTGTAACATATACCTGTACCTGTACTATATACCTGTACCTGTACCATATACCTGTACCTGTACCATATACCTGTACCTGTACTATATACCTGTACCTGTACTATATACCTGTACCTGTACCATATACCTGTACCTGTACTATATACCTGTACTATATACCTGTACCTGTACCATATACCTGTACCTGTACCATATACCTGTACCTGTACTATATACCTGTACCTGTACCATATACCTGTACCATATACCTGTACCATATACCTGTACCTGTACTATATACCTGTACCTGTACCATATACCTGTACCTGTACCATATACCTGTACCTGTACTATATACCTGTACCTGTACCTGTACTATATACCTGTACTATATACCTGTACCTGTACTATATACCTGTACTATATACCTGTACCTGTACCATATACCTGTACTATATACCTGTACCTGTACTATATACCTGTACCTGTACCATATACCTGTACTATATACCTGTACCTGTACTCTATACCTGTACCATATACCTGTACCTGTACTATATACCTGTACCTGTACTATATACCTGTACCTGTACTATATACCTGTACCATATACCTGTACCTGTACTATATACCTGTACCTGTACTATATACCTGTACCTGTACTATATACCTGTACCATATACCTGTACCTGTACTATATACCTGTACCATATACCTGTACCTGTACTATATACCTGTACCTGTACTATATACCTGTACCTGTACTATATACCTGTACCTGTACTATATACCTGTACTATATACCTGTACCTGTACTATATACCTGTACCTGTACTATATACCTGTACCTGTACCATATACCTGTACCTGTACCATATACCTGTACTATATACCTGTACTATATACCTGTACCTGTACTATATACCTGTACTATATACCTGTACCTGTACTATATACCTGTACTATATACCTGTACCTGTACCATATACCTGTACTATATACCTGTACTATATACCTGTACCTGTACTATATACCTGTACCTGTACTATATACCTGTACTATATACCTGTACCTGTACTATATACCTGTACCTGTACCATATACCTGTACTATATACCTGTACTATATACCTGTACCTGTACTATATACCTGTACCTGTACCATATACCTGTACCTGTACTATATACCTGTACTATATACCTGTACCTGTACTATATACCTATACTATATACCTGTACCTGTATTATATACCTATACCTGTACTATATACCTGTACTATATACCTGTACCTGTACTATATACCTGTACCTGTATTATATACCTGTACCTGTGCTAATTAGCCATATATTTCGTCTGACTGTTAGCGAGTCTACTCAATATTACCTGGATAAACATCAGATAACGAATCGACGTTAATAAACATTAATCTATTCGTGTTATTATATCAAAAAACATTAGATTGACGCCCTGACACCGCCAGCACCTCACCCATATAATGTAGTCACCCCAGTAACCTGACTCTAAGCGATGCCGTTTTTTATGGTGGCTGAGGCACAGATGGCAGCCAACACTAACAATAAAATAAATTATATTTCTCGGTTTGGACTGTCTGTAGAAGCGCTCTTATGAAACTCACTTGACACTAGTTGCAGGTCTTTGTGACTGTCATCGTGACACCCAGTTAACGACACAAAAAACATTTTATGACGGCTCCATCATAATGCGTCTGAATGGAGGGAGTGAAAACATGACTGTCTCACTTAAGCTACCACACAAAGATGGATTCTCAAAGGTTGCCAAGTTAAATTTTCCTCCTAACTGGTGATGTGAGAACGTATCTAACTGACTCACTTAAGCTACCACACAAAGATGGATTCTCAAAGGTTCCCAAGTTAAATTTTCCCCCTAACAGACTCAGCCTGGTGGGTGGAGGGGTGACTTAGCTTTGACGTCACAACCATTTAACGAGGTGATTAGTGTTGACACAGCGGTAATGAGGACGGTGTTGTGGTGTGTGTGGCTGAAACCCTTGCTGACACTAGGTATACCCTGGTACCCTGCTGACGCGAGGTATACCCTGGTACCCTGCTGACACTAGATATACCCCGGTACCCTACTGACACTAGGTATACCCTGGTACCCTGCTGACACTAGGTATACCCTGGTACCCTGCTGACACTAGGTATACCCTGGTACCCTGCTGACACTAGGTATACCCTGGTACCCTGCTGACACTAGGTATACCCCGGTACCCTGCTGACACTAGGTATACCCTGGTACCCTGCTGACACTAGGTATACCCCGGTACCCTGCTGACACTAGGTATACCCCGGTACCCTGCTGACACTAGGTATACCCTGGTACCCTGCTGACACTAGGTATACCCTGGTACCCTGCTGACACTAGGTATACCCCGGTACCCTGCTGACACTAGGTATACCCCGGTACCCTGCTGACACTAGGTATACCCTGGTACCCTGCTGACACTAGGTATACCCCGGTACCCTGCTGACACTAGGTATACCCCGGTACCCTGCTGTGAGTGAAATAAAATATCAGGACTTGTTTCGTGTGTGTGTGTGTGTGTGTGTGTGTGTGTGTCAGTAAGGAAAAAGGACTCTTGAGATGTATAACACTAGAAAAATTAAATAACCTTCAAAGCAAGAACTCCTTCAAAGACTCCCACCAGACAGGACAACAACCATACATGGTTCCCAAAAGTTACCAAACCTCAAGGCGTCCGTCACCACCCCCGATATACACGGTCAGGCAATAGACAACCTCCCTAGACCAGCATCCGCCAGTAGGGTCGGCGGAACATGAAACATGGCCCTCGTAACACCCATATATGGGATAGTGTATTGGTTGTCTAGTGCCAGAGCCGACAGAGCGGTCAGCTAACCAGACAAACAGCTCTCAATAATGAGCCACAACAACTAGTTCAAGGCACAACATTACCAACACTATCAGCTGAGTCAGTCAGTCAGTCAGCAGCAAGAAGGTCACCCTCACCAACTACACTTCTACTGACACCTTCCTCTCACCTGTTAATCTTCCTCACCTCTCTACACAACCCCTCCCCCATACAGGTCCCTCCACAACCAAGTCATCTGCGAAATATGCGCTGCAAAGAAGTCTCACTACCCAACCAAGTTACACCTGAAGCAGACCAACATCAGTCAATGGTATGGTAAGCTTAAAGAACTCTGTGGACTAAACAATAAGACACACACCCTCCCCTTCCTTAGCCATCTCACTAATGGTGACGCAGCTGAGCAAACAAACAACCATTTCGCTACTATACGCCAGACGCTCCCCCGGCTTGACACAACCACTCTCCCTGCTTACCTACCAGCCCCCTTTCTCACTGACTTGGTGCAAAATCAGAAGTAATAAAACGTCTGGACAAATTGAAGCTAAAGTGCTCCACCACCCCAGTGACTTACCAATGAAACTCTACAGGGAGTTCTCCCCGGGACTAGTTAAACCCCTCTGCTCCATCAATAAAGCTTCCCTCAGCCAAGCAAGATACCCAACTGACTGGAAGACCTCATATGTGTCACCACTGCCCAAGTCAACCAGCCCATAATCTTTAAGTGAGTTACGACCCATTGCCATCACCCCAATACCCAGTTTAATCTACGAAAGTTTCATGTTCGACTGGGCTTATGCTGATATTGCAGGAGCCGTAGATCCTTAGCAGTTTGGCAATATGAAAACTTCCTCCACCACTCACTGTCTTGTCAGCTTTCTCGACTACATATACCACCATCTGGAAGAACGAAAGACGTCTGTGGCTGTCGCCTTCATTGACTTCACCAAAGCATTTGACCTAGTCGACCACAATTTAATCATCAACAAAGCTGTCGACCTCGGGTATCGAATATGTCTTATACCATGGCTTACAGACTTCCTTTGTGCCCAACGCCAAGCTGTACGCTTCCTAGGGGCTGTCTCCATCTTTCAGTCACTCACCTGTGGCGTCCTCCAAGACACCAAAATGGGACCACTCTGCTTCCTTATGCTTATCAATGATGCCCTGAGAGACACCTCCGTCACCCTGGAAATATGTCGACGGCTCCACCATTGGAATCAGTGTCAACAACTCGGCTCCCGACTACACCGCACTCCAGTATATATTGAACAATCTCCAAGATCAGACCACCAACAGCCACGTCACCATCAACCATACCAAGACCATGGTTATGCACATCAACCTCTCCTCTGACCTCGTCCCACCTCCCTCCATCACATTGGACCCCAACACACTCCAAGCTGTGGACTCCACTTAGCTCCTCGGCGTCACTATAGATCACAAACTAAATTGGAAAACTCACGTCAGTTCAGTTGTCAAATCCTTCAGTTTCCGTCTCCACCTCCTCCGCCGACTCAAGTCCCTCGGAGTTCCTGCCCCCGAGCTCCTCAGTGTTTACTCAACATTCATACTTCCCAAGCTCACCTATGCCTCCCCTACCTGTTCTTCCTCCCTAAATGCCACACAACGTAAACACCTAGAAAAGTGCAAAAGAGGGTGGGCAAGATTATTCTCTCCCCTTCCTACTCCACATATCAAGAAGCGCTCAACACACTGACCCTCTCGGCTCTCTCTGACCACCATCACATCTGCAAATTTGGTGAGAAGCTTCTGCACCATCCTCGACACCGGGTCCTACTTCCACCCGAGATCCCTCGACATCACCAACCGCATCCAGCCCATTCGAGCACGTACTGATCTATATAAGAACAGCCCAGTCCCAACCATTGTAAAAATTATCAACAACTCGTAATCAACCAGTGTATTCACTCCCAGTCAATCTTACCTTTTTGCACTGTCACTATGTTGAAATGCCCTGTAGTATGACCTTCTCCCCACATAGTTATTATATATCATATTTGTATCACTTATGTTATTTGTCAATCAAATGAACCATTCCCTTCTGGCTGCCATGCGCTTTCAATAAACCGTTTATTAGTACTATTATTATTATAATTATTGTTATTATTATAATTAGTATTATTAGTATTATTGCATTTTTGCCCACCAGGCCCCGATGTGGGTCAGTGACCTGTGCCCGGGTGGACTAATACCCGTAAGAAAAAAAAAAAAAAAAAAAAAAAAACTAACAAGAAGAAGAACAGAAGCAGTAACAACAACAGAGTCTCAAGTCACCATAACAACAGCGTCTCAAGTCACCATAACAACAGCGTCTCAAGTCACCATAACAACAGCGTCTCAAGTCATCATAACAACAGCGTCTCAAGTCTTCACAACAACAGCGTCTCAAGTCTTCACAACAACAGCGTCTCAAGTCATCACAACAACAGCGTCTCAAGTCTTCACAACAACAGCGTCTCAAGTCTTCACAACAACAGCGTCTCAAGTCTTCACAACAACAGCGTCTCAAGTCTTCACAACAACAGCGTCTCAAGTCTTCACAACAACAGCGTCTCAAGTCATCACAACAACAGCGTCTCAAGTCATCACAACAACAGCGTCTCAAGTCTTCACAACAACAGCGTCTCAAGTCATCACAACAACAGCGTCTCAAGTCTTCACAACAACAGCGTCTCAAGTCTTCACAACAACAGCGTCTCAAGTCATCACAACAACAGCGTCTCAAGTCTTCACAACAACAGCGTCTCAAGTCTTCACAACAACAGCGTCTCAAGTCTTCATAACAACAGCGTCTCAAGTCATCACAACAACAGCGTCTCAAGTCTTCACAACAACAGCGTCTCAAGTCATCACAACAACAGCGTCTCAAGTCTTCACAACAACAGCGTCTCAAGTCTTCACAACAACAGCGTCTCAAGTCATCACAACAACAGCGTCTCAAGTCTTCAC
This sequence comes from Homarus gammarus, assembly GCA_958450375.1. Taxonomy (NCBI): domain Eukaryota; kingdom Metazoa; phylum Arthropoda; class Malacostraca; order Decapoda; family Nephropidae; genus Homarus; species Homarus gammarus. Next base: position 616,591 of record CAUDMG010000254.1, read on the forward strand.
AACAACAGCGTCTCAAGTCTTCACAACAACAGCGTCTCAAGTCTTCATAACAACAGCGTCTCAAGTCATCACAACAACAGCGTCTCAAGTCATCACAACAACAGCGTCTCAAGTCATCACAACAACAGCGTCTCAAGTCATCACAACAACAGCGTCTCAAGTCTTCACAACAACAGCGTCTCAAGTCATCACAACAACAGCGTCTCAAGTCTTCACAACAACAGCGTCTCAAGTCATCACAACAACAGCGTCTCAAGTCCTCACAACAACAGCGTCTCAAGTCATCACAACAACAGCGTCTCAAGTCATCACAACAACAGCGTCTCAAGTCATCACAACAACAGCGTCTCAAGTCTTCACAACAACAGCGTCTCAAGTCATCACAACAACAGCGTCTCAAGTCTTCATAACAACAGCGTCTCAAGTCATCACAACAACAGCGTCTCAAGTCATCACAACAACAGCGTCTCAAGTCTTCATAACAACAGCGTCTCAAGTCATCACAACAACAGCGTCTCAAGTCTTCACAACAACAGCGTCTCAAGTCTTCACAACAACAGCGTCTCAAGTCTTCACAACAACAGCGTCTCAAGTCATCATAACAACAGCGTCTCAAGTCTTCATAACAACAGCGTCTCAAGTCATCATAACAACAGCGTCTCAAGTCTTCATTACACACAATAAAGTGTTAATTCCGTGCGTATGTGTGTGTGTGTGTACTGGTCCTCCTATCGTCTTGACTGCTGACGAGGCTGGTACTGGGAGAATGGTACTGGGAGAGTGGCACCGTGATTGTGGTACTGGGAGAGTGGTACTGGGAGAGTGGTACAGGGAGGAGGGTGGTACAGGGAGGAGGGTGGTACGGGGAAGAGGGTGGTACGGGGGGGAGGGTGGTACGGGGAGGAGGGTGGTACGGGGAGGAGGGTGGTACAGGGAGGAGGGTGGTACTGGGAGGAGGGTGGTACAGGGAGGAGGGTGGTACAGGGGGGAGGGTGGTACAGGGGGGAGGGTGGTACAGGGAGGAGGGTGGTACAGGGAGGAGGGTGGTACAGGGGGGAGGGTGGTACAGGGAGGAGGGTGGTACAGGGGGGGAGGGTGGTACAGGGGGGGAGGGTGGTACAGGGAGGAGGGTGGTACAGGGAGGAGGGTGGTACAGGGAGGAGGGTGGTACAGGGAGGAGGGTGGTACAGGGAGGAGGGTGGTACAGGGAGGAGGGTGGTGGTTAACCATGGGAAGACTCCGTACAGGAAGAAAATGAGTGAAGGTTCAAGTGTTTGGTCAGGGGATGGATGGCAAAGGCAGAGAAGGGGGCGAGCGAGGACGTAGGGAAGAAGAGGAGGGTTGGATAGGTGGGGGAGGAGGGGAGGGGAGGAGGGTAGGGTGGGGTAGCTACACACACTGGCCACCAGAGTCTGGCAAAAGATAGAACGTTCAGAGCAAGAGCTCCTTCAAAGACGCCGACCAGACAGCGACAACAACCATGCATGGTTCCCAAAAAGTTACCAAATCTCAAAAGGTCCATTACCACCCCCGATCTACACGGGCCAGGCAATAGACAACTTCCCTAGACCAACATCCGCCAGTAGGGTCGGCGGAATACGAAATAAGGCCCTCAAAACACCCATATGGGATAGGGTAGGCTGTCTAGTGCCTGTACCGACAGACAATAACTAACCCATGACACAACCCTAACACACTATTAGCTTAGCTAGGCTTCAGTCAGCCCTCTCTTACCTCCTCCTAAATCTCTTCAATTTCCGAACTATAACTTCCTTCCCTCACCTGTAATCTTCCTTCACCTCCTTTACCTACCAAAAAAAAGAGGGAAGGAGAGAGAACTAGAGGGAAGGGAGAGAGGGGATAGGGGTGGGAGGAGAGGGAGGGATGGAAGGGTGTGGAAACGTTCACACGGTAAAATAAAAAAGGTGAAAGGAGTCGGAGGGAAGGTCACTCACGGGACGGAATTACGGGCGGTAAGAGAGAGGAGAGATGGAGGGGGGATGGAGAGAGGGAGAGAGGGAGGGGGTGAGAGGGAGAGAGGGAGAGAGGGAGGGAGGGAGAGAGGGGGGAGGGAGGGAGGGAGGGGGGGAGGGAGGGAGGGAGGGAGAGAGGGGGAGGGAGGGAGGGAGGGGGGGAGGGAGGGAGGGAGGGAGAGAGGGGGAGGGGGAGGGAGAGGGGGAGGGGGAGGGAGAGAGGGAGGGCGGAGGGAGAGAGGGAGGGGGGAGGGAGGGAGGGAGGGAGGGAGGAGGAGGCGATAGGCGAGTAGAAAATGGTTGGAAATGAGGGAGACGGAGGTTGTAACCTAACCTAACCTAACCTAACCTAACCTAATTCTACCCAGCACTTGTGAGACCAAGACTGAACCCAAACAGGAAATTGAATGGGCCGAGACGGGGTCGAGACGGGGCCGAGACAGCTTGGAACAAGAGCTGAAGTATACGATACGTAATGACCCACGAAAAGTTTGTGAAGGTCAAAATAAGAGAGAGAGAGTGTGTGTGAGTGTGAGTGTACAGTAGTGTATGGCAACCTGTGGTGTAATGGTAAGCATCTTCGCCTCGCAGGCAAGTGGACCCGGGTTCCATCCCCGGGCAGGGTGAAACTATGGGCAAGTTTCTTTACTCCGTTTGCCTCTGTCTACCCAGCAGTAATTGGGGACCTGGATGTTAATCAATTTGCTGATCGTGTTCCGGGGTAATGGTTAGCCAGTGCAGTTGGCGAGTTGTCCGGTCTTCTCGGACTATTCCTTGACACTGGGTCATACAGCTCGTTAACTTAGGCAAGGTAGTGTGTGGTAGTTGTGGTAGTGTATGGTAGTTGTGGTAGTTGTGGCAGTGTATGGTAGTTGTGGTAATGTGTGGTAGTTGTGGTAATGTGTGGTAGTTGTGGTAATGTGTGGTAGTTGTGGTAATGTGTGGTAGTGTATGGTAGTTGTGGTAGTGTTTGGTAGTATGTGTTAGTTATGGTAGTTGTGGTAGTGTATGGTAGTTGTGGTAGTGTATGGTAGTTGTGGTAGTGTTTGGTAGTTGTGGTAAGGTGTGGTAGTGTGTGGTAGTTGTGGTAGTGTGGTAGTTATGGTAGTGTTTGGTATTGTGGTAGTGTATGGTAGTGTGTGGTAGTTGTGGTAGTGTTTAGTAGTTGTGGTAGTGTGTGGTAGTGTGTGGTAGGTTGTGGTTGTGTGTGGTAGTGTGTAGTAGTGTGTGGTAGTATGTTGTAGTGTGTGGTAGTTGTGGTAGTGTGTGGTAGTTGTGGTAGTGTGTGTTGCAGTGTGTAGTTGTGTGTGGTAGTGTGTTGCAGTGTGTGGTAGTTGTGGTAGAGTGTGAAGCACCATTAACCACAGAGCTGCCGCCCACTATCACGATAACTGATAAAGGCAATGACTACCACCACAATCACCACCACCACAATTATCAACATCACAATACCACCACCCACCTCCACCACAATCACCACCACCATCCAACACCACTATCACCACCACCACCACCACCAGCATCACCATCTTACCACCAACACCACCAGCATCAGTCTTTAAATGCTCGTATCTTACTATGCAGTACTACCGTGCCAGCAACAACCACCCTACCAACACCTTCCACCCTGTCAAGACTGTCTTCCAAGTGACCATATACTGTACTGTACTGTACTGTGTGTGTGTGTGTCACGGCAGGAACGGGATATAGGGGAGAGTGCCAAGCATAAGTGAGTCAGTTAGATAGGTTCTCACATCACCAGTTAGGAGGAAAATTTTACTTGAGAACCTTTGAGAATCCATCTTTGTGTGGTAGCTTAAGTGAGTCAGTTAGATACGTTCTCACATCACCAGTTAGGAGGAAAATTTTACTTGAGAACCTTTGAGAATCCATCTTTGTGTGGTAGGTGTTAAGAGGGCCTGGGTGTGAGGGCACCATCTTGTCAACACAAATATTAACTTCTTATAAACACCGAGATAAAGTTGCCTGGAAGAAGAACAGAAGCTCACTTGACGCTGCGTCTGAGTCAGCCTGCAGGTGGCTGCCACAGTAAAGCGTGGGCTGTGACACTCCTGCTGTGACACCCCTGCTGTGACACTCCTGCTGTGACACTCCTGCTGTGACACAATAACGTGCGTCCAAAGTGTGACGTCAACCCCACCATCTAACAGTCAACCCCACCATCTAACAGTCAACCCCACCATCTATCAGTCAACCCCACCATCTAACAGTCAACCCCACCATCTAACAGTCAACCCCACCATCTAACAGTCAACCCCACCATCTAACAGTCAACCCCACCATCTAACAGACAACCCCACCATCTAACAGTCAACCCCACCATCTAACAGTCAGCCCCACCATCTAACAGTAAGCCCCACCAGCTAACAGTCAACCCCACCATCTAACAGACAACCCCACCATCTAACAGTCAACCCTACCATCTAACAGACAACCCCACCATCTAACAGACAACCCCACCATCTAACAGTCAACCCCACCAGCTAACAGTCAACCCCACCAACTAACAGTCAGCCCCACCATCTAACAGTCAACCCCACCATCTAACAGTCAACCCCACCATCTAACAGTCAACCCCACCACCTAACAGTCAGCCCCACCATCTAACAGTCAACCCCACCATCTAACAGTCAGCCCCACCATCTAACAGTCAACCCCACCATCTAACAGTCAACCCCACCATCTAACAGTCAACCCCACCACCTAACAGTCAGCCCCACCATATAACAGTCAGCCCCACCATCTAACAGTCAGCCCCACCATCTAACAGTCAACCCCACCATTTAACAGTCAACCCCACCATCTAACAGACAACCCCACCATCTAACAGTCAACCCCACCATCTAACAGTCAACCCCAGACGCTTCAGGAGTGACTGTAATGGAGCCCAAGGAAGAGAAAGCTTGGGTGACGTCGTAATACTGGGAGTCAGAGCGGACCTTCCACCCCGACAGTTGCAACACGACCCTGACTCCCCCCTCCCCCCATATAGCGGTCACAGACACCTCCCTCTGTGTGTAGTACGACCCAGGTGTCTTCCTCCACGTGTGTAGTACGACCCAGGTGTCTTCCTCCATGTGTGTAGTACGACCCAGGTCTCTCTCTCTCTCTACTACTGTAGTACGACCTACTATAGGTAACTCCCTCCTACTGAATTCTCTAAGGTTGTCAAGTTAAATTTTTCTCCCAACCGGTGATGTGAGAACGGGCACGACTATGATGCGGTATATATTGACTTTAGCAAAGCCTTCGACTGAGTCCCACACGAAAGACTAATAAGAAAAGAGGAGGCTCGTGTCATTGGAGGAGATATTCTAAAATGGATTAGGGCGTGCTTACAGGACAGCAAACAGCGAGTGAGCATTAACGGCAGTAAATCCGATTGGAGTAACGTCACTAATGGAGTACCCCAAGGCTCAGTACTTGGACCATTATTTATTTATTTATTTATTTATTTATTTATTTATTTATTTATTTTATTTATTTATAATTAAATATTTTTTACCACAGACCCTGCTAAAAGTGTCCATTTAGGACAAAAACATTGTGTGTAGAGTTATTTTTAAATATATTAATATTTAGAGGTTGCTCAAAACTGTCAAAAATTAAGTAATTTATGTAGTCGATTACTTTGTAGCCGATTACGCCCACCACTAGTGCGTCGCATTTGGCACGATTGTGGTGAGTTTTTGTGGTCGTGATTGATGATTGGGGAAACTAGAAACAGTTCTGCAGAGTATTTTCATTATTAATTTATATTAATAGTTAATTTCTTTATTCCTCAGGTCAAAATGGCTAATGCAGGAGTATAAACACGAGAAAATGTGCATTTGATAAAGACATTATGTGATGACATTACAGGGGCTAAGTTACCTTCAAACAGGCAAGTGTTACAGTATTGTTTAAGCCTGCATCGCATACAGAAAAAACCATCAGAGTGGCAGCTGGGGAAGTCACAGACAAAGTTCTTCAATTTTGGACAAAAGCAAACATTCCCACACACCACAAACCAGATTGTGTGAATCAAGTGCACAAAATGTTTGACAAGTGGAGTAGTTTGAAAAAGAACTCTTCAAGAAAGACAGAAACTCAAAAGCAGAAAGAGAAAGAGTTCACTGATACATTTGAAGATCTCTTTGACATTGCACATGTGAATGGTTGAATATGATGACAGTTCAGGAGGATAAGGATTTCTTAATAGCGCAACGAGAACAAGGGCGTCGTGGGGCAATGTTATCTCTTGACAAAGTATTCCTGAAAAGACAGAAACGACGAGAAAAAACTCTCAAGAAAGCAATGAAAAGGAAGTTGGCTGCAGACAGTGCAGAGGCAGAAGCTAAAAAATGCCAGGCCATCGTTGTCTTCGACAGCAGTAGTACGTCTTCTTCTGAGGACTCCAACCCAGTTCCTGGCCCATCAGTACTTCAAACTCCACCTACTGTCAAGAAGCGTGGGCGAAAAGAAGTTCTAACTCCAGAACTTTCTGCAGCATTAGACCTAAACAAATTATTCGAATGGTCTGAAAATGGCAGATGAAATTCAATGTGAACAAACGTAAAGTACTTAGTACCGGAGATGTAAACAGAGAAACCAGATACCCGATGAACAACGATGCCATAGAGAAATCCGACTGTTAGAAAGATTTAGGAGTAATGATAAGAAGGAATCTTAAACCAAGTAAGCAATGTGTATTTGCTTGAAAAAGGCTAATAAAGAACTTGGGTTCATACAAAGGAGTGTTAGTTACAAGACAAGCGAGGTCATCCTAAAACTATATCTTGCGCTTGTGAGACCTCACTTGGATTACGCAGTTCAGTTCTGGTCACCGTACTACAGAATGGATATAGAATCGCTAGAAAGAATTCAGGTGAGAATGACAAGACTAATCCCGGGCATTAGGAACCTTGAGTATAGAGACAGGTTAAAGCATCTTAATTTGCACTCCGAGAGACGTCGAGTGAGGGGCGACCTGATAGAGGTGTATAAATGGAAGTCAGGGCTGAACAAAGGTGATATTACCAAGGTACTCAAACTATCCAACCAGGAGCGAACTCGTAATAATGGTTTTAAATTAGACAAATTTAGATTTAGGCGCGAAATAGGTAAACACTGGTTTGGAAATATTTTTTTTTTTTTTGGGGGGGGGGGGGGGATTAGCCCACCCGGACACAGTGAGTGGAACAAGTTACCAAATATCATCATTAACTTGAATACGCTGGATAGCTTCAAACATAGGTTGGGTGGATATATGAGCAATAGGGGTTGGGTGTAAATGGGACTGCCCAGTATGGTCCAATAGGCCCGCTGCAGTTTCCCCCATTCTTATGTTATCTAACTGACTCACTTAAGCTACCACACAAGCATAGACTCTCAAGGGTTGATCGTTAGCTTCCTCTTCCCCAAATTCTCCTCCCTCCAGTAACATATACACCCTTTGTGTCTCCTACTATGTAATCCTCGTGCGCTACCATTCACGGGATGAGTATGGGGTACACAATAAACTAGCCATTGTGAGTGGCAGAAATAAGTTGAACCATTTTCCATCTCCCCATCCTTTACCACTGGCTCCCCCCCCCCTTGACAAACTCCCCACCGGAAGCTGACAGTGAGGTAGCACTTAGCTCATTACGCCGCCCATCAACCCCCGCCCACGCCCACCCGGACCCCACCCTCACGCCCACGATCACCTCCATTCCAACACCCACGACTATGCATATCCCCTCCACCACAACACCACCCCTCCACCACAACACCACCCCTCCACCACAACACCACCCCACCACCACAACACCACCCTCCACCACAACACCACCCCTCCACCACAACACCAGCCTCCACCACAACACCACCCCTCCACCACAACACCACCCTCCACCACAACACTACCCTCCACCACAACACCACCCTCCACCACAACACCACCCCTCCACCACAACACCACCCCTCCACCACAACACCACCCTCCACCACAACACCACCCCTCCACCACAACACCACCCACCACCACAACACCACCCTCCACCACAACACCACCCACCACCACAACACCACCCCTCCACCACAACACCACCCCTCCACCACAACACCAGCCTCCACCACAACACCAGCCTCCACCACAACACCACCCCTCCACCACAACACCACCCCTCCACCACAACACTACCCTCCACCACAACACCACCCCTCCACCACAACACCACCCTCCACCACAACACCACCCTCCACCACAACACCACCCCTCCACCACAACACCACCCCTCCACCACAACACCACCCTCCACCACAACACCACCCTCCACCACAACACCAGCCTCCACCACAACACCAGCCTCCACCACAACACCACCACAACACCACCCCTCCACCACAACACCACCCCTCCACCACAACACCACCCCTCCACTACAACACCACCCTCCACCACAACACCACCCTCCACCACAACACCACCCCTCCACCACAACACCACCCCTCCACCACAACACCACCCCTCCACCACAACACCACCCCTCCACCACAACACCACCCTCCACCACAAAACTACCCTCCACCACAACACCACCCTCCACCACAAGACTTACCTGTTAAGCCTGTCTCCTCTAATATATTTTACCTGTGGAGAGAAAATTACCTGTATTATATAATATAAGTATGAAACAACAGGTAACTATACACCACTGTCGTTTACTACACAACCATAACCTAACCTAACCATAACCTAACCATAACCTAACCTAACCATAACCTAACCTTCAATTAATATACCTACAGGTCCCGTCTTAAGTAAGGTGTATGAGTGATGTATTTCAGTAATGACCCACTTAAGTAATAATGACTCACTTAAGTAATGATGACCCACTTAAGTGTTTAATGTGTCTAAGAAATGTTCACACGTAAGTTCTGTCAATTCGTCAGACAGTTAGACTGACAGGTAAGACGTTGGGGTCCAGGGCGACAGTCACGAGGTACAGTTAACGCAGGTAGGTACCGGACTGAGGAGAAGTTTACCTCAAGGCTGGCTGGCTGGCTCTCTCTCTCTCTCTCTCTCTCTCTTCCTTCCTTCCCTCCTTCCTTCCCTCCCTCCTTCCTTCCTTCCCTCCCTCCTTCCTTCCTTCCCTCCCTCCCTCCTTCCTTCCCTCCCTCCTTCCCTCCCTCCCTCCTTCCTTCCTTCCCTCCCTCCTTCCTTCCTTCCCTCCCTCCTTCCCTCCCTCCTTCCCTCCCTCCCTCCCTCCTTCCTTCCTTCCCTCTCTGGCAGATAATGGTGAACGACTGACAGATAATGGTGGACGACTGACATAATGGTGAACGACTGACAGATAATGGTGGACGACTGACATAATGGTGGACGACTGACAGATAATGGTGGACGACTGACAGATAATGGTGGACGACTGACAGATAATGGTGGACGACTGACAGATAATGGTGGACGACTGACAGATAATGGTGAACGACTGACAGATAATGGTGAACGACTGACAGATAATGGTGAACGACTGACAGATAATGGTGGACGACTGACAGATAATGGTGAACGACTGACAGATAATGGTGAACGACTGACACAGTTCTCCCAAACGTACTGACTTACAAGTGACCGCAACGATTTATGTAAATTGGTACCTCAGGTGACCTTCACAGAGCAACCAGACCAGGTAACATGCCAGCAGTGCACGCAGGTAACTGACTCACTTTACTTACAAACAAGGCAGGTAACTGACTCACTTTACTTACAAACAAGGCAGGTAACTGACTCACTTTACTTACAAACAAGGCAGGTAACTGACTCACTTTACTTACAAACAAGGCAGGTAACTGACTCACTTTACTTACAAACAAGGCAGGTAACTGACTCACTTTACTTACAAACAAGGCAGGTAACTGACTCACTTTACTTACAAACAAGGCAGGTAACTGACTCACTTTACTTACAAACAAGGCAGGTAACTGACTCACTTTACTTACAAACAAGGCAGGTAACTGACTCACTTTACTTACAAACAAGGCAGGTAACTGACTCACTTTACTTACAAACAAGGCAGGTAACTGACTCACTTTACTTACAAACAAGGCAGGTAACTGACTCACTTTACTTACAAACATGGCAGGTAACTGACTCACTTTAGTTACTTCACAAAGACCATCCATCTCATTGATAGTGAAATCTGGTACGTCGAGGCGTTATCTGACCCCAATATTGAATATATAAATTACTGTTACAGATTTATAGGATTATGAGCAATGTTAAGGTGAAGTAACTTAAGTGAGTCAGTTAGATACGTTCTCACATCACCAGTTAGGAGGAAATTTTAACTTGGTAACCTTAGAGAATCCATCTATGTGTGGTAGGTTAAGTGAGTCAGTTAGATACGTTCTCACAGTAGGGAATTACTGGACTTAAGACCACTTGTGTGGTAGTGAGTCAGTTAGATACGTTCTCACATCACCAGTTAGGAGGAAATTTTAACTTGGTAACCTTAGAGAATCCATCTTTGTGTGGTAGGTTAAGTGAGTCAGTTAGATACGTTCTCACATCACCCCAGACACCGTGTACTGGGAGAGCTGTTGTAGAAGGCGTAAAGAAAAACTCTCACAAGAAGGAGGTAAGGATGGTGGCGTCTCTCCCAGCAGCGACTCACAAGGTCACCACGACGCTCTATACGCGAGTCTTGTAGTGCCCCGCCCTTATTGTGAGAACCTACGAGTATGATGACTTAACCCCTAGAGTATGATGACTTAACCCCACGAGTATGATGACTTAACCCCACGAGTATGACGACCTAACCCCACGAGTATGATGAGTTAACCCCACGAGTATGATGAGTTAACCCCACGAGTATGATGACAACCCCTTTAGTGTGTGTGTGTGTATGTGTGTGTCTGTGTAAGAAAAAAGAGAGAGAGAGAGAGAGAGAGAGAGAGAGAGAGAGAGAGAGAGAGAGAGAGAGAGAGAGAGAGAGAGAGAGAGAGAGAGAGAGAGAGAGAGATTTTAAGTACCTTTATCAACAGGGAAATACTTAGAATACTCGAGTGGTGAGGAGGAGGAGGAACAGGAGGAGGAGCAGCAGGAGGAACAGGAAGAGGAGCAGCAGGAGGAGCAGGAGGAACAGGAGGAGGAAGGGAAGAAAGGGGAGAGAAATAGGTGAAGTGGGAAGGACTAGGAGGAGGGATGGGGACTGAAAAAGGTGGGAGGGCTATTAATCCAGGTTAGTTGGTCATATAAACTGCCCCTCCACCACCACCACCACTACCCCTCCCTCCACCACTACTACCACTCCCACCACCACTAGTACCCCTCCCTCCACCACTACTGCCCCTCCACCACTACTGCCCCTCCACCACCACTACTGCCCCTCCACCACCACTACTACCCCTCCCTCCACCACTACTGCCCCTCCCTCCACCACTACTACCCCTCCCTCCACCACTACTACCCCTCCCTCCAAAACCATCACTACCCCTCCCTCCACCACCACTACCCCTCCCTCCACCACCACTACCCCTCCCTCCACCACTACCCCTCCCTCCACCACTACCCCTCCCTCCACCACCACTACCCCTCCCACCACCACCACTACCCCTCCACCACCACCACCACTACCCCTCCCTCCACCACTACCCCTCCCTCCACCACCACTACCCCTCCCTCCACCACCACTACCCCTCCACCACCACCACCACCCCTCCCACCACCACCACTACCCCTCCCTCCACTACTACTACCCCTCCCTCCACCACTACCCCTCCACCACCACTACCCCTCCCTCCACCAGCAGTACCCCTCCCTCCACCACCACTACCCCTCCCACCACCACTACCCCTCCACCACCACTACCCCTCCACCACCACTACCCCTCCCTCCACCACCACTACCCCTCCACCACCACCACTACCCCTCCCTATAATATTCTTCCGTTGAGGTTAAGTTAGGTTAGGTGATGTATAATGTATGAACTACTGTACAACAATGACCCAACACCTTACCTGACCCTCACTGACACACACCCAAGCGTTGAGGAGTTATAGACAGTAATAGTTACTCCTCTATGATAGCCACTCAAGGTAACACGTCACCCGCGCCACGATCTTGAGAATGAGTTTCGACATCATCCTTTTAACCTGACTTCCCCACCTAACCTAACATAACTTGCCCACAACCATATAATATTTTTTGTGGGAAAATTTAGGTCGGGAGTTAATTGTCATTCAGGACTATGGTACCCGGCTAGGCCCTGATGCCCTGTGAGAGGTACCCGGCCTGGCCCTGATTTCCGGTGAGAGGTACCCAGTCTGGCCCTGATGCCCGGAGACGGATATAATATTGAGCAATGTGTGGCCGTCCCTGAGGAAGAGTTGTCCTCACATACGAGTCAATGAATCTCTTTATAAAACTGTACCAACACTAACCTCTACCCCCAGCCCTCACCCCTAGTCCCCCCACCCCCAACTCCAGCCCTTACCCCACGCCTCAGTCCTACCCCTTACCCCTCACCCTCACCCCTCACTCTGGAAATCCAAACCAGTCTCCCGAAATTCACAGTGATACCCTTATGCAGAAGAAAGAACATCTATTAGTAACCAATAATGCCCAGATAGAATACAGAATCAGTGGCACCCTCCTGGGCCTGCATATATCCACGACAGGTTACTCCCATCATGTCCACACCAGGAAGGAAAAGACGAGAAGAGAGCTGTGTAAACTATACTGCTTTAACGCGCTTCCTGAGAAAATAAAACTCTGCCTGGTGACATCATTTATCACACCAATATTAACTTACCCAGCAGTACCTCTTATGAGTACCACCCAATTATTAAAATTACAGGTGGTCCAAAATGAAGCCCTGATATTCGTCACAGGTGAAAGATGCCCCTTGACCAGAACCACAGCCGAGACACATAGAGACCTGAGAATAAAACCCATCAACCAGCAGCTACACACCCTGGCCACCAGAGTCTGGCGAAAGATAGAACGATCAGACCAAGAACTCCTTCAAAGACTCCCACCAGACAACGGCAACAACCATACATGGTCCCAAAAGTTACCAAACCTCAAGGCGTCCATTACCACCCCCGATATACACGGTCAGGCAATAGACAACCTCCCTAGACCAGCATCCGCCAGTAGGGTCGGCGGAACATGAAACATGGCCCTCATAACACCCATATATGGGATAGTGTATTGGTTGTCTAGTGCCAGAGCCGACAGAGCGGTCAGCTAACCAGACAAACATCTCCAAGAAAATCATCGACAATATTTAGCCAAGATACATCTTTAACACTCTATTAGCTTAGCAAGGCGGTCAGCCCGCCTCCTTCAACCTCCTCCTAAAATTCTTCCATTTCCGACCTATTAATCTCTTTCTATCCCTCCACTAATCTTCTTTCACCCTTCTTTCTTACTCCCACCTCCAGCCTCAACCCTCACAGGATAGGTTAGGTTAGAAAGTGGTCACATTACCAACATGTGATGCAGTGGACCACCAGAGAGGACCACAACACATGAACCACCCCCCCCCCCCCCCTTGCCGCCTCGCCTCGCCTCATAACTCAAATAAACAGCCACTTGTGACTTCCCGCCGCCTCTTACCACCACCTCTGTGTTTACAAGTGATGATGAGGACACTAACTTGTGGCAGGGTGTGCCAGGAGGTACCAGGGTGTGCCAGGATGTACCAGGGTGTGCCAGGATGTGCCAGGGTGTGCCATGAGGTGCCAGGAGGTGTCAGGGTATGCCAGAAGGTGTCAGGGTGTGCCAGGATGTGCCAGGGTGTTCCAGGAGGTGCCAGGGTGTCCCAGGGTGTATCAGGGTATGCCAGGAGGTGCCAGGGTGTGCCAAGAGGTGCCAGTGTGTGCCAGGGTGTACCAGGGGGTTCTAGGGGGTGCCAGGGATTGCAAGGGGGTACCAGGGAGTGCGAGAGGGTACCAGGGAATGCGAGGGGGTGCCAGGGTGTGCCAGCGGGAGCCAGGATGTGCCAAGGGGTGCCAGAGGGTAACAAGGTGGTGCCTGTACTGCATTTACATATAATTATTCTATTAAATAAATACTTTAGCTAGAATTGTTCCTTCCTGTTTTATATTTTCATGCATGACTTTTGTGTCTATAATCATGCACACAAATATCATTACCCTAAACTAGGTAGTAATATCTTGAGAAAATATAGACAAACTGATGGACTTTTTTTATCATATAACATATTAGAACTTGTATCGTGGAGAATTGCCGAGATATTTACAGTACATGGTTGTAGTAAGCAGTGAATAAAGTACAATGGTTTGGTTTCCTTTTGACATTTATTTAAACAAGTATTCTTAATAAACCAGAAGTTAGTGATATTACAATGTGGTGGACAGATTATCTCAGAGGGAAACCTTACTTCACAGATGCGTCAAGTATTGAAGTTCTCCAATTAAACATTAAATGTATAAATTATATAATAAGCAACATGATGTAAATAAAGGTTCATTCTAAGCCTGCTAATGTACTGTTCCCATACAGCGTGTCCTAACATAGAGCGACCCCAGCATGACAGAGTTACCCCAGAATGACAGTTACCCCAGCATGACAGAGTGTTACTCCAGCATGACAGAGTTACCCCAGAATGACAGTTACCTCAGCATGACAGAGTGTTACTCCAGCATGACAGAGTTACCCCAGAATGACAGTTACCCCAGCATGACAGAGTTACCCCAGCATAACAGAGTTACCCCAGAATGACAGTTACCCCAGCATGACAGAGTGTTACTCCAGCATGACAGAGTTACCCCAGAATGACAGTTACCCCAGCATGACAGAGTTACCCCAGCATGACAGAGTTACCCCAGCATGACAGAGTTACCCCGGCATGACAGAGAGTTACCCCGGCATGACAGAGTTACCCCAGCATGAAGGAGTTACTCCAGCATGACAGAGTTACCCCGGCATGACAGAGAGTTACCCCAGAGTGACAGTTACCCCAGCATGACAGAGTGTTACTCCAGCATGACAGAGTTACCCCAGCATAACAGAGTTACCCCAGCATGACAGAGTTACCCCAGCATGGCAGAGAGTTACTCCAGCATGGCAGAGAGTTACTCCAGCATGGCAGAGAGTTACCCCAGCATGACAGAGAGTTACCCCAGCATGACAGAGAGTTACCCCAGCATGACAGAGAGTTACCCCAGCATGACAGAGAGTTACCCCAGCATGACAGAGAGTTACCCCAGCATGACAGAGTTACCCCGGCATGACAGAGTTACCCCACTACCCCAGCATGACAGAGTTACCCCAGCATGACAGAGTTACCCCACTACCCCAGCATGACAGAGTTACCCCACTACCCCAGCATGACAGAGACAGTCAACTGATTTAAAATGTCCAAAGGAAGGTCACCAGACTTGTGCCTGCTCTATGGAACCTCAGATACCCAGAGATTGGAATGCAACCAAGTCGAAATGTATAAACATCTCAGAGAGAGCTACTCAGTCGAATGTACTGTACATAGTGGAGCTGGCGGACGTCCGCTCCACAAGGGGTCACAGCTCAAGGTTGAAGAAGCCACAAGTCCAGAAAACTTTGTCGGAGTGAGAGTTGTGAACTCTTGGAACACTCTGCCAGAGAGTGTTGTGACGGCACCGAGTGTGAGCTCTTTCAAAAGAAGACTTGACCAACACTGGAGCGGGTTCAGGTACATTCAGGAGCCGGTACATGCTCAGTACTTGCCAACAGTGCGTGACAGAGACGTGACCGATCGCCCAAGCGGCAACGACCCGATCAGTGACGACGAGAATAAAAGTAAAAGTAACAGAATTAACAGAAAATTACCCCAGTTTGATTTTACAACTTTAATGTCTTACTAACATAAATTTAAGTCACCAGTCATCAGTAACCGGTTACCAATCATCAGTTACCAGCCACCAGTCACCGGTTAACAATCACCAGTCTTCAGTTACCAGTCAACAATCTTCAGTTACCAGTCCACTGGATGTCGTCAAGAGGCTCGACTGGTATTGTGTCAAGGTAAACTGTTGATACTTGGGTCACCTGCCCTACCTGTGTGTCACCTGCCCTACCTGTGTGTCACCCACTGTACCTGTGTGTCACTTACTGTACCTGTGTGTCACCCACTGTACCTGTGTGTCACCTACTGTACCTGTGTGTCACCTGCCCTACCTGTGTGTCACCTACCGTACCTGTGTGTCACCCACTGTACCTGTGTGTCACCCACTGTACCTGTGTGTCACCCACTGTACCTGTGTGTCACCTACTGTACCTGTGTGTCACCCACTGTACCTGTGTGTCACCCACTGTACCTGTGTGTCACCCACTGTACCTGTGTGTCACCCACTGTACCTGTGTGTCACCCACTGTACCTGTGTGTCACCCACTGTACCTGTGTGTCACCCACTGTACCTGTGTGTCACCTACTGTACCTGTGTGTCACCTACTGTACCTGTGTGTCACCTACTGTACCTGTGTGTCACCCACTGTACCTGTGTGTCACCCACTGTACCTGTGTGTCACCCACTGTACCTGTGTGTCACCTACTGTACCTGTGTGTCACCTACTGTACCTGTGTGTCACCCACTGTACCTGTGTGTCACCCACTGTACCTGTGTGTCACCCACTGTACCTGTGTGTCACCCACTGTACCTGTGTGTCACCCACTGTACCTGTGTGTCACCCACTGTACCTGTGTGTCACCCACTGTACCTGTGTCTCACCCACTGTACCTGTGTGTCACCACTGTACCTGTGTGTCACCCACTGTACCTGTGTGTCACCCACTGTACCTGTGTGTCACCCACTGTACCTGTGTGTCACCCACTGTACCTGTGTGTCACCTACTGTACCTGTGTGTCACCTACTGTACCTGTGTGTCACCCACTGTACCTGTGTGTCACCTACTGTACCTGTGTGTCACCCACTGTACCTGTGTGTCACCCACTGTACCTGTGTGTCACCCACCGTACCTGTGTGTCACCTACCGTACCTGTGTGTCACCTACCGTACCTGTGTGTCACCTACTGTACCTGTGTGTCACCCACTGTACCTGTGTGTCACCCACTGTACCTGTGTGTCACCTACTGTACCTGTGTGTCACCTACTGTACCTGTGTTTCACCTACTGTACCTGTGTGTCACCTACTGTACCTGTGTGTCACCTACTGTACCTGTGTGTCACCCACTGTACCTGTGTGTCACCTACTGTACCTGTGTGTCACCTACTGTACCTGTGTGTCACCTACTGTACCTGTGTGTCACCCACTGTACCTGTGTGTCACCTACTGTACCTGTGTGTCACCCACTGTACCTGTGTGTCACCCACTGTACCTGTGTGTCACCTACTGTACCTGTGTGTCACCCACTGTACCTGTGTGTCACCCACTGTACCTGTGTGTCACCCACTGTACCTGTGTGTCACCCACTGTACCTGTGTGTCACCTACTGTACCTGTGTGTCACCCACTGTACCTGTGTGTCACCCACTGTACCTGTGTGTCACCTACTGTACCTGTGTGTCACCCACTGTACCTGTGTGTCACCCACTGTACCTTTGTGTCACCCACTGTACCTGTGTGTCACCTACTGTACCTGTGTGTCACCCACTGTACCTGTGTGTCACCTACTGTACCTGTGTGTTACCTACTGTACCTGTGTCTCACCCACTGTACCTGTGTCTCACCCACTGTACTTGTGTGTCACCTACTGTACCTGTGTGTCACCTACTGTACCTGTGTGTCACCCACTGTACCTGTGTGTCACCCACTGTACCTGTGTGTCACCCACTGTACCTGTGTGTCACCCACTGTACCTGTGTGTCACCTACTGTACCTGTGTGTCACCCACTGTACCTGTGTGTCACCCACTGTACCTGTGTGTCACCCACTGTACCTGTGTGTTACCTACTGTACCTGTGTGTCACCCACTGTACCTGTGTGTCACCCACTGTACCTGTGTGTCACCCACTGTACCTGTGTGTCACCCACTGTACCTGTGTGTCACCCACTGTACCTGTGTGTCACCTACTGTACCTGTGTGTCACCCACTGTACCTGTGTGTCACCCACTGTACCTGTGTGTCACCTACTGTACCTGTGTGTCACCTACTGTACCTGTGTGTCACCTACTGTACCTGTGTGTCACCCACTTTACCTGTGTGTCACCTACTGTACCTGTATGTCACCTACTGTACCTGTGTGTCACCCACTGTACCTGTGTGTCACCTACTGTACCTGTGTGTCACCTACTGTACCTGTGTGTCACCTACTGTACCTGTGTGTCACCTACTGTACCTGTGTGTCACCCACTGTACCTGTGTGTCACCTACTGTACCTGTGTGTCACATACTGTACCTGTGTGTCACCCACTGTACCTGTGTGTCACCTACTGTACCTGTGTGTCACCTACTGTACCTGTGTGTCACCCACTGTACCTGTGTGTCACCTACTGTACCTGTGTGTCACCCACTGTACCTGTGTGTCACCTACTGTACCTGTGTGTCACCTACTGTACCTGTGTGTCACCTACTGTACCTGTGTGTCACCTACTGTACCTGTGTGTCACCTACTGTACCTGTGTGTCACCCACTGTACCTGTGTGTCACCCACTGTACCTGTGTGTCACCTACTGTACCTGTGTGTCACCCACTGTACCTGTGTGTCACCCACTGTACCTGTGTGTCACCTACTGTACCTGTGTGTCACCTACTGTACCTGTGTGTCACCTACTGTACCTGTGTGTCACCTACTGTACCTGTGTGACACCTACTGTACCTGTGTGTCACCTACTGTACCTGTGTGTCACCTACTGTACCTGTGTGTCACCCACTGTACCTGTGTGTCACCTACTGTACCTGTGTGTCACCTACTGTACCTGTGTGTCACCTGTCTGTCGGCGTGTGTGTGTGTATACCACAAGACGGTACCGACAGACCTTGATGGAGCTGTCAAGGGCCACGTCGGTATGTATGTGAGTCTGAACCAGCGAGGAGGTCATGTGACGGGCGGGGCAGCAGGCACTACTCCACAAGGTCGGCACACACACACACACACACTGACACACACACACACACATATATGTTCCTTTAACACCAGGCGAGCGTGAGGGGGAGGTTCTCACCCATCAATAGACAATTAACTTCTGCAGTCACAAACTTTCTCCGTGTGTGTGTGTGTGTGTTGAATGCTGCATCAGGACTACAAGATCAGCCGGTTACCAATATCACTGTAAATTATCAGATTCATAGTTAACTTGTGTGTTCACCCCATGTCATGTGATGTGGCTTTTTCATTATTATTAAACACACACACACACACATACATACATACACACACACACAGGTAAATGCATCTAAATACCAGTCAAGTGACAGGTGAGCAGCACGCCGGGAGGTGAACCATGACTCGGCGACTCCTTGACTGAGCCTGACTAACCCTGACATAACCTGAACATTCTCACAGCCTCTACAGTTATGTTAGACTGCTTCTACCTGGCCTATATACGTATACACTGCCAGTCCTAATGTGGGTGACTGGCAGAGTGTAAGTGGATCTACCAGTGTGACAACCTAAACTCAATCCAGACTGCTACCAAACCTACCCGAAAGCCAACCTACCCAAGACTTAGCCAAAAATACCTTAACCAACCCTAGACTCGGCCCAAACCTTACCTTAACCTAGCTTTCAGGTAGACTCAACCAAAACCTTACTGCGAATTTCGCTGCTCTCCGTAGCTGGCAAGATTATCGCCCGAGTCCTCCTAAACAAACTTCTTCCTGAGGCGGAAAACTTCCTCCCAGAATCTTAATGTGACTTTAGACCATCACGTGGCACCACTGACATGATCTTTGCTGCCCACCGGATACAGGAAAGTGCAGAGAACAGGGTCATGACTTGTACATGGCCTTCATTGACCTTACCAAGGCCTTCGACTCGATCAACAGGAAAGCCCTCTGGTGGACCCGCAGTAGTTTTGGCTGCCCACCAAAATTCATCGCCATTGTGAGGCAACTCCACGATGGCATGAATGGCAGTGTCCTGACAATGGCACCCAGTCTGAGTTCTTCTCCATCCAAACGGGGCTAAAACAAGGATGTGTACTGGCACCAACTCAATTTCCCATTTTCTTGGCTGCCTTCCTTACTTGTGCCACTGCCAATTTACCCGGCGGGGTGGACATCCAGTACCGGATGAAGGGTCTTTTCAACATAACACGACTCCAGGAAGGAGCTAAGTGTCGGTAGCTTCTATTACTGAACTTCAGTATGCACACGACCTCACCCTTGTCGCTCACGCTGATCGCAACCTACGAGAGATCCTGAACACCTACGCAGATGCATATGCACACTTTGGCATTGTGCTGAATGCACATAAGAATCAAATTCTCTTTCAACCTGCCCCTAGTTCAGCCACACCTCCACCATCCATCCAACTTAACTGTACTACCCTCTCTAATGTTACCCACTTTCAGTATCTCGGCTCCCACCTGTCCACCACCGCGGACATCGATGAAGAGATTCAACATCGAATGAGATGTGCATTTCAAGCCTTTGGCAGACTCTATACATGTGTCTTCAGCTGTAGGGAGCTGAAATTATCCACAAAGTTGCACGTATATCGAACAGTGGTCCTCCCCACCCTGCTATATGGCAGCGAGACATGGGCCACATACAGGAGGCACCACAAGGCGCTTGAAAACTTTCACCAAAGTAGTCTAAGTTCCATCCTCCGAGTTCACTGGGAAGACAAACAACAAATGCCAGTATTCTCACTGCCACCAACGGTGGACCGGACACATATTTTCCAAATGAACATGGCCTCAGCACACCACCCTCAGACAGTCAGCCCATCAGTAGTACAGCCAATGAAGGACCCCCCCCCCCCCCCCCTTGCGCACTGGTAGTTGCACATTTCTAAGAAAAATATTCTGCCTTACAGTGACGAATAATCTATATACGTGTGCAGAGATAAAAGTCACTCTGTCCTTTCAGTTTTCGTTAATTAAATCTCTCTCTCTCTCTCTCTCTCTCTCTCTCTCTCTCTCTCTCAGGTAGGTTACGTTAGGTTAGGATGATAGGTTAGGCTACACAAGGGTTTGGGTGTGAGAAACAGTGGATCACCTTACACCTCTGTTAGTGTACACAGTCTATCTCTCGTTAACAACTGACCTTGTCACCTCGCAAAAATATACTGTACCTACAATACTAATAAATACTGCAAGCAACCATATTTACACACGTGACTAAGTATAATGAATTAACCCTTTCAGTATGATGAATTAACCCCTTCAGTATGATGAGTTAACTGATGAAAGCCCTCACCCTTCACAGCCCTCACCCTTCACAGCCCTCACCCTTCACAGCCCTCAGGGGGTTTGATCATTTAGAGTACTGCGTCAGGGCGGGAACACAACACTAATTCACGGTATTGGCACACACACACACACACACACACACGATGTTTAGAGTCCCTCGAGGAATATGTACTCAGCCACAACACGGGTTTCTACTCCCCCCCGGTGAAGACATAAATTATAGTTCTCTCCTCTGTGGTGTGCTGACCGAGGGAACATTACGGCGACACTGACAGGCAGCCTCCCTTAAAGTAACTGTCAGTGGCAACTTTGTCTACTAACTGATGTTAAGTGAAGGTATTTAGCACCAGTACCAGTACCACAACAAACACCACAACTACCACCACAACCAGTACCACACCACCACCAGTACCACACCACCAACACAGAAAACCAGGCGAGGCGCTGAGTGACTACTACCACCACCACTACTACACAGTGACGTCATCAACTTAAATACCACCACTACTAAGCAGTGACGTCATCAACATAAATACCACCACCACTACATAGTGACGTCATCACCACAAGTACCACCACTACTAAGCAGTAACGTCATCAACTCAAGTACCACCACTACACAGTGACGTCATCATCACACGTACTACCACCACCTCCATCACCACATGCACCCCCTTCCCCGCCTACACACACACACACACACACAAACGACCCATCGCCATCACCCAGCTTAATCTGTGAGGGGTTTTGTATTGACTGGTGGGCTTATGCCTACACTACAGACACCATACAGTTGATCCTCAACATGAAAACCACCTCCACCACTCACTCTCTTGACTTCATCTGCCACAGTCTAGAAACATGCAAGACATCAGTGGTTCTCATCTTCATTAACTTCACTTTGTCAATCACAAGAAAATAATCAACAAAGCCATTGACCTCGGGTTTCGGAGAAGTCTTATACCATGGCTTACAGACTTCCTTTGTGCCCAACGCCAAGCTGTACGCTTCCGAGGGGCTGTCTCCACCTTTCAGTCACTCACCTGTGGCGTCCCCCAAGGCACCAAGATGGGACCACTATGCTTCCTCATGCTTGTCAATGATGCCCTGAGAGACACTTCTACTCGCTGGAAATATGTCGACGACTCCACCATTGGGATCAGCGTCAACAACTTGGCTCCCGACTACACCGCCCTCCAGTATATATTGAACAATCTCCAAGATCAGACCACCAACAGCCACTCACCATCAACCATACCAAGACCATGGCTATGCACCTCAACCTCTCCTCTGACCTCGTCCCACCTCCCTCCATCACATTGGACCCCAACACACTCCAGGTCACTCACGTCAGTACAATTGTCAAGTCCTCCAGCTTTCGCCTCCACCTCCTTCATCGTCTCAAGTCTCTCAGTTCCCCCACCTGACCTCTTGAATGTTTATACTGTACTACATTCATAATGCCTAAGCTGGCCTACGCTTCCCCTGCCTGGTCTTCCTCATTAACTGCTACACAACAAGGACTCCTAGAGAGGGTGCAGAAGAAGGCGTACAAGGCTATTTTCTCCCTCTCCTACGCCACATATCAAGGGGGTGCTCAGTACTCATACCCTTTCAGATCATCACCATGACCTCATCTGTTATTGGGGAGAAGCTTCTGCACCATACTCAACACCGGCTCCGACTACCACCT
Source organism: Homarus gammarus (assembly GCA_958450375.1). NCBI lineage: Eukaryota > Metazoa > Arthropoda > Malacostraca > Decapoda > Nephropidae > Homarus > Homarus gammarus. Next base: position 639,565 of record CAUDMG010000254.1, read on the forward strand.
GTGATCCCTCGTCTGTACATTTCTGTTCAACACCACAACCACACCCAGTTCATACGACCACGTACTGACCACTGAGAACAGAGTGATCACTATTATTATTATTATTATTATTATTATTATTATTATTATTATTATTATTACAAACACACAACCACAGATCACACCCAAAGGTCACACCCACAGGTCACACCCACAGGTCGCACCCACAGGTCACACCCACAGGTTAAACAGGGTATCTTTGACCGGCCCTGTTTGGTGATTGGCTCATCTGGATAATGGAACGATAGCCAAGTATACGATCTGGGCGTTGACTGTTACGCTCACTGCATCCATGTTGGGAGAGGGGCAGGTGGAAGAGGGGCAGGTGGAAGAGGGGCAGGTGGAACAGGGGCAGGTGGGACAGGGGCAGGTGGGAGAGGGACAGGTGGGAGAGGGACAGGTGGGAGAGGGGCAGGTGGGAGAGGGACAGGTGGGAGAAGGGCAGGTGGGGGAGAGGAACAGGTGGGAGAGGGGCAGGTAGGAGAGGGACAGGTGGGGGAGAGGAACAGGTGGGACAGGGGCAGGTGGGAGAGGGGCGAATTGCTGAAGCTAACTGGTGTTAAGTGAAGGTATCTAGTTAAGGTAGAGTCTCAGTGTAATTTTTATATACTACTACTACTACTACTGTACTACTACTTGGAATTGAGTATGACGATCATCCAGCAATGCTACAATGATATGAGTTATTAAGGATGTCACCTAGGTTGGTGAGTTCTGAGGTGACTAAAGAGGCCGATACGGGACCGGCAGGATCGTCCACAGATGTTGCACGTGTGGAGGGCTACATCTAGTGTGGGAGGGGCGGCAGCAGCGTCTTTCCGGACGTTGGAGCTTGTCTGCCTCGGTATGCAGTTGGACTAACTAGAAAGTATTGACACCTTCTTGTGTGGTGATCCTCCAAGCGTTACGGTGTGGAGTGATCGTCTCCCAGGTGAGGGGGTCGATTTGGCACTTTTTCAGGTTTGTCTTAAGACTTTCCTTATACCTCTTCAGTTGCCCTCCAGCGTTACGTTTACCATTCGTTAGGTGACTGTAAAGTAGCTGCTTTGGCAGTCTACTGTCATCCATGCGGGTAACATGGCAAGTCCAGCGTAGTGGTTCATGGATAATGGTAGCCTCGATGCTCCTACAGTTGGTGCCAGTACACGCCCTATACAGTATATGTGAAACATTTACCAGGCAGATATACATAAATATATTCTAACATTCTGACATTCAGAATGTTGTTAGGGAGAGCCAGATGTTGTTACTGCACTTCAACAACGAAGGTCAATAAGCACCTTGCATGGCCAACAATGCACAAGTCCAACAACATTAAAAATATGTGTAGTGTGTAGTGAGGTGCCTACCTAGTGCTGGCCAGCCCAACCTTCCTACGACATAGATGACTTGGCAGCTGTTAATATTGTTGTATTCAATAAGTTAGTGTTGTTGTTATTGTGCCCAAGAGGTTGTTGTGCTCAGCAGGTTGTTGTGTTCAGCAGGTTGTTGTAGTGTTCACCCTCGACCTTTATCCCAGGAAAATAAAAACAGTAGCGGCCATCTTGAAAAACAAAGAAAGTTGCCAGAGCGAGATTTTCATGTTTTAATGCCCACGAGAGAGAGAGAGAGAGAGAGTGTGTGTGTGTGTGTGTGTGTGTGTTTTGTCCTTCGCCACACGATAACATTTTTTCGCGTGTACACTTGTTTAGATTCTTAAACCTCTGGGTGAAATACTTTCTTTACTGAGAGAGAGAGGGAGAGAGAGAGAGAGATATCACACCCATCTTGAAACTGTCTGACACACTGAGCAGTAATTAATACGCCGTTGAAATAAGAGGAGCGTCAGCACAGGGTTTTAGAGGGAATGGGGGGGGGCGGCCTCACTGTGTCGGGCCTACAATAGTGTTGACGACAGTTGAATATTTAACACAGCATTCCTACCACATCTAAAATTGTCCTGCGTGGAGGTGACTGTGTGTGTGTGTGTGTTGTGCGTGTGTGTGTGTGTGTGGTGTGTGTGTGTGTGTGGTGTGTGTGGTGTGTGTGTGTGTGGTGTGTGTGTGTGTGTGTGGTGTGTGTGTGTGTGTGTGTGGTGTGTGTGTGTGTGGTGTGTGTGTGTGTTGTGTGTGTTGTGTGTGCATGTGTGTGTGTGGTGTGTGTGTGTGTGTGGTGTGTGTGGTATGTGTGTGGTGTGTGTGTGTGTGTGTGTGTGTGTCTGTCTGTCTGTCTGTGTGTGTGTCTGTCTGTCTGTGTGTGTGTCTGTCTGTCTGTGTGTGTGTCTGTCTGTCTGTGTGTGTGTGTCTGTCTGTGTGTGTGTGTGTGTCTGTCTGTGTGTGTGTGTGTGTCTGTCTGTGTGTGTGTGTGTGTGTGTGTGTGTGTGTGTGTGTGTCTGTCTGTCTGTGTGTGTGTGTCTGTCTGTGTGTGTGTGTCTGTCTGTGTGTGTGTGTGTGTCCGTCTGTGTGCACAGGGTGGTGTAATGCGTCAATTGTAGCAGCATTATGTTAAGTGTTAAGGTGTAAGCACTGCTTGCTTCCTCTCGCTTTCGGCTACCGCCGCTAGCTAGCCCTGCCAGTACACAGCCTCCTCACCGTCAAGACTCCTGCTGTGCCTCCTCGTGGCAACATACGGTAACTGGGTGCCTCGTGGGCCCAGCCAAGACCAGCAGGGGATCTTGTAGCAGCAGTGGTCAGATTCGGGAAAGCTGACCAGGGTGTGGAGTGTAGTAATCCCAACCAAGTGTTGGAGGAAGCTGACGAGGAAGAGAAGAGGCAGGACGGTGTGGTGCCAGGAGAGAAAAGGGCAGTTGTTCAGACCCTGCCCAGTGGTAAGGCCGTGGTAGTTGGGGACAGCCAGGTGAGGTTTTTAGATAGGACTTTTTGTGCAAGAGATAGGAAATGTAGGACTAGGGTGTGTTTTCCTGGGGCTGGGATAGGGCATGTAACGGAGAGGATAGATAGGGTTTTGTCAGGGGAGAGTTCCAACCCAGTAGTGTGTCTTAGTGTGGGAGGTAACGACATAGGAAAGGTTAGGAGTGAGGAACTTTTCATGAGGTATAGGAGGTATAATATGTGGTGTCTTGCCTAGAAGAGGAGTTGGTCGTGAATGGCTGTCCAGTGCAATTGCTATATATTGCCGACTGGAAAAACATTGTGCAAGCAATGGTTGGGCGTTCATTGGTAACTGGCAATCATTCTATGGCATCGACTACCTGTACAGTCGTGACGGAGTACACTTGTCTCGCACGGGGGTAAAGACGTTGTCTGCATCCCCGGAGCGTGAAATTGTCACTCCAAAGGGGGGGGGGGGGGTTTCGCCAGTAGAGAGGGGTCAGGGTAAGTGGGAATAAAAATACAAGCAGGTCCTGGGGATTAAACTGGTTACTCAGGACAAGGGGTAAAACAGGACCAGGGAAGGGTAGGTTTAAATGTATACTATACAAACAGTAGGAGCGTTAGAAATAAAATAGACTTGCTGAGAGCGGTTGTATGTACCGAGAATGTAGACGTCATAGCAATTACCGAAACTTGGATGAATCTGGCGAGCAAGAACTTTTTATTAGAGTACCACATAGAAGGGTGCAACCTTTTTCACAAGGACAGGGAAGGTAGGAAGGGGGGAGGGGTCGCAATCTTCGTCAAGGATACATTAAATGTTGTATTAATAATTCAATAAAGGGTGAAATAGGAACTGAGTCTGTATGGGTAGAAATTGCAGAAGGAAGAAAAAACTAATTATGGGAGTGATTTACAGGCCCCTCGAGTCTTGGGAAAGAAGCAGCTCAGCCCAAAGGCAGGAAATGAGTAGGGCAGCAAAATATAGCAACTTGTGCATTATGGGGGATTTCAATTTCAGAAATATTGACTGGGACAACATTGTAGGTGACTTATGAATCTGAAGACTTCCTAGACGCAGTACAGGAAAAAATATTAAAACAACTAATTACAGAACCTACTAGAGGTGACAATATATTAGACCTAGTATTAACAAATAAAGAGAATTTTATCAAAGATATCACAGTGGGGGAAGAACTAGGGAACAGTGATCACAGAGAAATCGGGTTCACCCTAAATTGGGAAACGAAAAACAATGACAATATGGTCAGAGTCCCAGACTTTTGATCGACGGATTATGAGGGGTTAAGAAGGTACCTAGGTGAGGTCGCCTGGGAACAGTCAGGTCAGTCCCTGGTAGGAACGGGTGAGGTCACAGGCAACACAGCAATTGATCATGACTATAATATATTCACAAGTATACTACATAAAGCACAAAAAGAAAACATACTATACAGAAAAATTTGGTCAAATAAGAATGAGCCAAGGTGGATGACCAGAAAACTTAAACGTGACATAGGAATAAAGAAAGGAATTTACAAGAAATTAAAGGGAGGGGAGGAGCAGCTCAGAAATAGGTATAATGAACTATCTAGGAATGTCAAGAAAAATGTAAGGAAGGCAAAGAGGGACTATGAAATCAGGATACCAGGAGAATCCAAGGCGAATCCCAAGGGATTTTTCCTGGCATATAGGACAAAGATCAAGGACAAAGTGGGACCTTTAAAGTCAGGGAGGGGAGAAGTGATAAATGGCAGTGAAGAACTAAGCAAAGCATTAAACAGCTACTTCTTATCAGTTTTCACAAAAGAAATTCACAAGGAAATTCCAGAGGTGGAACTGATATTTAGGGGAAATGAAGAAGAGAAATTAAAGAATATCACTATCAGAAAAGAGGATGTTCTTAAGAAGATAAATAAATAAAAGAAAACAAAATCCCCAGGGCCGGATGAAATTTTCCCTCGAGTCTTGAAAGAGTGTAGGGAACAGATTAGCGAACCCCTCGTAAATTTATTTACAAAATCATTAGACACGGGAGTTGTGCCAGACTTGTGGAAACAGGCAAATGTAGTACCCATATTAAAAAATGGAGACAAAGCATCAGCGTCAAATTACCGGTCGATTAGTTTGACGTCAGTAGTGGGAAAATTTCTTGAAACAATTATAGCAAATATCATCCAATCGCATCCAATCTATTTGGCTAAAGTTAAGGTCACCTACTATACAGACTTTGCTATGTCTGGGTGCCCTGTGCATTTCATCCCAAATAAGTCGTTCATTAACTCTATCAAGATCAGGAGGTTTATATCACTCCTGCTATTATTGTTTTCTCTATCATCGATTAATTCTATCCAAATTGTTTCTCTATTCCGCTCAGTTTTTATTTCCTTATTTATTTCACACTTCAGATTATCCCTGACATAGATTGCTACTCCGCCTCCTTTCCTAATCTGTCTATCGTTATGGAATAATTTGTAACCTGCAATTTAGTATTCGACAGGTAACTCACGTCAGTCTAAGTTTACCCGTGTTTCGGTGAATGTTATTATATCGATTTTTCGGTACATACCAACGTCCTGATTTCATCCATTTAGTTTCTCATACTCCGACTATTTGCGTAGTATACATTTAAGTTAGTCGTGTTCTGAGTCCTCTCTTTGTCGCGTTTAGGTTTTAACTCCCTTCCTATTTAGTTTTGTCATCATTCCTAGCACTATTTCCCTGTAACTTTTCACTTTGTTTACCCGCACCCACTGCAGTCTCCTCCACCCCCATGCTCATATGTTCCCCTAGACTTCGACATCTTTTGAACTGCCCTCTCGAGAGAGCCAGCCAGGGTTGCCACCCCATCCCTGGCATAAGGGTTCCTTCTGCCGTAAAATTTGTCCCAGTTGTCAATGAATGGGACTGATATTGACTTGCAATATCCGTCAAGACGGCCGTTGACACCAACTGCCCTTGACAACTCTCCTTCTAGGCAGGACACCACATATGATAGGGATCCCTCCCATCGACCTAATACATTCTATAGCTGTCTTGAACTTATCAAGAAGCTCTTCACTCCTACACCGGCCAATATCGTTGCCTCCTGCACTGAGGCAGATAATGGGTTTGTTCCCATTACCAGACAAGATATTGTCCATCCTGTCAATTATATCCCCCACCCCAGCTCCTGGCAAACACACCCTCATCCTATTTTTATTTCTACCACAAAATGCTCCAGCCAGGTACAGTACCTGGTAATCGCCAACAATAAAGGTTTTCGTACCTCCCCTCTCAGCCCTGTCCCTGACTATGCTCACGTCCAATTCGTCTATCAAAGGACTAAAAGAGTTTGTGCACTTAGCTGTTGTTGTTTCCTTGGTGTCTTTTCTCACCACCATTTTGGTCGTTCTTCTCCTCACAACCTTCCATTAGCCTCAGTTTTCGTCAGACACGGGTTTTCCTTGTCTCTTGTCTCCTTCCTTCATCCTCGCTATCACTTCCTTTAATTTCAAGTTTTCTTCTTTGACCTTCTCTAACTCGGCCCTCAGAAGGGCACAGACCTGTTCACAGGTAGCACTAGCCATTACCGACAATTTATCCCCTGGAGCTATGTCTGTCGTGACCTTTCCTCAAGCGAGGTCAGAACACAACTGTAGAGAGATGAAATTATCTACACAGTTACACGTTTGTTTGGCAAACCCTGCTATATGGCAAACTTTCACCAAGGTAGCCTACGTTTCATCCTCCGAGTTCGCTGGGAAGACAAGAGAACAAATGCCAGTATTCTTGCTGACACCAACTGTAGGAGCATCGAGGCTACCATTATCCATGAACAACTACGCTGGACTGGCCATGTTACCCGCATGGACGACAGTAGACTGCCAAAGCAGCTACTTTACAGTCACCTAACGAATAGTAAACGTAACGCTGGCGGGCAACTGAAGAGGTATAAGGATAGTCTTTAGACAAACCTGAAAAAGTGCCAAATCGACCCCCTCACCTGGGAGACGATTACTCCACACCGTACCGCTTGGAGGAGCACCACACGAGAAGGTGTCAATACTTTCGAGTTAGCCCGACTGCAAAACGAGGCAGACAAGAGCCATTGCCAGAACGCCGCTGTCCCCGTTCATCCCGCATGTGCATCTTCTGTGAAAGACACTGCCAGTTTCTTATCGGCCTCTTTAGTCACCTCAGAACTCACCAATGAAGGTGACATCCTTAATAACTCATATCATTGTATCACAGCTGGATGATCGTCATACTCGATTCCGAGTGACAGCAAAGTAGTAGTAGTAGTAGTAGTAGTATGAGTGTGTGGCAGCGGTACAAGTCGAAATGGAGGTCTGATTTCTTGTAAAACAAATTAAGACTAAATTATCTTTCCCTCTGTATAACTTGTTTTTGTTCCCACATCACCAGCAGCGCCTGACACGATTTCTCTCTTCTGGCTGAAGGGGGAAGTAAAACTGACGACACTTTTCATTAACTAAAAGAAGCAAGTTATGAGAGGAATGAAAACCAGTTACAAAGGATAAATAATTATTAAACTTAAACTCCAGTAAAACCTAACCTAACCGAACCTAATTTAACATAGTCTTAACCTATACTAAGCTTAACCTAACCCAGCCTTAACCTAACCCTGCATTAACCTAAACCAGCCTAAAACTAATCTAATCTAGCCTTAACCTAAACTAACCTAGCCTTAACCTCATCTAGCCCTAACCTAACCTAGCCTTAACCTAACTTAGCCTTAAACTAGCCTAGCCTTAAGCTAACCTAGCTTTAACTTAACCTAGCCTTAACCACGTGGTAGATGGTAGAGTGGTCCGTGTACGTGGTAGTGTGGTCCGTGTACGTATTGGTGGGCATGGGTAGACTGTGAGTCACCACCACAACAATACAACCACCACCACTACTTCCACTACAAACCTCACTGGTCAAGCACCTGACCTCACTACTAGCACTGTTAAAAACCTAACCTAACCAAACCTAACTTAACCTGATCTAACTTCAGTAATCTAATCTAATCCAAACCGAACCGAACCTAACTTAACCTAACCTACGACAAACATTACAGATTTAGCCAGGAACACTTAACAGCCTCATTACAGGTGAGAGAACTCACCTGACGCTGGGGAGATGGTCGTCAGGAAGAGAGGGAGGAGGAGGAGGAGGAATGGTGTGATGCTCTGAGTGTCTGCCATGATGAGTGTCTCCCACACACAAGGTCGTCCTCCAAGACCTTACATGACGTGACAGCCACACAGTAACACGTCTCCTGAAGGTGCAGTCAACACTTCTACAGCTCCTCGGGTTCAACTTGATTCTTCATATAAAGTAATATTTCCACCAACTGGTTCACAACACAGGAAGGCTCAGATCTAACGAGCTAACTATTAAACAACCTCTTAACTACCTTGACCTGAAGTTCATGTACGTTCAAAACGGCACAATATTTAGGTCCGACACAGCCTTCACTAGTGACTTCTCTGCTCACTAACAACTTTTGGTTCACACACGACTCCACTAGACACCGTACACTGTGTTGAGAGAGATCTAGTTCACGGGGTCAGCTGCGCCTCACCTCCGCCGCCCTCAACGTCTGGCTGTCGACTACACAGTACACAGCGACTGAGAGTCTGAGACCAGCCGCCGACGCCACCAACCACCACCACCAGACACCACTCATGTACACCATCACCATGTACATCATTTTCATGTACACTTTATTCATGATACGTACACCATCCTGACCTACAGTACAAATAGTTTCTCAGGACATTCCTGACAGCTCTGCCGCGTACTGTACGATCGCGTGATCCGTGACGTCATATTGTGAGTTCCTTCCAACACAAGGCGTTAAGATGATAACATACGAGAGATTACGTCAGTTAGAGTGTGTTAGAGTGTGATAGAGTGTGTTAGAGTGTGTTAGAGTGTGTTAGAGTCAGTTAGAGTGTGTTAGAGTGTGTTAGAGTGTGATAGAGTGTGTTAGAGTGTGTTAGAGTGTGTTAGAGTGTGTTACAGTCTGTTAGAGTGTGTTAAAGTATGTTACAGTCTGTTAGAGTGTGTTAAAGTATGTTACAGTCTGTTAGAGTGTGTTAGAGTGTGCTAGAGTGTGTTAGAGTGTGTTAGAGTGTGATAGAGTGTGTTAGAGTGTGTTAGAGTCTGTTAGAGTGTGTTAGAGTGTGTTAGAGTGTGTTAGAGTGTGTTAGAGTGTGATAGAGTGTGTTAGAGTGTGATAGAGTGTGTTAGAGTGTGTTAGAGTGTGTTACAGTCAGTTAGAGTGTGTTAGAGTCAGCTAGAGTGTGTTAGATTGTTCCAGAGTCAGTTTGAGTGTGTTAGAGTGTGTTACAGTCTGTTAGAGTGTGTTAAAGTATGTTACAGTCTGTTAGAGTGTGTTAGAGTGTGTTAGAGTGTGTTAGAGTGTGTTACAGTCTGTTAGAGTGTGTTAAAGTATGTTACAGTCTGTTAGAGTGTGTTAGAGTGTGTTAGAGTGTGTTAGAGTGTGTTAGAGTGTGTTAGAGTGTGCTAGAGTGTGTTAGAGTGTGTTAGAGTGTGTTAGAGTGTGATAGAGTGTGTTAGAGTGTGTTACAGTCTGTTAGAGTGTGCTAGAGTCAGCTAGAGTGTGTTAGATTGTTCCAGAGTCAGTTTGAGTGTGTTAGAGTCTATTAGAGTGTGCTAGGTTGCACTAGACTAATTTTGATTGTGTTACAGTGTGTTACAGTGTGTTACAGTGTGTTACAGTGTGTTAGAATATGTTTATTTCTACATCTTTACATTTAACAGAGATAATTTAATTACAATATTTTTGGAGTAATCGTCTCCCAGGTGAGGGGGTCGATTTGGCACTTTTTCAGGTTTGTCTTAAGACTATCCTTATACCTCTTCAGTTGCCCGTCAGCGTTACGTTTACTATTCATTAGCTGACTGTAAAGTAGCTGCTTTAGCAGTCTACTGTCGTCCATGAGGGTAACATGGCCAGTCCAGCGTAGTTGTTCATGGATAATGGTAGCCTCGATGCTCCTACAGTTGGTGTCAGCAAGAATACTGGCATTTGTTCTCTTGTCTTCCCAGAGAACTCGGAGGATGGAACGTAGACTACGTTGATGAAAGTTTTCAAGTGCCTTGAGGTGCTTCTTGTATGTGACCCATGTCTCGCTGCCATACAGCAGGGTGCGGAGGACCACTGCTCGAAATATGTGCAAATTTGTAGATAATTTCAGCTCCCCACAGCTGAAGACACAGGTATGGAGTCTGCCAAAGGCTTGAGATGCACATTTGATCCGATGTTGAATCTCTTCATCGATATCTGTGGTGGTGGACAGGTGGGAGCCGAGAAACTGTAAGTGATGAACGTTGGAAAGGGTTGTCCCGTTAACGTGGTTGGCTGGCAGAGGCGTGGTTGAACCAGGACGGGCTGGTACAAAATGTGTCTTGCGTACGTTAACCTCAAGGGCAAAGTATGCAGACGCGTTTACGTAGGTGTTCAGTGTGAGCAACGAGGGTGAGGTCATCTGCATACTGAAGTTCAGTGTTGGCAGCGGCCGACACCTTTGTTCCTGCCTGGAGTCGTCCAATGTTCAAGATCCCATTCATTGGGCACTGGAGGACATAGTTGACCGCCTCACCAGTAAAAGTGGCACTGGCGCGGGAAAGGAAGGCAGCCAAGGAAAAGAGAGAGAGAGAGTTGGTGCCAGTATATATCCTTGTTTTACCCCAGTTTAGATGGGGAAGAATGTAGGACACTGCCGCTCATACCGTAGTGGAGTTGTCTCACAATGAGCAACAAAATCATTGATGGTCCGCCAGAGGGCTTCCCTGTTGACTGATTCAAAGGCCTTAGTAAGGTCAATGAAAGACACACACACACACACACACACACACACAGAGTGACGCACATCGCCTCGGCAGTAACCAGACACCAGCTGCCGCCCACAAGCATACACCATCTGAGTTGCTATTGTTGAACTAACACCACTGTCACACTACCAGCTACCACTGTCACACTACCAGCTACCACTGTCACACTACCAGCCACCACTGTCACACTACCAGCTACCACTGTCACACTACCAGCTACCACTGTCACACTACCAGCCACCACTGTCACACTACCAGCCACCACTGTCACACTACCAGCTACCACTGTCACACTACCAGCTACCACTGTCACACTACCAGCTACCACTGTCACACTACCAGCCACCACTGTCACACTACCAGCCACCACTGTCACACTACCAGCTACCACTGTCACACTACCAGCCACCACTGTCACACTACCAGCTACCACTGTCACACTACCAGCCACCACTGTCACACTACCAGCTACCACTGTCACACTACCAGCCACCACTGTCACACTACCAGCCACCACTGTCACACTACCAGCCACCACTGTCACACTACCAGCTACCACTGTCACACTACCAGCCACCACTGTCACACTACCAGCTACCACTGTCACACTACCAGCCACCACTGTCACACTACCAGCCACCACTGTCACACTACCAGCCACCACTGTCACACTACCAGCTACCACTGTCACACTACCAGCCACCACTGTCACACTACCAGCTACCACTGTCACACTACCAGCCACCACTGTCACACTACCAGCTACCACTGTCACACTACCAGCTACCACCGTCACACTACCAGCCACCACCGTCACATTACCAGCCACCACTGTCACACTACCAGCTACCACTGTCACACTACCAGCTACCACTGTCACACTACCAGCTACCACTGTCACATTACCAGCCACCACTGTCACACTACCAGCTACCACTGTCACATTACCAGCTACCACTGTCACAATACCAGCTACCACTGTCACACTACCAGCCACCACTGTCACACTACCAGCTACCACTGTCACACTACCAGCCACCACTGTCACACTACCAGCTACCACTGTCACATTACCAGCCACCACTGTCACACTACCAGCTACCACTGTCACATTACCAGCCACCACTGTCACACTACCAGCCACCACTGTCACACTACAAGGCACTGTCACACTACCAGCCACCACTGTCACACTACCAGCCACCACTGTCACACTACCAGCCACCACTGTCACTCTACCAGCCACCACTGTCACACTTCCAGCTACCACTGCCACACTACCAGCTACCACTGTCACACTACCAGCCATCACTGTCACTCTACCAGCCACCACTGTCACAATACCAGCCACCACTGTCACACTTCCCGCTACCACTGTCACACTACCAGCTACCACTGTCACTCTACCAGCCACCACTGTCACATTACCAGCTACCACTGTCACACTACCAGCTACCACTGTCACATTACCAGCCACCACTGTCACACCTCCCAGCACTTCATCAACTCACCAGTTAGGAGACAAAATTAACACTGAGACTCTACCTTAACTAGACACCTTCACTTAACACCACCAGTTAGGAGACAAAATTAACACTGAGACTCTACCTTGACTAGATACCTTCACTTAACACCACCAGTTAGGAGACAAAATTACACTGAGACTCTACCTTAACTAGACACCTTCACTTAACACCACCAGTTAGGAGACAAAATTAACACTGAGACTCTACCTTAACTAGACACCTTCACTTAACACCACCAGTTAGGAGACAAAATTAACACTGAGACTCTACCTTAACTGGATACCTTCACTTAACACCACCAGTTAGGAGACAAAATTAACACTGAGACTCTACCTTAACTAGATACCTTCACTTAACACCACCAGTTAGGAGACAAAATTAACACTGAGACTCTACCTTAACTAGATACCTTCACTTAACACCACCAGTTAGGAGACAAAATTAACACTGAGACTCTACCTTAACTAGACACCTTCACTTAACACCACCAGTTAGGAGACAAAATTAACACTGAGACTCTACCTTAACTAGATACCTTCACTTAACACCACCAGTTAGGAGACAAAATTACACTGAGACTCTACCTTAACTAGACACCTTCACTTAACACCAGTATCACACACTACAGTACACAAAAAGTGAAAAGGGTTACAACTGAGGCAAGATTATTCTTTCTTTACTCACTGTGAAGAGACGCGGTGTACCAAGACGTGTTGTGGTAAAGGGTGGTGGTGGTGACGGTGGAAAAACCTAACCCAACCTTTTTTAAGCGAGAATCATTAATTTATACTTCAAGTACAGGATTTATAGCAATAATATAAGTACATTTTAAGAGTGATTCGAAGTGTGGTAAATATATATAAAAATGATTCACTTACACTTGCTTAAGGTAGTAAAAATAGGGAATTTTACTGAGTGTTTTACCCAGCACAAGGTTTAATGGTTTTACTTACAATTTCACGGTGCAAGTGAGACACAAGTTTTCTTGAGTACCTCCATATGTCACTCTCTCCTGACTTTTATTACCAGATATCGTCTCCTGTTCACTGTCCAGTACCAACATCCTTCGAACTGGTGATGTGAGAACGGAGTAACCTTTGCCATGTTGGGCGTGGCTGAGTATTCCCCAAAACACCGCTGTGCAACTTTGGTATGGGTAATAGAGTCATGGGGGCATCCAGAGATCATCTAATATTCAACATAACTGTTGAATGTTGCGTAAGATTACTTAAGTCGGTGTAGTGTGTGTGTGTGTGTGTGTGTGTGTGTGTGTGTGTCCAAGCTAAATGTTATGGCAAAACGGATAGTGGGCTCTTCACTAGGGAGATGAAGGGCGCCACCAGAGGTAACAGCCTTTGCTCTCTCATAAGTGGCAGGAGGATTTTGAGTTCGTATTGTGAGCTGTGAGTGTTCTCTCTCTCTCTCTCTCTCTCTCTCTCTCTCTCTCTCTCTCTCTCTCTCTCTCTCTCTCTCTCATATAACACTGACCTGTTGAGGACCAGTTGTAACTTGAAATACAACCCAATAAGTGATTCAGATATGCCCCGTGAGGAGGCTAATTTATAGGGCACTCATTTGCATCATGTGCAAGACGAAAAACACAACCGTTTACAGCGCCCAACTGGGAGGCAGCCGAGTTCATGCATTCTTCTTGACTCACACATTAAGGACCTAAGTGTCTGAAGGGCTATGGTTTATGTCGGAGAGTTAGCGTTATGTTGGTTTATCTTAGGTGAGCCGTCAGGGCAGAGTGGACACAGTACAATATAAACAAAGTCTGATATGATACAGTACAAAGAGAGGCAGTATGGCCAGCACTGCACTCAATTACCTTCAGTTCCCAAACTACACAGGTAGGTACTATACCCACTTACAGCTGGGTGGACTGGGAGTGACTCGGTATCGATACAGTGCTGTCTGTATCTATTCAACCACTGCACCTCTAGCATAGACTAGCGCTTATGTTAAATTAAATAAAGTTAGGTTAGGTTAGGTTAGGTTAGGTTAGGTTAGTTCATAATTATCAAAGCACCAAATTTCTCTGTCTCTTACAAAGAAAATTTGACCAACGTGAGCCAGCTGTGTCACAAGACGACCCTTCACCACTCACACTGACCACAGCTGAAACTAACAAACTGAAGTTAACATTACACAGACCATCTACACTGACGGCTCTCTTAACACTGTCTGTGGTAGGGTTGGAAGTGCTGTCATTGTGACTCAGCCTTACGGTAATGTTATAGAGAAATGAGCTAGAATTAGTAACAGGTCATCCACTCTACAAACTGAACTATTTGCCAAACTCACAGCCCTGAAACTTGTTGAAGACACTGCCAGTCTCATCATCACTGACTCCTTATCCTCACTACTTGCTCTTGATACCCTAAACTCAGATTGTCACCAGCTTGTCTCTGAAGCCAGACACAAGCACATGTGTCTTGTTGACGAGGGTGTCAGGATGAAGCTGCTGTGGATCACCTCTCACATAGGCATTAGTGAACATGACAGAGTTGATGCCTTGGCTAAACTCGCGTCCAACAATGACAATGTTGGGTACAATCTAGAACTGCCAAACAGAACCTTAAAAACTGTAATAATTAAAGAACTTTCTGATGAATTTGAAGCCAGTAAACAAGTGCAAACAGGAACTAGTCAGTCCATTGTTTACCATGATGAGCTGTATCAAGTGAAACATGTATATGGAGCAAGTAACAAGATCACTAGATAACAAGATGTTGTAACCGCTAGACTAAGGTTAGGATATAAGTACCTCTGGCAGTATGTTCCTCAAGCAGATGTGAACAAAATTGAATGTAAAGTGTGTGGCCAGACATATGGCCACACACTCCACTCCGCCTAAGGGCCTGCTCACAGTAAGGCTGGAACCAAACATAGTCCGGAGACTGACGATATGTGACGCTTCGGTGGTAGAGTGATATGGTTTTATCAGTTTATTAGCTAAGACTTGTTGCACGTCTCACTCTCTCTCTCTAGGGAAACTGTCTTCTCTCTCGGATAAAATTTGAAAGATTCGAATTATATGTGACTGGAATATGGTGTGAGATATGTGTTGTGAACTTGACTCATTCGTTCGGACAATATGGGTCAGATTATGTCTGTTCCGGCCTCGGTGTGAGGAGGCCCTTAGACCGTGAGGTTATATATATATTTTTAGGAACAAATCCCAGCACACTGCGTTTACAATGGAACAACACTTTATCTGTGATGGCAAGATAGCTGGTATACAACTCACAGGATGAGTATGTGTGGGTGTACAATAAACTAGCCAATGTCAACATAAAAATACTACTTCATTCATGATCGTCACGTCATATCTATATGTTGCCGCCTACCGCCACACTCACCACCATCAACACACTTCCCTAAAACTGTGCCTGGCGGTTCATCTGGCAGATAGACTCATCACCTACCTTCTGGTGATGTATCTAACTAACTCACTTAAGCTGCGGCACAAGGATGGCGGGTAATCTTCCTCTATTAACTGGTATAAACTCTCACACGAGGACTGGGGGACGACTTTCCCCACCAACTCATAAACAACCTGTCATTATTTGTTTCTCATGGTGGCGTGTGAAGTTGGTGGCGCGGGGTGGGGGACGGGTGTTGTGGCGCGGGGTGGGGGACGGGTGTTGTGGCGCGGGGTGGGGGACGGGCGTTGTGGCGCGGGGTGGGGGACGGGTGTGAGGGCGTGGGGGAGGGAGGGAGGGAGGGAGGGAGGGTATGAAGCCGTGGGGGAGGGAGCGAGGGAGGGTGTGAAGCCGTGGGGGAGGGAGGGATGGAGCGAGGGAGGGTGTGGAGCCGTGGGGGAGGGAGGGAGGGAACAAGGGAGGGTGTGGAGCCGTGGAGGAGGAAGAAAGGAAGGGAGTGACGGCGTGGGGGAGGGAGAGAGGTACGGGTGTCAGGGTGTGGAGGAGAGAGGGAGTGAGGGCGTGGGAGGGGGGAGGCGGGTGTGACGACATGAGGGAGGGAGCCCCACATTCTGCAGTAGGAACTCAGCCACTACTCCAGATACAGCAATAACAAACGTCAGATGCTTTCACAACTATCTCTTTGAACAAGGCCCTGTAACCTCCAGCGACCACCTACCTATGATCATGACCATCTCAGCAACACCAATAACTATACCAGCTCCACCACGGAGGATCGCCAAGCAGACCGACTGGGAACTATTCAACGAAAAAGTTGCAGCCGAACTTGAGGCCAAGGACATGACAATCCTGCAGACCATAGACAGTCAGCCGGTGAACAGAATAGACGAAGAAATCAACACATGGTGTGAAGCCAAAGGAACAGCCTACCAGGAGGCCATACCTCTCAAAAGCAACAGAACTCTCCCACACCCACAACAGACTCCAGAACTCATAGCCCTCACAAGCAATTTCAACTGCTACAACAGAGAGCCGAGACCCATGGTTGGGACATCGTAAGCAACAATACATACAGAAGAATACGGGAGGAAATAAAAACATGATCTCTGGAACAAAGCAACCTTAAATGGGCCGAAATAGTTGAACAACTCTCACATACATACAACGACCCAGGAGAGTTCTGGCGTCGAGTTAAGAGACTGAAAGGTTGCAGCCGTAACGAGTCATCATATATAACTGACCACGCAGGAAGTAAAATATATGACGACCAAGACAAAGAACCTATATTGAGGGACATATGGAGGAACATCTTCCGAATGAAGAGAATAGGGGATTGATGGTACCCGCGAGGAACTCGTCCTTGATGAACTCCGGGGCCAGACACACCGCACTCAGCCTTCCCCTGAAAACATATGGAAATTCCAAACAAGTCTCCCGAAATTCACAGTGATACCCTTATGCAGAAGGAAAGCCCATCTATTAGTAACCAATAATGCCCAGATAGAATACAAAAGCAGAGGCACCCTCCTGGGCCTGCATATATCCATCATGTCCACGCCAGGAAGGAAAAGACGAGAAGATAGCTGAAATACTATCCCACTTTAACTCGCTTCCTGAGAAAATAAAACTCCGCCTCATGACATCACTTATCATACCAATATTAACTTACCCAGCAATACCTCTTATGAGCACCACTCAATTATTAAAATTACAGGTGTTGTGGTGGACTTCCCTTTTCTGAACCCGAATTGTCTACAGTTGACTCTGTTGGTTGTTTCCCGGTGATTTCTCAGACAGTTATAGATGATTTTTTCCAGGTACTTCGAGGAGGGAGATCGGTCTGTAGTTTAGTGGGACGGCGGGGTTCTTTCCTTGTTTTGGTGTTAGGGTAATAATGGCCTCCTTGAATTAAGTTGAGAAGTAACCAGAGGCCAGGCAAGCGTTCATTGTGGTTCCCAAGCTCTCCATGGCCGGGTTGTTTATGTGGCTGAGGATCTCCTTGGTGATGCCTAAGTAGCCAGGGGCTTTATTTATGGTATTGGAGATGGCTCTGTTGAGTTCTTCCGAGGTGATTGGTTTGGACAATAAGCTGTCCACTCTCAGATCCTCCCACAAGATTTCAAGGGAAGCATCACATAACGCAGCGTGTTAAGCATACCGATCCCTCCCTCCCTCCCCCACACCGTCCCTCCCCCCTCCCACACACGTCCTCACACCCTCCCTCCCTCCCCCACACCCCCACACCCTCCCTCCCTCCCTCCCCCACGCCCTCACACCCTCCCTCCCTCCCTCCCTCCCCCACGCCCTCACACCCTCACACCCTCCCTCCCCCCTCCCCCACACCCTCACACCCTCCCTCCCTCCCTCCCCCACACCCTCACACCCTCCCTCCCTCCCTCCCCCACGCCCTCACACCCTCCCTCCCTCCCTCCCTCCCCCACGCCCTCACACCCTCCCTCCCCCCTCCCCCACACCCTCACACCCTCCCTCCCTCCCTCCCCCACACCCTCACACCCTCCCTCCCTCCCTCCCCCACGCCCTCACACCCTCACACCCTCCCTCCCCCCTCCCCCACACCCTCACACACGCCCTCCCCCCTCCCCTACACCCTCACATGAGACTAACAGGTGAGGGATGAGACTGAGAGGTGAGGGGTGAGACTGAGAAGTGAGGGATGAGACTGAGAGGTGAGGGGTGAGACTGAGAGGTGAGGGGTGAGACTGAGAGGTGAGGGATGAGACTGAGAGGTGAGGGATGAGACTGAGAGGTGAGGGGTGAGACTGAGAGGTGAGGGGTGAGACTGAGGAAGGAAAGCCCACTTGGGTAACTTTGTGAGATATGAACTCATATTATGAGCACCTCTAGGACCAGGTGTGGGAGCGAACCAGGCACTGTACAGCACACCCACCAGAAGAAGTTGTGTCAGTCCTCTCTACCATTCATGAACCCCGAGACTCATGAATCTGTGAATCCGAGACAACACACAGGGGTTCGGTCCATAGATTTGTTTGATGGACGTCCGTGTTACGTCACATCTGAGCTAGGAATGAGTTGATCGGAGAAGCTGATGACGTCACTAGAGCCACACCCATTCTCCGGAAATTAAAAGATTGTCAGTAGATTCAGTGAAAGACAGAGAGAGAGAGAGAGAGAGAGAGAGAGAGAGAGAGAGAGAGAGAGAGAGAGAGAGAGAGTTGTAACTGTGAGGTGTAATATAACTAAGCGAGGGAATGTATTGTACACATTTGAATAAGATATTGTTCACTTTATCTTACTTATTGTGTTACAGCATATCCTATTGAACACACACACGCACACACACACGCACACACACACACGCGCGCGTATAATGACATGTACGTACATATGGACATATGCACATGAACAGACGGACATAGGCACGCCATCTCCTGTTAATTAATGAACAGTGGTGGTGGTGGTGGTGGTGGTGGTGGTGGTCGTGGAGGTGGTGGTGGTGGTGGTGGTGGTGGCGGTGGTGGTGGTGGTGGTGGTGGTGGTGGTGATGGAGTGGTGGTGATGGTGGTGGTGGTGGTGGTGGTGGTATATATGATGTGGTAGCTTAAGTGAGTCAGTGAGATACGTCCTCACATCACCAGTTAGGAGGAAAATTGAACTGGTGATCTCAGAATACGGATGGTGCTGCTCACCAGATGGCGGCCATAATTCAGCTGATGACCTGGTGATCGTGGTGTGGTATAGAGGCAGGTGTGGTGAGGTAATGCGGGAGCTTGATAACTGGTGATACTGTGGTAGTGCTCTGTATATAGCTCTCACCACCTCCTCCTCCCTCCCTACCTCCCTCTCCACCACCTCCATCACTACCTCCCTCACCTGCCTTACCATCACCACCACATCACCCTCACCACCACTACCCTCACCACCACCATCACAACCACCACCCATCACAACCATCACCACTACCCTCACCATCACTACAACCTTCCTCACCATCACCACAACCATCACCACCATCCCATCACCACCATTACCCGCACCTCACCACCACCCTCATCATCACTACGACCACTTTCACCATCACCACTACCATCACCACCACCCTAACCATCACCAGGGTCGTTCACAGATGTGACACATGTAGAGGGCTACATCTAGTGCGGGAGGGGCGGTGGCACCGTCTTTCCGGCATTCGTGCTTGTCTGCCACGGTTTGCAGTCGGGCTAAATCGAAAGTATTGACACCTCGTGTGGTGCTCCTCCAAGTGTTACGGTGTGGAGTGATCGTCTCCCAGGTGAGGGGGTCGATTTGGCACTTTTTCAGGTTTGTCTTAAGACTATCCTTATACCTTTTCAGTTGCCCGCCAGCGTTACGTTTACTATTCATTAGGTGACTGTAAAGTAGCTGCTTTAGCAGTCTACTGTCGTCCATGCTGGTAACATGGCCAGTCCAGCTTAGTTGTTCATGGATAATGGTAGCCTCGATGCTCCTACAGTTGGTGTCAGCGAGAATACTGGCATTTGTTCTCTTGTCTTCCCAGTGAACTCGGAGGATGAAACGTAGACTACGTTGATGAAAGTTTTCAAGTGCCTTGAGGTGCTTCTTGTATGTGACCCTCGCTGCCATACAGCAGGGTGGGGAGGACCACTGCTCGAAATATGTGCAAATTTGTAGATAATTTCAGCTCCCCACAGCTGAAGACACAGGTACGGAGTCTGCCAAAGGCTTGAGATGCACATCTGATCCGATATTGAATCTCTCTCTATGATTATCAGAGTCTCTGCTAATCATAGGTGAAAAAAAAGGTTTACAGGTTCTCGGTAGCAGAGAGTTTACAAACTTACGTCAACAATCCCACGACAACTCGATGACGTCATCAAGGAAACAGAGAGAATGGCAGACATTTCCAATGGAAGACTCAGAAGGTTTTGTGGACGTGTAAGCGTAATATGGATCATTAGTTTAACAGGGTAGCCGTCATTTCGATCATGACAATGAGCCACCGTTGGATCCTCCAGACGCTTAGTGTTAAAACCTCTTCTAGAGGCTTCCTGTCTTCGCCGTTTTGGGGCGACGTGAAGTGAGAGCTTGGCTCTGACGAGCCGATGGTCAGTGTACACTCACAGTGGTCTGAGCCACGCATTGTATGGGTGATGAGGACATCTCGGTGATCTCTTTTTCTGACAATGATGTAGTCAATGAGATGCCAGTGTTTGGATCGTGGGTGTTGCCGCGAACCCTTGAACTTGTCGGCCTGCCTAAACAAGGTATTGGTGATAGTGAGGTTGTGTGCAGCACACTTGCTGAGGAGGAGTAGGCCGTTGGGATTACACTTGCCAAGTCCATTTCTCCCTATGGTTCCCTGCCAAATGTCAGCATCTCTGCCAACTCTGGCATTGAAGTCACCTCGGTGCAACACCTTATCTTCTCTGGGGAGTGAGGTTAACACTCTGTCGAGGTCGGCATAAAAGGCCTCCATGAGGTCATCAATTCAATTTCAATTTCAATTGTTTATTCCTTGATAGAGGAAGCGGGATCCTAGTGCTGTCATTAGGTACCCCTGTACAATGACAGCAGAAGCATCTGGCAAGTGTGACAAGTATATACAGTATAAATATTATAAAGGGGCTTACTAAGGCCTAAGGAAGGAAGGATATTCCTTTAGCACATAATCAATGTTATTTACATAATATCTGGCCAGTAAGGGGAGGATCATCGTGTCTCCGTCAGGGGGTCGTGGAGTGGTGGTCCAGCAGGCGTCACGGAAGCGTTGTGTGTGGGGACATCTTAGGAGGTAGTGGATAAGGGTGCTGCTGTCAGGTCTTCTGCATAATGCACAAGAGCGTTGCTCAGGGGATGCGGGGATATCAATCTCCCAAGCAAAGTCATACCCAGTGATGATACAGGCAGCAATCACGTCCCCTTTCCGCCACCCTTTCCCATAGACGTACGAGAGGTCAGGAAGTTTACGGAGGACATCATACCAGGTGGGCGGGGAGTCCAGGGGAATGGCTGCTTCCAGAACTTCTCTCTGTTTGCGGCGAATTTGGGTCCTAAGCTGTAAAAGTGTATGAGGTCATCTTCTGCATCCAGTGTTGGGGCGCATGCACTGGTGAAAAAGGAATGACGTGAGTGATTCAGTGGGATTCGGAGCGTCATGAGGCACTTGTTGATCCCAGTAAGCATTTCAGTACCCTGTGAAGGATGCGTTGGCAGATGGCAAAGCCAACTCCATAAATGTGGTTTCTCTCTGCAGCAGGCTTACCCTCCCAGAAGAAGGTATAGCCAGACCCACCTTCTGTGAGTTGACCCTCATCTGGGAGCCGGGACTCACTAATGGCTGCTATGTCGATGCTATACCACAAGAACAGTTCTTCTTTCAGGACGCTCATTTGTGCCAGTATCAGGAAGGGCCCTAACATTCCATGCAGCGACCATAAGAGGTTGTATAGTTTGTTTTTGTTTAGATCTGTGATTTTGATTGTTTTCGACCACAAAAGGATGACCTTACTGGGTGTGGTTGCCCAATCAGGTTGTTTTTTTAGGCAGGCTATGTTTAGGCCACCTTTTCTAGCCCCCTCCCCGTGTGGTGTGAGCAGAGTGGCTTTTCGAAAGGGCTCCTCAGTCGCACAGACCAGACCGAATTGCACTGCTGCCTTGATCCCAGTGCATAAACGACCATCTTATCTGTGCTGCCCATGTGCAGAGATATGAGTAGAGACTCCTGGCAGTCATCTCTGCCTGTCCCCGTCGCCACTCACCCGTCATCATAGGAATTTTGGGGGTATAGGGGTTTTGTTGATGATGAGAGGTATGATGAGCTGGATGATGGCTGCACTTGAGTTGATTTATGTGGTGAGGTAGGAGCGCAGGCTGCAACCACACATCTTGGCTCTCCCTTTCCCTGATCCAGTGGTGCAAGTGTTGCAACGACTGAGGAGAGGGAGAGTTGCAATGGACTGCCGATAGCCCAGTTTGTTGGGTTTCGCCTTAGTTGCCTGTCCATCATGCATTGTCTTCGTCCTCTGGTGTAGTCGTTGGGCTCCCATGGCGGTCACCTCTTCCGCCTATACCGCCGTTGGGGTCTTGTTGGAGCTCTGTAAGCATGTCTGCCTGATGCGGGGCTCCACCGCAGATTTTTCGTTCAGGGTTTACTCCCGTAGCCTTATACCTACCAAGGTTAATCCTCAAGGCAGCGGGGCGGTGGTTGGTAGGCACCAGGACGTGTCCACATGCCAGTGGGCCTATGCGCCGTCCCTCTGGGGCCCACTGCTGCTCCGAGATCCCCTGCTGGTCTAGCCTGGGCCCACGAGGCACCCAGTTACCATGTGTTTCCACGAGGAGGCACAGCAGGAGTCTTGATGGTGAAGACACTGTGTACTGGCAGGGAAGACTTATACAAGTTGTTTCCCAGTTCACCACGAGAGCTAGCCAGCGGCGGCAGCTGGAAGTGAGAGGAAGCAAACAGTGCTGACACCTTAACGCTAACATAATGCTGCCACAGTGGACGCATTACAGCACCCTTTGTGCACACACACACCACCATTCCCACCACCTTCACCATCATCACCACTATCATCACCACCCTCACCATCACTACCACCATCAACACCATCCTTTGTTTATATTCGTCACACTTTGTTCTCTCTACCAGTGAGCCTCGCTGTCTCCAACCCTCCCTCACACTCCCTCACCCTTCCTCACTCTCCCCCAACACTGACTCTCCCTCCCTCTGTCTTCACTTAATACTGAGTTATGTTATGTTATGTTATGTTATGTTAGTGAACTAGTTATTTTTGCTACAATATATTACAGCGAAAAATATAAACAGAAATTACGGACAGAGAATGAGATCTCCCTTATACCAGCCCTCCCTTATACCACAACCCCTTATACCAGCCCTCCTTATACCACAACCCCTTATACCAGCCCTCCTTATACCAGCCCTCCCTTATACCACAACCCCTTATACCAGCCCTCCTTATACCAGCCCTCCCTTATACCACAACCCCTTATACCAGCCCTCCTTATACCAGCCCTCCCTTATACCACAACCCCTTATACCAGCCCTCCTTATACCAGCCCTCCCTTATACCACAACCCCTTATACCAGCCCTCCCTTATACCACAACCCCTTATACCAGCCCTCCTTATACCAGCCCTCCCTTATACCACAACCCCTTATACCAGCCCTCCTTATACCAGCCCTCCCTTATACC
Organism: Homarus gammarus; assembly: GCA_958450375.1. Classification (NCBI taxonomy): domain Eukaryota; kingdom Metazoa; phylum Arthropoda; class Malacostraca; order Decapoda; family Nephropidae; genus Homarus; species Homarus gammarus. The sequence goes on from CAUDMG010000254.1 coordinate 663,378, forward strand.
ACAACCCCTTATACCAGCCCTCCTTATACCAGCCCTCCCTTATACCACAACCCCTTATACCAGCCCTCCCTTATACCACAACCCCTTATACCAGCCCTCCTTATACCAGCCCTCCCTTATACCACAACCCCTTATACCAGGACACGAGTGAACAGAGACTTTAAAGAGTTTAATTTGAGAGACGGGGAGAGAGAGAGAGAGAGAGAGAGAGGGGAGGTGATTGAGCTGGCTTTATTAACCTTCAGGTGGTGTTATCTGCAGTGATTGTTTACCTCTGCTCTAGAGTTATGATAGTGCTATCTTCCTCACCCTTCTCTCTCTCTCTCTCTCTCTTTCTTCCTTACCCTGCTCTCTCTCTCTTCCTCACCCTACTCTCTCTCTCTCTTTCTTAATTATACTATATGGTAGGATACTGTAGCAATAATACAGTACAGTTTAACAGGTTCACTTGTGTAAATAAACTTATCTCATAAATTAAACTCCATTACAAGATGAATGATATTGTTATTAAATATAGCAGTAAGCAATTACCTTCGGTTGGTGTGTTTGTTCATCTGTCTGTAACGCTGAAGAGGTTCCATAACTTGGCCGCCCTCTGGTACTGGCTGGCATGTCACTTAAGTACGTCGGCTGCAGTTCTACGTGGTACAGTGCCTGGAGCATGTCACCTAAGTACGTCGGCTGCAGTTCTACGTGGTACAGTGCCTGGAGCATGTCACTTAAGTACGTCGGCTGCAGTTCTACGTGGTACAGTGGCTGGAGCATTTTGTGAGATGTGAGAACTATGTGTTTGTTTATGTCGTAGTATATCTAACCCAGTGCAAACTATTGAAAGAATGGTGGAAAAATATAGTGTGTGAAATGCTAAAATTTGCAGATCAACAAAAGATAAGTAAATTTTTCAATTCCGCTAAAATAATACATGACCCAACCTCTCATAGTGCCGCTCCCCTCCACTCATCCGACGGTAACTCCATAATTAAAGATGAAGAAAGCATCCGTCGGTGCTGGAAAAAGCACTTCCATTCGCTGTTCAACCGAAACACCAATGTGGATGTCCTGACTACCCAGCAGGTTCCTCAGCATCCAGAACTGACCCACCTCAGCTATCCTCCATCCCTGGATGAGGTAGCTACTGCCATCAAACAGATGAACAATAACAAAGCCTCAGGGCCTGATGGAATCCCAGCCGAGGTGTATAAAGCAGGAGGACCTCTGCTTACCAGCCGTCTCCACTCTCTCCTGGAGAATATATGGGAAAAGGGGGAAATCCCCCAAGCTCTTAAAGACGCCTCCATCATCAATATTTATAAAAACAAGAGAGACCGGTCAGACTGTGGCAACTACCGTAGGATCTCACTGCTATCATCAGCTGGCAAGATTATCACCGAGTCCTCTTAAACAGACTTCTTCCTGAGACGAAAAACTTCCTCCCAGACTCTCAATGTGGCTTTACACCATCACGTGGCACCACTGACATTATCTTTTCTGCCCTACAGATACAGAAAAAGTGCAGATAACAGCGTCGTGACCTGTACATGGCTTTCTTCGACCTAACCAAGGCCTTCAACTCGGTCAACAGGGTTACAGGGAAGCTCTCTGGTGGACCCTCAGCCGTTTTGGTTGCCCATCAAAATTCATCGCCATTGTGAGGCCACTCCACGATGGCATGAACGGCAGTGTCCTGCACATTGGCACCCAGTCTGAGTTCTTCCCCATCCAAATGGGGGTAAAACAAGTACAGTATGTGTACTGGCACCAACTCTCTTTTCCATTTTCTTGGCTGCCTTCCTTACTCGTGCCAGTACCAATTTAGCCGGTGGGGTGGACATCCAGTACCGGGTGAAGGGTCTTTTCATCATAAGACGACTCCAGGCAGGAACAAAGGTGTCGGCAGCTTCCATTACTGAACTTCAGTATGCACACGACCTCACTCTTGTTGCTCACACTGAATGCGACCTACAGGAGATCCTGAACGCCTACACAGATGCGTATGCACACTTCAGCCTTGAGGTAAATGTACGTAAGACTCAGATTCTCTTTCAGCCACACCTCCACCATCCATCCAGCTTAACGGTACTACCCTCTCTAATGTTACCCACTTTTGGTATCTCGGCTCCCACCTGTCCACCACTGCGGACATCGATGAAGAGATTCAGCATCAGATCAGATGTGCATCTCCAGCCTTTGGCAGACTCCGTACCCGTGTCTTCAGCTGTCGGGAGCTGAAATTATCTACAAAGTTTCACATATATCGAGCAGTGGTCCTCCCCACCCTGCTATATGGCAGCGAGACATGGGTCACATACAGGAGGCACCACAAGGCACTTGAAAACTTTCACCAACGTAGTCTACGTTTCATCCTCCGAGTTCGCTGGGAAGGCAAGAGAACAAATGCCAGTATTCTCGCTGACACCAACTGTAGGAACATCGAGGCTACCATTATTGTGTCATCATATAGGGTCTGATGAAATATGTGATGTGTAAAAATATTCATTTGTTAGGTATTGTATAGATATTGTGGATGTAAGACAAACATTGAACTAAAATAAATACATTGAATATAAAAATAATTGTTGCGCACGTAGTCAGGAATTTGTTGCCTCAGACACACGTGACATTGTTATAGTGGTGGCAGCCGTCTAGTGCAACGGACGTATCTGGACAATAAATTTTAATAATCTGTACATAAAAGTTATGGTTATGGCTTTTGGTATACAATATATTAAATACTATTTGGATATTCTTTATAAGCAAGAGTTATCAGAAATAGTTATCATAATTACATGAGGCAAATTTATTGGATTAAGACATTGCTTCCAGTGTATGTGGGCAGCTTGTCCCTTTTGGTCGCTGGCTGGACGGACTGAAGAACTTTGTACCGGAGTCGTGCTGTTTTGGAGGGTTCTGATGTGAGTTGAGGCTAACATTATTTTTTTTAATTGGAGCAGTATTCATTAACAGTATATCTTACATTAAATATTATAAGGTTCTTGGTAAATATTTCTGGATCTAATGTTTATTTTATATTTGTGTTTACATGTTTGTTTATTGTATGTTGTTTCCCGGGTTGAAACCTACGTCAAATAAAGTGGTGTTACTGTAGCCCCGACTTTATATTGGTACGACCCAACATTTCAACATCACCTCAAGATGTGTGCCGCAGAAGAACTAGAGCAGCCGAAGAAGGTCAACCTTATGAAGAAGGGATTTGCTAAGGATAACCCAAAGTCTGTGCTCACTGACCTCTACCAACAGGTATCACAGTGTTTTGACGAATTAGAAAATATAAACGAGAAATACATAACGTTACTTTCTGAATCTGGATGTAGTGATGAAGAATTATTGGATGAAGCAAATAATTATATAACAGAGGTAGAAAGGATTAAAGTTGACATGCAGGTACAGTTAGCAAGGTATGGAAAATATGAAGAACAGCCATTAACCAGAAAAATAAGCATTAAAGCATTAGATCTTCCTAAATTTAGAGGACATATGAGAGATTATCCAAGCTTTGAAGGTGACTTTGAAAGGCTAGTAATTCCTACCCATGGTGAAGATCCTTATGTATTACGTTGTTTGTCGCCAGAAGTCTTGGACACGGTGAAGGTGTAGAAGATGATTATAATTCAATGACTGACAGATTAAACCACAAATATGTTAATCTTACAAAGAGTGACAACCTGATTGTATCTGATTTACATTCATTAAAACCTTTATCTGAGGCGATGACAAAAATTTCATTAAATTTGTGGACACGTTAGAAAGATACTATCTAGATTTAAGGAAACTTAACTTACAAGGGGATATGAATTCCACATATGTGATTGGTTTGATTGAAAGAATACTTCCTATTTGGCAGAAAAGGAAGTGGGTCACTGTAATGGACCGAAGTGACGGGGTGTAGAAGGATGTGATGTAAATTTTCTGTTATTATTGGATTATATATTAACTTAAAAGAGAAAAATGGAATATATGGAACCAGCAGTGAGAAATAATAACTATAGTAAGGGCAATATCCACAATGTGATGAAAGATACAAGCACTAGTGAGGAAACAATTAAGTTGTATGGGATGATAAGGGAACCACAAGAAAATGAAAACCAGATAAGCAATAAGGAAAAAATTGAATTGATGAAAGGAAAGGGCAAATGGTACAAGTGTGTCAGAGGTTAACATTTACCTAAACAATGTGATCTCAAAGACACTTGCAATGTAAGTGTAGACAATAAGAGAAGTAGGATGAATCACCATCCAATTTTTTACAATACTCATGTTGAAGGTGTCATGCATCACAACACTGTAGGTAATAACCCCAAGTCCAGCGTGACGTTAATGGTTAACATGGTAGTAAACCTTGAGTACTTTGTGGGATCCTGGAAGTGGTTTATCTATAATATCTCTTGATATGGCCAAACAAATTGGTTTAGTTGGCAGGGATATTTCCATGACAATAACTAAGGTTGGTAATTGTACAGAAACTTGTTACAGTAAGGAGTATCTTTAACAGATAAGGAGGGCAAGGTGTGGCCAGTTAAGGCATATGAACCGGATGAAATTACTTCCAATGTAAGTGAGGTTGAGACACCTGAGCCGAGTACAAATGGCACCAGAGTTATTGGAGAGACCTGCTGGCAAAATTGATCTCTTAATTGGAACATTGTTGTCAAATCTTACCACAAGTAATAAAAACAATTGGTAATCTTCAACTATTGATCAATCAGTTTGGCTATTGTGTTTGTGGTAGGTTACCAGATAGTGAATCAAATTCCTCTGCCATCAATAACATCAGTGTGATATTAAATCATGTTGTGGGTAAAATTTATCCTCATGAAATAGTTATTGATAAAGTTCTCTCTCTAAAGGAATCATTGGATAAGGTTTTTGATATAGAACAGCCAGATAGAGCAAATGAATCTTGTACATGCATCAAAGGCAAGTAATGAATATACTATTAAAGAGTAAAGAGAAATAGATTTAATTGAAGAAAGACTGAGATTTGATTCAGATAACAAAAAATGGATTGTGAAGTCTCCTTGGCTTAAAAATCCAGCAAATCTTCCCAGTATCAATGCCAGTGATATATCATATCTAAAATCTACTGGAACTAGACTGTCAAAATTAGGTAAGGAGTATGCCAATTTATGCCAGGAGCAAATGGAGGACATGATCACAAGGGGTGCAGCTAGACAACTTACAGAAGATGGATGAAGGAGACACGAGGGTCCACTCCACTATCTAACCCACCATGAATTGTATACAATGCTTCTGCTTCATATATAGGTCACAGATTGAATGATTATAATATACTTTGCTACTCCCCCCTCCTACTAAACAGTATGTTGGGAGTGTCATTAAGGACGAGACAAGAGAAGGCTGTGATTATTGGAGACATTTCAAAAATCTTTAACAGAATAAGCTTAGCACAGAGTGAATTTCATACCCATAGGTTTCTGTGGAGAGATCTTGACACACACAAACCGCCTGATCATTATGTTTTAACACCCATTTGTTTTGGGGTTCATCCTTCAGCTGCAATCTCAATATTGGCCTCAAGACGTACGGTGGAGATGTGTTTGTCAGAATATAATGATGCTGCTCAAATGATAATAAAAAATTTATTTGTTGATGATATTGTGAAGTCTACAGATAGTGAAGAAAATGCTTGTAAATTAATGAAGGTTGCTGAAGTAATTCTAGGTAAGGGAAGGTTCAAGATAAAACAGTGGATTACGTCTGGTAAAGAGAAACCCAATTATGATGGTAATGTTCAAATAATGGATACTGACAGTGAGAAGGTCTGAGGTTTATCTTGGGAACCTAAAGGTGACCATTTCTCTAATGTTACCCACTTTCAGTATCTCGACTCCCACCTGTCCACTACTGCGGACATCGATAGAGATTCTACATCGGATCAGATGTGCATCTCAAGCCTTTGACAGACTCCGTACCCGTGTCTTCAGCTGAAGGGAACTGAAATTATCTACAAAGTTGTATGTATATCGAGCAGTGGTCCTCCCCACCCTGCTATATGGCAGTGAGACATGGGTCACATACAGGAGGCACCTCAAGGCACTTGAAAACTTTCATCAACGTACAGTAGTCTATGTTCCATCCTCCGAGTTCGCTGGGAAGACAAGAAAACAAATGCCAGTATTCTCGCTGACACCAACTGTAGGAGAATCAAGGCTACCATTATCCATGAACAACTACGCTGGACTGGCCATATTACCCACATGGATGACAGTCAGAGCATGCAGTTCGGAACGGTACGATTGGTTAATCGTAATTCGTACCAAAGGAAAAAAGATATATCATAATTTTGTACCGTACCTCAGATATACCTTCGATCCGTACTAGTACGATAATATATCATACTGTAATTTTGTACCTGGTTTCGTAGCCCCCAAACAAAATGTAGCCCAATTTAAGGTGTGACAAAACAAGAAAAATTATATTATTAACTTAAGTATTTTTCTTAACATATTAATATTCTAATATATTAATGCTAAATTACACATTTTACTTAATTTTCTGTCCCTAGCCCACAAAAACTACATATTATGTGTTGCAACGCAATATCATTATAGCATCAATAATGTCGGCTTTGAGTCCCAGCCGTGTGTGCGTGTCAGCTGGCAGGGCCAACCCCCCCCCTGGGGCAATGTAATTTTGTGGGTCTCGCTGGCTCACTGAGCGTGGTCGGATCTGACCTGACCAGACCTGACCTCACAGCTTCACCTGACCTGACCTGAAGGCTGTAACACACACCTGCATCGCCCCAAGCTATTGTCCTGGCCAGCCAAGGGAGTGACTTGGTTCAAAATGGTGCGAGAAAAGTATGAAAAATTAATCGTACCTTCGTGCCGTACCAAACTTATCGCACTGTAATATTGAACCAAACTTTTATCACCCTCATAACCGTACCGTACCATACTGCATGCTCTGATGACAGTAGACTGCCAAAGAAGCTACTTTACAGTCACCTAATGGATAGTAAACGTAACGCTGGCGGGCAACTCAAGAGGTATAAGGATAGTCTTAAGACAAACCTGAAAAAGTGCCAAATCGACCCCCTCACCTGGGAGACGATTACTCCACACTGTAACACTTGGAGGAGCACCACACAAGAAGGTGTCAATACTTTCGAGTTAGCCCGACTGCATAACGAGGCAGGCAAGCGCCAAAGCCGGAAAGACGTTGCCGCCGTCCCTCCCGCACTAGATGTAGCCCTCCACATGTGCAACATCTGTGAACGACACTGCTGGTCCCGTATCGGCCTCTTCAGTCACCTCAGAGCTCACCAACCTTGGTGACATCCTTAATAACTCATATCATTGTATCATAGCTGGATGATCGTCATACTCGATTCCAAGTGACAGCAAAGTAGTAGTAGTAGTGTGTGGAGTCTAACACAAGAGATTGCCATCACTGCATTAAGGTTCACAATCTTATAGTTTCCACCATGAAATATGTAAGTATCCTGACCCCAGGTAATGAAAGGCTACATGGAAAGAGTGATCATATAAATGGTGGTTTGTTAAATTACATTGTTATTTACCTTGTATTTATAGTGACCAGGCGTGTTATTACTCGCAGAACCAATAAATTATGTGCATGCTCTAATATAATTTTTTCTTAGCTGTCAGATGTGGTAAACAGAAGGAAGACACAGTGAGTAAGGCTGGCTAGGTGAGGAGAACTGAAGTGTTGTCTTGATGGAGTACATGATGCATGGTGAACGTCCAGGAGACCAAACAACGACAACAACAATGCGTGCCTTAGACGCTTGAATACAACCACCTAGACATTCAATATATACTGCCATACTGTATATATGACAGATCATAGAAACTGCTGTAATATCAATAAGAATTACACCATTTTGAACCTTCATTAAGACAGTACTATCTTGTTGCAGACCCAATAGTCTCTCTTTACATATAATAGTTCAAGTAATAGTGATCACCTCTTTGTTTGTGACCATAAATATGTTCTCAAACAAGTGAGCTCATATTACTACAGGTGTTCACCTTTTAGTACGCTTTATTGTTTATGTTTTACACAATAAATTTAATGTTTAATTATTGATTTTGTTATTATATTAAAAGGTTTTGAATGTATGGTGTAGCATCTAAACTTTTGTCTTTCATCATCAACATTTTATGGTCATTTTTCATACTTGTAGTTTTTAAATGTAAAAACTTTAACATTGTATTAGGGGCCAAAATTGAAGTGACCCGGGGTGCTGATGGCCCTACAGTTGGCCTTGTTACCACAACACATCACACAGCTTCCCTTCTCACAAATAGAAGTTCCTCTTGCCATCAATAAAGGCAGCAACTCCCAAAACTTCCTCTAGCCACTTCTGACTCTTGCAACTGAACAGCCTTCATCACCCCCACTAACACTGATCAAGTCACCCAAGTCATACGGTTTCTCCAGCCTTATTGTGGACACATGGTTCCTACACAGACAGAACACTTACAGTAAAGTCAGCAACATCCTGCACTTTACTCTTGTGTACACATCTTCCACACTCACTGCACATTACCTTTCTTACAGACAGCATATGGTCACTTTCCACCACTGGTCCCTCAGCCACACCACAAATCAATACTTTTGTATTTGCTACATTCAATCTCAGGCCCTTTGCCAATATTCCATCCTCCCAGTTCTTAAATTTTTCCCCTGCTTCTTCAATTCCCTCTGTTATCAGCACTAAGTCATCACCACACAACAACTCCCAGGGTAGACCAGTCCTAAGTCCTGTGATATTGCCTCCAGCACCATGATGAACAGAAGAGGACTCAAGACTAACCCCTACTTTGACCTCATCATTAATTCTCACAGAGACTCAAACAACACCTCAACAAGACTCTCATCACCCCAAGATTAAGGCTAATTTAAAGATAAATCATGAGGGAGTCACATTTTTATTTTCTGCAAAAAATTTAACAACTTCATTGTTTAAACTTCCTCACAATAAGACATTACCACAACAGTTTGTAGAGCATGTGGTGGTGGTGTACAGATTGCCTACCAAGAGCATGTGGTGGTGGTGCACAGATTGCCTTCCAAGTTCACAGCTCATTAATACTGTCAAGTTTGTGACTAATGTTTGCAATATTGTTCATCATTTATACCTTTACTTCTGTTAAAAATACAAGGAAACAGTCAGTGTCAAAGTTGTGTTGTAGAGGTACCAGTCACTGTCCAAGTTGTGTTGTAGAGGTAACAGTCACTGTCCAAGTTGTGTTGTAGAGGTAACAGTCACTGTCCAAGTTGTGTTGTAGAGGTAACAGTCACTGTCCAAGTTGTGTTGTAGAGGTAACAGTCACTGTCCAAGTTGTGTTGTAGAGGTACCAGTCACTGTCCAAGTTGTATTGTAGAGGTACCAGTCACTGTCCAAGTTGTGTTGTAGAGGTACCAGTCACTGTCCAAGTTGTGTTGTAGAGGTACCAGTCACTGTCCAAGTTGTGTTGTAGAGGTACCAGTCACTGTCCAAGTTGTGTTGTAGAGGTACCAGTCACTGTCCAAGTTGTGTTGTAGAGGTACCAGTCACTGTCCAAGTTGTGTTGTAGAGGTAACAGTCACTGTCCAAGTTGTGTTGTAGAGGTAACAGTCACTGTCCAAGTTGTGTTGTAGAGGTACCAGTCACTGTCCAAGTTGTATTGTAGAGGTACCAGTCACTGTCCAAGTTGTGTTGTAGAGGTACCAGTCACTGTCCAAGTTGTATTGTAGAGGTAACAGTCACTGTCCAAGTTGTATTGTAGAGGTAACAGTCACTGTCCAAGTTGTATTGTAGAGGTAACAGTCACTGTCCAAGTTGTATTGTAGAGGTAACAGTCACTGTCCAAGTTGTGTTGTAGCATTAAAAAGTACAATGATACCAATACATTTATCAGTTTACATTTGCCTGGGTAAAGCGTGACCCAAACAAACCTGTGAGAGGCAGAGACGTGTACCTCCCACCCTCCACTAACCCACGATCAGTGATGCAGCGACACAGATCCTCCGCCACAACACATACAAATGACTTGAGGAACAACGGACTGGGATCGCTATAACACTCTCTCTATTGACTACCTACAAGGAAGACCATTAACACTTATTGAAAACATGAATAAACAAAGTCATACTTTATACACACACACACACACACACACACACATATACACTGTAACACTGACAAGTAAATGTTCAAACACCAGCAATTAATTAAATCAAATCAATATTGTAACAATCACTTGTGTTATTTTTCTAATCTACAAAAATCAGAGCATTAATGATGACAAGTTAAAATTTGTTTGTACATTATTTTCTTGTTAACACAGAAGAATATATCATCTCAGTATATAAACTTTTCCACCATTATACCTTTGTCTTAAAATTTGGGGCAAATGGCTTCTTCATCTACACTTAAAAAATTTATATGAAGCTTATTAGCACGTGTGAGTGTGACAATAAGGTACAAGTACTGTAGTGTGGGGAGGCGTTAAGTTGGCGCAGTGACCTGATACACCACGCACAGTTGTCATCATAATAGAGACAGGACAATAAATACTTAAGCCTTACATGTGGAGCACAAGTCCTGTACAGTACACACACTAGCCAGTACTCTACATCAGCCTTAACTTATAGTGTATCACTCTTACGTGAGTCCATCTGCCGCTCGGTTTTCTCCTGTTTAATTAAGATAAAAGAATTTGTTACAAAAAATCTACCCCAGTTTGAGCACAATAGCAGAAAACCCAGAGCAGGTCGACATTCATGAAAAAAAATCGTTGGCACTAATGTGTCGTATTTTGCTTTATGCCAATCACCAATCACTTGAGGTGAGTCAATGTGAACGATCGAGCGAGAGTCGACCACTCCAGTACCAATGTGGGTCTTGATGGTAGCACAACAGGTGGACCCCAACTTATCCTGCAATATACATTATATATATAAGTTTGCAGCTCATCAGGTTCATATAACACAACCACACATTACTCTTCATAACCAAACATTACTCTTCATAACCACACATTACTCTTCATAACCAAACATTACTCTTCCATAGATAATACTGTAGTGTCATGAAACATCTTTAAGTATTTACTCATTATTTACACCCACAATGCTCTATGTATGTTAGGGAAAGCCTTCATGCATCAACAATATTAATACTGGGCCCTCGTGTTCTAGGCTCACAAATGTGTTTAAGGTGTACAAGCTGTCACCAACACAACAACCACACACTAAGTTAACGAGCTGTATGACCCACTGTTTAAGGTGTACAAGCTGTCACCAACACAACAACCACACACTAAGTTAACGAGCTGCATGACCCACTGTTTAAGGTGTACAAGCTGTCACCAACACAACAACCACACACTAAGTTAATGAGTTTTATGACCCAGTGTTTAAGGTGTAGAAGCTGTCACCAACACAACAACCACACACTAAGTTAACAAGCTGTATGACCCAGTGTTTAAGGTGTAGAAGCTGTCACCAACACAACAACCACACCCTGAGTTAACGAGCTGCATGACCCAGTGTTTAAGGTGTACAAGCTGTCACCAACACAACAACCACACCCTGAGTTAACGAGCTGTATGACCCAGTGTTTAAGGTGTAGAAGCTGTCACCTACACAACAACCACACTCTGGGTTAACGAGCTGTATGACCCAGTGTTTAAGGTGTAGAAGCTGTCACCAACACAACAACCACACCCTGAGTTAACGAGTTGTATGACCCAGTGTTTAAGGTGTAGAAGCTGTCACCTACACAACAACCACACTCTGGGTTAACGAGTTGTATGACCCAGTGTTTAAGGTGTAGAAGCTGTCACCTACACAACAACCACACTCTGGGTTAACGAGCTGCATGACCCAGTGTTTAAGGTGTACAAGCTGTCACTAACACAACAACCACACACTAAGTTAACGAGTTTTATGACCCACTGTTTAAGGTGTACAAGCTGTCACCTACACAACAACCACACCCTGGGTTAACGAGCTGCATGACCCAGTGTTTAAGGTGTACAAGCTGTCACCAACACAACAACCACACTCTGGGTTAACGAGCTGCATGACCCAGTGTTTAAGGTGTACAAGCTGTCACCTACACAACAACCACACCCTGGGTTAACGAGCTGCATGACCCAGTGTTTAAGGTGTACAAGCTGTCACCTACACAACAACCACACTCTGGGTTAACGAGCTGCATGACCCAGCCAACTCCACTGGCCAACCATTACCCCAGTATCATAATGTGGTCATTGATTACCATCGAGAGAGAGAGAGAGAGAGAGAGAGAGAGAGAGAGAGAGAGAGAGAGAGAGAGAGAGAGAGAGAGAGAGAGAGAGAGAGAGAGAGAGAGAGAGAGAGAGAGAGAGAGAGAGAGACCATTTTCCACACCTGTGTCCCTCACCCCCAAGTACTGGTGACGCCTCTGTACATCTCAGACACAACCTGACTACAACCAACAGAAACTCACCAGCTGGATAGATAATAATAATAATAGTGTGTTACTGAGGAAAACGTTTACATAAGATACTTACTACAAGACATTGGTCAGACTGTGTTAGTGGTCACACTCTCAAACATCACACTGCTGCCTCACTCTTTCTTATTTTTCCCATTACCATTTTTGACAGCATCCGCCCCCTTCTCAGCAGCCGCCCCCTTCTTGCCGGCCAGAGTTTGGGCCAGGGAGTCCCAGATGCCACCCAGGAATATGGCACAGAACAGGTTCTCAAATGGCACAAATGGATCATGGATGCCCAGCAGTAGAGAAGAAAGCTGTTGAAGAACAACAGGTGCATGTGAGGTAACTACTGTACTGTGCTGTGTTGTACTGTGCTGTGTTGTACTGTGCTGTACTGTGCTGTGTTGTACTGTGTTGTGTTGTACTGTACTGTGCTGTGTTGTACTGTGTTGTGTTGTACTGTACTGTGTTGTACTGTGCTGTGTTGTACTGTACTGTGCTGTGTTGTACTGTACTGTGCTGTGTTGTATTGTGCTGTGCTGTACTGTACTGTACTATAATAATAATAATAATAATAACGGTATATTGAAAGAGCTTGGCAGCCAGAAGGCTGAAAATATACAGTTACATATTTGGGGAATGGGTTTCGAATTACATATAATATACAAGTAACATAAGTGACACAAATAAGACATATAATAACTAGATGGGGAAAGCTCAAACTACAGTGCTGTGCTGTACTGTACTGTACTGTTTTGTACTGTACTGTACTGTACTGTACTGTGCTGTGCTGTTCTGTACTGGGCTGTATTGTACTGTACTGTACTGTACTGTAATGTAATGTAATGTACTGTACTGCACTGTACTGTACTAACACTAACTTAACCTAGCCTAACACAAATTGTAATATATTTTTATTATGAAAAATTACAAAACATTTATGGTAGCTGACTGTACTAGTGATGGTCCTAGAGTGCACAATGAATTATGATAACAATTCTCGCTATTTTTTAAACTTTACTAAAATGTGTGTGTGAGAGTGAGCCACATCCTTACTTCTGGCAAACCTTATAGGAGCAAAATGTTTCTTATATTTATAAATGACATAAAAAACACATTATTGACAATTATTTACTCCCTGGTTATTACTATTAATTATTTACTCCCTGGTTATTACTATTAATTAATAACTCCCTGGTTATTACTATTTACCCGTGGCTATTATTGATTATTTACCAGTAACTACGAACCTTGAAATAGACGAAGAAAATGCAGATGCCGAAGTAAACAAGGGCGTGAGGAGCCGAGATGAGGTCAGTCTTCTTATCCAACACAAAGATGAGAGCGGCAGCGATGGACGCCTTGGTGGGGCTGTCAACGATAACGGATGAGTTACAAAACCTTCTGGGCTACGGTATTTATTGATAGTAAAACACCACTAATCCACACTAATTGGGTTTAGGGTTGGGTTAGGTTAGGTTAGGTTAGGTTAGGTTAGTTTGAAATCATCAACAATATTTTGTGGTTAATTAATTGGTCTTAAGCCTTACATATTTAGATTAATGCCACAGATATAGGTGGAGGTGGGGAGGACAACAGGTGGAGGTAGAGAGGTCAACAGGTGGAGGTAGAGAGGTCAACAGGTGGAGGTAGAGAGGTCAACAGGTGGAAGTAGAGAGGTCAACAGGTGGAGGTAGAGAGGTCAACAGGTGGAGGTACTCACAATGTAGGCTGCATGACCTCCACAGCCGCAGGTGTCCAGACTCCTCGCATCAGACGCTCTAAGATCTTCAAGAAGCCTGAACCATTACCTGAGAGAGAGAGGAGAGTCTGAGTGTTTGTCTATACCTGAGGCAACACACCTTACTGAGGCAACACACACTCATAGTACAGTAAACACACTCATAGTACAGTAAACACACTCATAGTACAGTACACACTCATAGTACAGTACACACTCATAGTACAGTAAACACTCATAGTACAGTACACACTCACAGTACAGTACACACTCATAGTACAGTACACACTCACAGTACAGTACACACTCACAGTACAGTAAACACTCATAGTACAGTACACACTCACAGTACAGTAAACACACTCATAGTACAGTACACACTCATAGTACAGTACACACTCATAGTACAGTACACACTCATAGTACAGTAAACACACTCATAGTACAGTACACACTCACAGTACAGTACACACTCACAGTACAGTACACACTCACAGTACAGTAAACACACTCATAGTACAGTACACACTCATAGTACAGTACACACTCATAGTACAGTACACAGTCATAGTACAGTACACACTCAAAGTACAGTACACACTCACAGTACAGTACACACTCATAGTACAGTACACACTCACAGTATAGTACACACTCACAGTACAGTACACACTCATAGTACAGTACACACTCATAGTACAGTAAACACACTCATAGTACAGTACACACTCATAGTACAGTACACACTCATAGTACAGTAAACACACTCATAGTACAGTACACACTCATAGTACAGTACACACTCATAGTACAGTACACACACTCATAGTACAGTAAACACACTCATAGTACAGTACACACTCATAGTACAGTAAACACACTCATAGTACAGTACACAGTCACAGTACAGTACACACTCACAGTACAGTACACACTCACAGTACAGTAAACACACTCATAGTACAGTACACACTCATAGTACAGTACACACTCACAGTACAGTACACACTCATAGTACAGTAAACACACTCATAGTACAGTACACACTCATAGTACAGTACACACTCATAGTACAGTACACACTCACAGTACAGTACACACTCACAGTACAGTACACACTCACAGTACAGTACACACTCACAGTACAGTAAACACACTCATAGTACAGTAAACACACTCATAGTACAGTACACACTCATAGTACAGTACACACTCATAGTACAGTAAACACACTCATAGTACAGTAAACACACTCATAGTACAGTAAACACACTCATAGTACAGTACACACTCATAGTACAGTACACACTCACAGTACAGTACACACTCACAGTACAGTACACACTTACCCTTAATGGTGCCAATAAGAATCATGCTGAGGTAGCCGTTGGGGAAGACTTTGGCTGCGTGAGTCACACCATCGTTGATTTTCTTCACCCTGCAATGATTAACGGTTACAGTGTCTCACTACAGTGTTTCACTACAGTGTTTCACTACAACGGTCCAGACAGTTAATGTGTTCATACTACAGCACTGTACACCTCACTAACTACCCTCAGTACATACAGTAGTGACAAAATTTACACCATTTATTATAATTACTAATATTTTAGGGAAATTTTATCATCCTTAGGGCATGTCAGAAATAAATTTAGAGTAAGTCAGTACAGTACAGTACAGTACAGTACAGTACAGTACAGTTCCATAATGAATTAAGTTAAGATACAGGCTGCTTGGCACCTCAGAGTGAGGCGTCCTGTCCTGTTTCTTCAGTGTACATCTTATCGTGTAATACATCCACAAAATTATTACAACTACCTGCACGCAATACTGTAATGAAGTAAATGTACAGTAGAGTATTAATGAACGTCGTGCAGACTTGGTGAAGGACAGTATTATACAGGGTGTACCAAGTATTACACAATCCAAAAATAGCCCAAATCTTAAGACACTTTTAGCCATGTAAAAAGAACACAAAAAAATTCAGAATAATTATGTACGTTTACAGTGGTCCCTCGGTTAATGAACACAATTTGTTCCAGAAGGTTGCTCGTTAACCGAAAATTTTGTTAACCGAATCCATTGTTTCAATGGGATTTTGGGTAATTGGTTCCAGCTCACCGAAAATTACATACAAACTAAAAATAAATGCAGTAAAGTACACTTACTTTGAAGTGTGCATGTAGAAGGCTCCTGGTTGATGATGATGGGAATTAGAATGGGGGTCGAGGAGAAGGAAGAAGAGAAGGCATTGGGGTGGAAGAGAAGTCGCCCCATGCTGCCATTTCACCCATAAAATTTTAGTTCACTTGGTGTAATTCAAGATTATTTTATTTAAATCAACACTACACTGCGCTATATATTATCAATATGTTAACTAAACTTCAGAATGACTAATAATTGTACTGTAAAAACATAAAAATAGTTTGTTCAAGAGAGTCTGAAGCAAGAAGCTTCCTCCACTGAGCAGGGACACACACTGATGCCATTCTGGGTGAGTCAAGTGGCTGTTTGGCGCGCTGAAAACTAGTTCCCTGTACTTAAATTATGTTAAATAATTGTCAAAATGACTAAAAACTTTAATATATGACTTGGAAAATTATTGAATAGTACAACCTTCTTGATATTTACTCAAATGGTAACGCATTTAAGCCCTAAAACCGATTACTGTATTAGCGGACTAATACTACAGCTGGTGAGCAGGTGAAAACATGTTGGGAAAAATTCGTAAGGAATTCGTTAACCGAAATTTTTTCTTTAACCGAAGTGAAGAATCTTATGGAAGGTAATTCGTTAACAGAAATTTCGTTAACCGAGGCGTTCATTAACCGAGGGATCACTGTACAGAGAACCCTCACTTTACGCGGTCAATTGAACCCACGGAGGCCCGGGTAAAGTGAGAAGAGAAAGAGAAGAGAAACGCATAAAGTGAACAACATAACATATGGGATTAATTGAAATAGAGACCGGGCCGACCCCCAAACTCCACTTTTTCCCGACACAATACCTATGTTCTAGTAAAAATAACATCTTGATTTTATGATGGTACACGCACACAATTAATATTTAAGAGAAATAGAGAAATACAGTTGCCAAGTTAATGTCCATTCAAATAATGGACTCAACTCCCTCCCCCTCTTCTCACACTAGCTGGCTCTTCCCTCTCTGAGAAATGTTTGGGGAAAACCACTAGATTTTAAGGTATAGTAATAAATAATACCTCAAACTAAAGTTAGGATAATATAATTGACATTACTGGATTCCTTGTAAGACCAGGAATATTTTGAATATAAATGTCATATATTTTGCACAAAAGATAACATATTTACTCAGAGTAAACAAAATACTTACAGCAGATCTAAAATTTGTATGTCTAATGCAAAATCTATGATGTTTATATTCAAAATGATCATCAAACTGTAAAAATTCCAGCTATGTAAATTATATTCTGGCCGGGTAATTTGTATGAATTTTACGAGCTAAATAAAAAAAATTATACTTCACCCGCTTATATGAGTAGATGCACCGCTTAAAGTGGGAATTCCGGTTCTGGCAGGGTACCGCGTAAATGTAGAAACACGTAATAAAAACCGTAAAAAAAAGGGGGTATTACTGTACTTGAAATTAATTTGAAAGAAAACCGCTGTGAGTGCTGACCATGGCTCTTTAGTGGCTCAGGAACAGAACCTATTTTGTGGCATTAGTTCTGTCACACACACTCACCTGTACACCTCCTTCATGGCAGCAAGCAGGACTTTAATGGGAAGGAACTTGGCGATCTTGTAGCCGATGTCAAACGGAGAGTAGAAGATGACGTACCTGCAAACATATATTGTATTATTACCTTCAAAACAAATATATAGAGGTGAAACACAGGTGAAACACAAGTAATACTCAGGTGAAACACTGGTGAAACATAAGTAATACACAGGTGAAACATTAGTTACAACACCTGAAGCAGACCATCATCAGTCAGTGGTACGGTCAGCTTAAAGAACTCTGTGGACTAAACAATAAGACACACCCCCTCCCCTTCCTTAGCCATCTCACTAACGTTGACGCAGCTGAGCAATCAAACAACCATTTCGCTACTATATGCCAGACGTTCCCCCGACTTGACACAACCACTCCCTGCTTACCTATCAGCCCCCTTTCTCACTGACCGCACTCCAGTATATATTAAACAATCTCCAAGATCAGATCACCAACAGCCACGTCACCATCAACCATACCAAGACCATGGTTATGCATATCAACCTCTCCTCTGACCTCGTCCCACCTCCCTCCATCACATTGGACCCCAACACACTCCAGGTCACTCAGCGTCACTATAGATAAAATAAATTGGAAAACTCACGTCAGTACAATTGTCAAGTCCTCCAGCTTTCGTCTCCACCTTCTTCATCGTCTCAAGTCTCTCAGTTCCCCCACCTGACCTCTTGAATGTTTATACTGTACAACATTCATAATGCCTAAGCTGGCCTACGCTTCCCCTGCCTGGTCTTCCTCATTAACTGCTACACAACAAGGACTCCTAGAGAGGGTGCAGAAGAAGGCGCACAAGGCTATTTTCTCCCTCTCCTACGCCACATATCAAGGGGCGCTCAGTACTCATGCCCTCTCTGATCATCACCATGACCTCATCTGTTATCGGGGAGAAGCTTCTACACCATCCTCAACACCGGCTCCTCCTACCACCTGAGATCCATTATAAAGATTATCAACAACTCATTGTTAACCTGTTTGTTCACTGCCTATCTCTTGCACTGTAACTGTACTGAAATTCCTCGTTTAATGACTCTCTCCTTGTTATTATATACAGTGACTCCTGCCAGATGAACACACAAGACACTGGAGCTCAACCACCGACTAAAACTTCACATCAACCTTGGGTCATAACTCAGCAGCAAAATTACTCACAAGAACAATAATGCAAAGAATAATATCACTAAATAGTAAGGTCACGGCCTCGCCTCTGGTCTACACACGCTCCATACTCTGATTTGTTTCTCTTATGTGACGACCAGAAGCATTGTGGTGGCATCCCTTAGTGAATGGCTACAGACTGAGCTGTGGCAGCTGTCAGTCATACACCAAGAACCTCATACGTACATGCTGTGTAAGGTAGTTGGGTCACAACTGATTCCATGATTGGCAGAAGGATGATGTACGGTAGTGTGGTGAGCAACACACACTCTCCTCCTGTACTAACACTAGACAGTAAGCCATACCAAAGAACAAGCCAACAGCTAGTAAACTTATATGAGGTGAAACTACCAATGAAAAGATTGACTTGTGTTACAACTTACCACATGGCCATAGTGAGGCCAGGAGGAACTTACCACACGGCCATAGTGTGGCCAGCAGGAACTTACCACACGGCCAGTGAGGCCAGCAGGAACTTACCACACGGCCACAGTGAGGCCAGCAGGAACTTACCACACGGCCAGTGAGGCCAGCAGGAACTTACCACACGGCCATAGTGTGGCCAGCAGGAACTTACCACACGGCCAGTGAGGCCAGGAGGAACTTACCACATGGCCATAGTGTGGCCAGCAGGAACTTACCACACGGCCAGTGAGGCCAGGAGGAACTTACCACATGGCCATAGTGTGGCCAGCAGGAACTTACCACACGGCCATAGTGTGGCCAGGAGGAACTTACCACACGGCCATAGTGTGGCCAGGAGGAACTTACCACATGGCCAGTGTGGCCAGCAGGAACTTACCACACGGCCAGTGAGGCCAGGAGGAACTTACCACATGGCCATAGTGTGGCCAGGAGGAACTTACCACACGGCCACAGTGAGGCCAGGAGGAACTTACCACATGGCCATAGTGAGGCCAGGAGGAACTTACCACACGGCCAGTGAGGCCAGGAGGAACTTACCACATGGCCATAGTGAGGCCAGGAGGAACTTACCACACGGCCATAGTGTGGCCAGCAGGAACTTACCACACGGCCATAGTGTGGCCAGGAGGAACTTACCACATGGCCATAGTGAGGCCAGCAGGAACTTACCACACGGCCATAGTGTGGCCAGCAGGAACTTACCACATGGCCATAGTGTGGCCAGGAGGAACTTACCACATGGCCATAGTGTGGCCAGGAGGAACTTACCACATGGCCATAGTGTGGCCAGCAGGAACTTACCACACGGCCAGTGTGGCCAGGAGGAACTTACCACATGGCCATAGTGAGGCCAGGAGGAACTTACCACACGGCCATAGTGTGGCCAGCAGGAACTTACCACACGGCCAGTGAGGCCAGGAGGAACTTACCACATGGCCATAGTGAGGCCAGGAGGAACTTACCACACGGCCAGTGAGGCCAGGAGGAACTTACCACATGGCCATAGTGTGGCCAGGAGGAACTTATCACACGGCCACAGTGAGGCCAGGAGGAACTTACCACATGGCCATAGTGAGGCCAGGAGGAACTTACCACACGGCCAGTGAGGCCAGGAGGAACTTACCACATGGCCATAGTGAGGCCAGCAGGAACTTACCACACGGCCATAGTGTGGCCAGCAGGAACTTACCACACGGCCATAGTGTGGCCAGGAGGAACTTACCACATGGCCATAGTGAGGCCAGCAGGAACTTACCACACGGCCATAGTGTGGCCAGCAGGAACTTACCACACGGCCATAGTGTGGCCAGGAGGAACTTACCACATGGCCATAGTGTGGCCAGGAGGAACTTACCACATGGCCATAGTGAGGCCAGGAGGAACTTACCACACGGCCATAGTGTGGCCAGCAGGAACTTACCACACGGCCATAGTGAGGCCAGCAGGAACTTACCACATGGCCATAGTGAGGCCAGGAGGAACTTACCACATGGCCATAGTGTGGCCAGGAGGAACTTACCACATGGCCAGCAGGAACTTACCATACAGCTGTAGCCAGAAGCAGTTGCTGGTTGTTCTTGAGGGCACCAAGGATGGGCTCACCCAGGAGGAAGTTGGTCAGGAAGCCACCAGCGAAGATAGCCAACATGGACGACAGCCAGTTGGCCAGGGGGTGTTTACGGGAGAACGGGAGTGATCCTGTAATGGGTGGTGAACAACTCCTTACTTAACACAACAACTATTACACTCATAATAATGATACTATTACTAATATCACAACAACAACAACAATAAAGGGAATAATATTAACAATAATTACAATAATAATAACAGCAATATCACTACTACACAACACACGATGAATAATCAATAATTTTAACAATATCTGTTATATATAAGATAGGTAGTAGACAGAGAGATACTACCAAAAACGTACACATTAATTAAAGAGAGGTTTAACATTAATGTCCCATTTCTTAAACTTGTCTTTTCTAATCCCCAGAGAGCTCTAGATCCAACCATTCCAAGAACATCCTTGTCAGACTGGGTACCAAGGATAGTTAATGGAACCCTTGAGTAGTTAAAGGATCAAGGCTGTGCTGGGAGACAATTTTTTATAAGAAAATAATAAAAATGAAAGATGATGATGATAGGAACCTTAAATATGATGAAATTGGAGGATTTGCATTGGACGTCTTGCCACTGCCAACGTCTAATGCAGAAGGTGAAAGACTGAACCTTACCAAAGCAAAGTGTAGAAACTCCTTGCAAATGTAAAACTAAATGACCTTATCACTATAGAAGAATATGTTAAGTGAAAAGAAGGTCGTGTGAATATCAATATAGCTGCACCGACCGCACCTTGAGGTAACATTTTATAATAATAAACTATTAATTGTTATTTATGGTCATGAGAAGTTTCCATTTGTTTGAATCTTGTGGCAGCTGTGGTTGTAGCTGAGATGCCAATTCATTAATATATTTTTCTTCATTATTTAAACAAATATACGAACATTAGGAAACTTGTCAGGACCTTAAATAACAATTAATAGTTATTATTATAAAAAAATGTTACCTTTTGTTAGGTTACGTTAGGTCAGGTCAGGTCAGGTCAGGTCAGTGACTCAGGGTGGGGTCGCTGGATCCTTTGGAGACTGTGTACAACAACTGATTGATGTAATTAATAAAACAAAGTACTGTTTTTACATATACTGTATAAGTGTTCATTAAACATCATTAACTCAAACATTGCAGAGGCAGATCAAGGAATATCAAAAGGGGGGTCCAAGAAGTTGTGGGTGGGGGAACATGCCAAACACGGTGTGACCAGCTGGGGAAAATTGTTTAAAATCTGGCCAATATCATGGACATTTTGAGGCCAAGTGCACTTGATATTTGGGAATATTCTGAAGTCAATAGTAATTACATTTTACTATACAAACGCACCTGAAGACAATACTGCCCCTACATTGTGTTGTCTCTTTTCCTTTAAGTGGACGTGGTCATAGTGCTCAAAATATCTAAGATATACCTCGGCATTTGAAAGTTTTCTATAAAGAACTACTAATTACTTTCAAGAAAACGCGATTGGATACAGACAGTCAGATGAGAGGCAGCCCTGGCCAGGACCAGTGTATCAACAATTATGGTTATTTGTACAATATACGGGTGCACCAGCATAGCTCAAATCCCATGGGAAAATTTTGTCTAACAAATCTGCTAACGTTTTTTAGGAAAGTCTTCGAGGTAGTAGATAATGACGAAAATTACGATGTTATTTACTTAGACTTTAGCAAAGCATTTGACAGAGTACCGCATCAGAGGCTTCTGAGAAAAATTAAGGTTCATGGTATCGAGGGGAAAGTTTTAAATTGGATAAAATCATGGCTCACCGATAGAACGCAGAGGGTCAGCGAAGATGGTGTTAAATCTGAGTGGGGCCGTGTAACCAGTGGGGTTCCCCAGGGGTCAGTACTAGGACCACTCTTGTTCATAATCTACATAAACGATTTAGATACTGGGATCAGCAGTGACATAAGCAAGTTTGCGGATGACACCAAAATAGGGCGGCAAATTAATTCAGGGCAGGATGCAAATGCATTACAGGAGGATCTAAATAAACTGCAGGGGTGGTCTGAAAAATGGCAAATGAAATTCAACACCAGCAAGTGCAGCGTACTTAATATTGGAAGAACAAATACTTATAATGTATACAGCCTTAACGACATCAACCTAGAGAAGTCAACTTGTGAAAGAGACCTAGGGGTACTTGTAAGCCCGGACCTACGGCCTAGAAAACAGTGCGTTAATGTTCGAAATAAGGCAAACAGAATATTGGGTTATATATCTAGAAGTGTAAGTAACAAGAGTGCAGAGGTCCTATTGCAACTATATCTTGCGCTAGTTAGGCCGCACCTCGATTATGTGGTTCAGTTCTGGTGCCCTTATTATAGAATGGATATCAATTCACTAGAGTCGGTGCAGCGAAGAATGACGAAAATGATTCCGGGACTTAGAAACCTTCCATATCAAGATAGGTTAAAGAAACTAAACTTGCATTCCCTAGAAAGACGAAGAGTGCGGGGAGATATGATAGAAGTATTTAAGTGGGTGAAAGGAATCAATAAAGGCGATATAGATAAAGTTCTTATAATATCCGAGCAGGATAGGACTCGGAGCAACGGATTTAAGTTGGATAAGTTTAGGTTTAGGAGGGAGATAGGAAGAAACTGGTTCACAAATAGGGTGGTGGACGAGTGGAACAAGCTTAGCAACTTTGTAGTAAGTGCTGGAACTTTGGAAAGTTTCAAAAGGAGGCTAGATAGATTCATGGATGATAGAGAGTGGTAATAACTCTCGACAGGAGCTGCCATGCACAGGCCAACCGGCCTATTGCAGACTCCTTATTTTCTTATGTTCTTATGTAAGTATTACAGATATTTCAGAGATAAGAAAACGTATGACACATGGATAAATGCCTGCAAGCATTCTGATCAGCACCACATCAGGCCACCCAGCAGAGAACTTGTTTGAAGAGTTCACACGTCTTCTGTTTCTCCTTAATTATGAAATGTTTGTTAATATCCAGGTATCTACAGGAAGGTGAGACATTCATCTTGATATATGTGGCCAAAAAAAACTGAATATATTTAATATTCTTGACAAAATTTAACTTAAATACACTGGTACGTGGGTTTCAGGTGTCAACACTGAGCTTGTTTTCTAATTCTACAATGTTAGCCAATATGAGGTGATCAGAAGACCTCGAGGCATTGTTCTTGCCACGTCTGACAATATGAGGTGATCCAGTAGACCTTGAGATCTTGTTCTTGCCACGTCTGACAAAAACCGCAATAATAATGTTAAGAAAAACCAGAGTCACATCAATTAATTCACCGTGATGCTTAGAGAAACTTGTTCTATTTTCTTCAGTAAGCATTATAAGACAATATTCAGTTGTCCGGAGTACCTTCAAAGGGAAGCTAAAAAATTTTGTTACTTCATCCATGCCACCAGGAAAATGCCCAGCGCCCACCAGGTGTTTCCTTGTAATATTCTGATTGTTATTTTATTTGCTATACTGTATGTTATCATTTGGAGGACTATGAGAACATAAGGTAGTCATTTTGTTATAACCGACCACATAAAAGCCTCAGCCTTAAGAGAATTCTCAAAAACTGAAACAATCAAACGACCAAAGTAGGGCCGTCACCATCTTAGACTGGCCCCAAGTCACCAGATGACATGTGTCACTGAACGAGGCGGAGATAAAGTTTATGATGTTACAGCGGTTTATCCTTACTGCTTATAGTGTTTGGTAGCTGCAGCCTGGGAATACTGTACATTGGAAACATAATGTGTTGTATAATGGTAGACCCTGCTGCCACATGTGACCAAGTCCCAGGTTGATGATCTGACTTTCTACCTCATTTACACACAAATTGCAGGATCTCAAGTATTTCTCTTACTATTGACAACACAATACACATATATCATGTAGAACAATAATAATACCATGATGTAGAACAATAACAACCATCAAGAACAAACTTATAATAAAAAAGTGTGTGTGAACATTTATTGTACGGTGAAACAGACTAGGTGGCAGTGTGGTTCTAAATATACCACAGAGACACAGAGAGAGACAGAGGTCCTATCCACCAACACAACACTCACACACTTACACATTATCATCTATATCTGACTTATCATTCATATCTGACTTAACATGAACAACAGGGAGGGGAAGGCAGTACAGTAAATAAGATAGCCATGGCCCAGTGAAAGTAAATACTATCAACAAGTAATATATATTTAACCAAAACATTTACCCTCCTCCTCCATGGTACCAGCTGCTGCTACTTCCTGCTTCATAAGGACAATACTTGGCAAGGTTTAACCAGATAGTTCCACTCAGCTCATACTTTCTGCCAAATATTGTCTTGCCACTGAGACAGACAACAGCCTCTACTCTATATGGGTCTACTGTATAATGAAACTTCAATTGCTTACCCTCATTAACCTCCCTAGTGCTGACCTAACCCAATGATAACTTAACCTAACCTAATACTAACTTAACCCAACACTAACCTAATACTAACTTAACCCAACACTAACCTAACCCAACACTAACCTAACCTAATACTAACTTAACCCAACACTAACCTAACCTAATACTAACTTAACCCAACACTAACCTAACCCAACACTAACCTAACCTAATACTAACTTAACCCAACACTAACCTAACCTAATACTAACTTAACCCAACACTAACCTAACCTAACACTAACTTAACCCAACACTAACCTAACCTAATACTAACTTAACCCAACACTAACCTAACTTAACCCAACACTAACCTAACCTAATACTAACTTAACCCAACACTAACCTAACCTAATACTAACTTAACCCAACACTAACCTAACCTAATACTAACTTAACCCAACACTAACCTAACCTAACACTAACTTAACCCAACACTAACCTAACCTAATACTAACTTAACCCAACACTAACCTAACCTAATACTAACTTAACCCAACACTAACCTAACCTAATACTAACTTAACCCAACACTAACCTAACTTAACCCAACACTAACCTAACCTAATACTAACTTAACCCAACACTAACCTAACCTAATACTAACTTAACCCAACACTAACCTAACCTAATACTAACTTAACCCAACACTAACCTAACCTAATACTAACTTAACCCAACACTAACCTAACTTAACCCAACACTAACCTAACCTAATACCAACTTAACCCAACACTAACCTAACCTAACACTAACTTAACCCAACACTAACCTAACCTAACACTAACTTAACCCAACACTAACCTAACCTAATACTAACTTAACCCAACACTAACCTAACCTAATACTAACTTAACCCAACACTAACCTAACCTAACACTAACTTAACCCAACACTAACCTAACTTAACCCAACACTAACCTAACCTAACACTAACTTAACCCAACACTAACCTAACCTAATACTAACTTAACCCAACACTAACCAAACTTAACCCAACACTAACCTAACCCAACACTAACCTAACCTAACACTAACTTAACCCAACACTAACCTAACCTAACACTAACTTAACCCAACACTAACCTAACTTAACCCAACACTAACCTAACCTAATACCAACTTAACCCAACACTAACCTAACCTAACACTAACTTAACCCAACACTAACCTAACCTAATACTAACTTAACCCAACACTAACCTAACTTAACCCAACACTAACCTAACCTAATACTAACTTAACCCAACACTAACCTAACCAAATACTAACTTAACCCAACACTAACCTAACCTAATACTAACTTAACCCAACACTAACCTAACCTTATACTAACTTAACCCAACACTAACCTAACCTAACACTAACTTAACCCAACACTAACCTAACTTAACCCAACACTAACCTAACCTAACACTAACTTAACCCAACACTAACCTAACCTAATACTAACTTAACCCAACACTAACCTAACTTAACCCAACACTAACCTAACCTAATACTAACTTAACCTAACACTAACCTAACCTAATACTAACTTAACCCAACACTAACCTAACCTAACCCAACACTAACCTAACTTAACCCAACACTAACCTAACTTAACCCAACACTAACCTAACCTAATACTAACTTAACCCAACACTAACCTAACCTAATACTAACTTAACCCAACACTAACCTAACCTAATACTAACTTAACCCAACACTAACCTAACTTAACCCAACACTAACCTAACACTAACTTAACCCAACACTAACCTAACCTAATACTAACTTAACCCAACACGAACCTAACTTAACCCAACACTAACCTAACTTAACCCAACACTAACCTAACCTAATACTAACTTAACCCAACACTAACCTAACTTAACCCAACACTAACCTAACTTAACCCAACACTAACCTAACTTAACCCAACACTAACCTAACCCAACACTAACCTAACCTAATACTAACTTAACCCAACACTAACCTAACCTAATACTAACTTAACCCAACACTAACCTAACTTAACCCAACACTAACCTAACACTAACTTAACCCAACACTAACCTAACCTAATACTAACTTAACCCAACACTAACCTAACTTAACCCAACACTAACCTAACTTAACCCAACACTAACCTAACCTAATACTAACTTAACCCAACACTAACCTAACTTAACCCAACACTAACCTAACCTAATACTAACTTAACCCAACACTAACCTAACTTAACCCAACACTAACCTAACTTAACCCAACACTAACCTAACCTAATACTAACTTAACCCAACACTAACCTAACTTAACCCAACACTAACCTAACTTAACCCAACACTAACCTAACCTAATACTAACTTAACCCAACACTAACCTAACCTAATACTAACTTAACCCAACACTAACCTAACCTAATACTAACTTAACCCAACACTAACCTAACTTAACCCAACACTAACCTAACACTAACTTAACCCAACACTAACCTAACCTAATACTAACTTAACCCAGCACTAACCTAACTTAACCCAACACTAACCTAACTTAACCCAACACTAACCTAACCTAATACTAACTTAACCCAACACTAACCTAACTTAACCCAACACTAACCTAACTTAACCCAACACTAACCTAACTTAACCCAACACTAACCTAACTTAACCCAACACTAACCTAACCTAATACTAACTTAACCCAACACTAACCTAACCTAATACTAACTTAACCCAACACTAACCTAACCTAATACTAACTTAACCCAACACTAACCTAACTTAACCCAACACTAACCTAACTTAACCCAACACTAACCTAACCTAATACTAACTTAACCCAACACTAACCTAACTTAACCCAACACTAACCTAACTTAACCCAACACTAACCTAACTTAACCCAACACTAACCTAACCTAATACTAACTTAACCCAACACTAACCTAACTTAACCCAACACTAACCTAACTTAACCCAACACTAACCTAACTTAACCCAACACTAACCTAACCTAATACTAACTTAACCCAACACTAACCTAACTTAACCCAACACTAACCTAACTTAACCCAACACTAACCTAACTTAACCCAACACTAACCTAACTTAACCCACAGTAAACACCAGGATTTTAAGACCTTCCTGTGAAATAATTAAGGTATTTGGTTAACTCTTCAGGTGTTACGACGACACGACCAGGTGAAAGGGGGGGGGGGGGGAGGTGCGTGTCAGTAATGAATTGGTACTTGAGGAGGGGGGGGGGAGGTGTGTCAGTAATGAATTGGTACTTGAGGAGGGGGGGGGGGGGGGAGGTGTGTCAGTAATGAATTAGAACTGATTTCTATGAATTGGTGTTATATTAAAATAATTGGGTTATTTTTATGGCCAACGTATTACTGATATTTTTCTCAAAGTTAAAATACAATATAGGTTAGATTAGGTTACCAAACATGAACAGCCAGGTAGAGAAGTACAGTACAGCCTGAATGATAAAATCCCGGTAATGTGGCGTGTGTGGGAGTGACCAGTTAACATGTAGAAATGCCAAACGGAACTGACTCCCTGGCGGTGGACTAAACTGACTCCCTGGCGGTGGACTAAACTGACTCCCTGGCGGTGGACTAAACTGACTCCCTGGCGGTGGACTAAACTGACTCCCTGGCGGTGGACTGAACTGACTCACTGGCGGTGGACTGAACTGACTCCCTGGCGGTGGACTAAACTGACTCACTGGCGGTGGACTGAACTGACTCACTGGCGGTGGACTGAACTGACTCACTGGCGGTGGACTAAACTGACTCCCTGGCGGTGGATTGAACTGACTCACTGGCGGTGGACTGAACTGACTCCCTGGCGGTGGACTAAACTGACTCCCTGGCGGTGGACTAAACTGACTCACTGGGGGTGGACTGAACTGACTCCCTGGCGGTGGACTAAACTGACTCACTGGCGGTGGACTGAACTGACTCACTGGGGGTGGACTGAACTGACTCACTGGGGGTGGACTGAACTGACTCACTGGCGGTGGACTGAACTGACTCACTGGGGGTGGACTGAACTGACTCACTGGAGGTGGACTGAACTGACTCACTGGGGGTGGACTGAACTGACTCACTGGAGGTGGACTGAACTGACTCACTGGGGGTGGACTGAACTGACTCACTGGGGATGGACTGAACTGACTCACTGGGGGTGGACTGAACTGACTCACTGGGGGTGGACTAAACTGACTCACTGGGGGTGGACTAAACTGACTCACTGGGGGTGGACTAAACTGACTCACTGGGGGTGGACTGAACTGACTCACTGGGGGTGGACTGAACTGACTCACTGGCGGTGGACTGAACTGACTCACTGGGGGTGGACTGAACTGACTCACTGGCGGTGGACTGAACTGACTCACTGGCGGTGGACTAAACTGACTCACTGGGGGTGGACTGAACTGACTCACTGGGGGTGGACTAAACCGACTCACTGGGGGTGGACTGAACTGACTCCCTGGCGGTGGACTGAACTGACTCACTGGGGGTGGACTGAACTGACTCCCTGGCGGTGGACTAAACTGACTCCCTGGCGGTGGATTGAACTGACTCACTGGGGGTGGACTGAACTGACTCCTTCCCTGTAAAGACGACGTAAGAATCTACTAAATAACAAAATTACACGAGGAAATGAGTTAGTCTAGTCCACTGACATATCGCCAGTGAGTCAGCTACCTCCTGCGAGTCAGTTCAGTCCACCTCCAGTGAGTCAGTTCAGTCCACCTCCAGTGAGTCAGTTCAGTCCACCCCCAGCGAGTCAGTTCAGTCCACCCCCAGCGAGTCAGTTCAGTCCACCCCCAGTGAGTCAGTTCAGTCCACCTCCAGTGAGTCAGTTCAGTCCACCCCCAGCGAGTCAGTTCAGTCCACCCCCAGTGAGTCAGTTCAGTCCACCTCCAGTGAGTCAGTTCAGTCCACCCCCAGTGAGTCAGTTCAGTCCACCCCCAGTGAGTCAGTTCAGTCCACCCCCAGCGAGTCAGTTCAGTCCACCCCCAGCGAGTCAGTTCAGTCCACCCCCAGTGAGTCAGTTCAGTCCACCCCCAGTGAGTCAGGTCAGGCCACCTCCCGTGAGTCAGTTCATTCCACCTCCAGTGAGTCAGTTCAGTCCACCCCCAGTGAGTCAGTTCAGTCCACCGCCAGGGAATCGGTTTAGTCCACCCCCAGCGAGTCAGTTCAGTCCACCTCCA
Organism: Homarus gammarus; assembly: GCA_958450375.1. Taxonomy (NCBI): domain Eukaryota; kingdom Metazoa; phylum Arthropoda; class Malacostraca; order Decapoda; family Nephropidae; genus Homarus; species Homarus gammarus. Next base: position 694,208 of record CAUDMG010000254.1, read on the forward strand.
GCGAGTCAGTTCAGTCCACCTCCAGTGAGTCAGTTCAGTCCACCCCCAGTGAGTCAGTTCAGTCCACCCCCAGCGAGTCAGTTCAGTCCACCCCCAGTGAGTCAGTTCAGTCCACCTCCAGTGAGTCAGTTCAGTCCACCCCCAGTGAGTCAGTTCAGTCCACCCCCAGCGAGTCAGTTCAGTCCACCCCCAGTGAGTCAGTTCAGTCCACCCCCAGTGAGTCAGTTCAGTCCACCCCCACTGAGTCAGTTCAGTCCACCCCCAGCGAGTCAGTTCAGTCCACCCCGTGAGTCAGTTCAGTCCACCCCCAGTGAGTCAGTTCAGTCCACCTCCAGTGAGTCAGTTCAGTCCACCCCCAGTGAGTCAGTTCAGTCCACCCCCAGCGAGTCAGTTCAGTCCACCCCGTGAGTCAGTTCAGTCCACCCCCAGTGAGTCAGTTCAGTCCACCTCCAGTGAGTCAGTTCAGTCCACCTCCAGTGAGTCAGTTCAGTCCACCTCCAGTGAGTCAGTTCAGTCCACCCCCAGCGAGTCAGTTCAGTCCACCCCCAGCGAGTCAGTTCAGTCCACCCCCAGCGAGTCAGTTCAGTCCACCCCCAGTGAGTCAGTTCAGTCCACCTCCAGTGAGTCAGTTCAGTCCACCTCCAGTGAGTCAGTTCAGTCCACCTCCAGTGAGTCAGTTCAGTCCACCCCCAGCGAGTCAGTTCAGTCCACCCCCAGCGAGTCAGTTCAGTCCACCCCGTGAGTCAGTTCAGTCCACCCCCAGTGAGTCAGTTCAGTCCACCCCCAGTGAGTCAGTTCAGTCCACCCCCAGTGAGTCAGTTCAGTCCACCCCCAGTGAGTCAGTTCAGTCCACCCCCAGCGAGTCAGTTCAGTCCACCCCCAGCGAGTCAGCTCAGTCCACCCCCAGTGAGTCAGTTCAGTCCACCTCCAGTGAGTCAGTTCAGTCCACCCCGTGAGTCAGTTCAGTCCACCCCGTGAGTCAGTTCAGTCCACCTCTAGTGAGTCAGTTCATTCCCCTAATACATTACCAGTGATAAGTTAATATTTATCAAGAATCTCCAATAACGTGTAGTGGATCCCAGGGCGCGCGCGCGCGCGCACACACACACACACACACACACACACACACACACACACACACACCTTGACATCTTTGACCACCGAAGGGTCAAGACGTACCTGGCGCTCCTCTCGGAGCAGCCAGGTCAACTGTTATGTTGGCCCATACCAACCCCCTCCCCTGAACCACTTCTCCCCACCGGAATATCAACAAGTTCTCGCCAGAAGTTACAATTTTATTTGGGAAAGGAACGGAACCAGTGTTAAACAGAGGTGAACAGTGGTGAACAGTCAGTGAGAACTCAACAGTAAAAGTCGTATTCAAGTAACCTTCACACAGTGAGGTCCCAGGCACCCAGTGATAACGGCCCGTGAGACCCAACAACCGGCGATGTGTTAATCCGTCTACGATAGGAAGGCCTAGGGCCACACCTCACTCATATAACACCATCTGTGAGGGAATTACTACACCACGTGATGCCCCTCATAACACCATCTGTGAGGGAATTACTACACCACGTTAGGTCCCTCATAACACCAATCTGTGAGGGAATTACTACACCACGTGATGCCCCTCATAACACCATCTGTGAGGGAATTACTACACCACGTGATGCCCCTCATAACACCATCTGTGAAGGAATTACTACACCACGTTAGGCCCCTCATAACACCATCTGTGAGGGAGTTACTACACCACGTCAGGCCCCTCATAACACCATCTGTGAGGGAGTTACTACACCACGTTAGGCCCCTCATAACACCATCTGTGAGGGAGTTACTACACCACGTCAGGCCCCTCATAACACCATCTGTGAAGGAATTACTACACCACGTCAGGCCCCTCATAACACCATCTGTGAAGGAATTATTACACCACGTCAGGCCCCTCATAACACCATCTGTGAGGGAGTTACTACACCACGTGAGGTCCCTCATAACACCATCTGTGAGGGAATTACTACACCACGTGAGGTCCCTCATAACACCATCTGTGAGGGAATTACTACACCACATGAGGCCCCTCATAACACCATCTGTGAGGGAATTACTACACCACATGAGGCCCCTCATAACACCATCTGTGAGGGAATTACTACACCACATCAGGTTCCTCCTAACACCATCTGGGAGGGAGTTACTACACTACGTGTTTGCTGTTCAACACCTACATTAATCTATATGTTCACTGTATGTTCCTTCACCTTTCTCTAATGAAGGCTTTTGTTAAACCACCAATGTATGTAATAAGTCATTTATGTCCAATGTATATTTTCAGCCTTCGGGCTGCAGAACTTTTTCAATAAACCGTCAATTATTATTATTATTGCTGCTGCCATACAAGCAACGTGAGGTGAGGTGAGCAGGGAGGTGTGTGCCACAAGACAGAGAATCCCAAAATTCCTGGCACTTGGCCACTACACTGCACCATCCACCGTTATACTCCACTCTACTTCCCTCAACAAAATATTTTACTCTATCTCCCGTGTGAATGAGTGAGTGAGTCCTTTACTAACACACATCCAGGATAGTTGTTGTGAGGTAGAGGAGGAAGGATGAACAGCTTACAACCATATGGCGACCAAGGAAAAATAAATAAGTGTCCTTGGCAGCATAGTTGACGACACCATATACTGTACTACTAAAGCATTCTCTATACCCTACTCTACTGCTTACAACATTCATTATATCCCAAAATATTTCATTGTTCTCTCTTCAGGTTAAGGATATAACATTTGACATACAGTACTTCCACCTAACTCTACCACATTCTAGGTCTTAACACACACACACACACACACACACACACACACCAGTGTTATTGGGTGTTAAAAAGATTACTGTATCGAGTAGTAAGATTTTGTTTAGTGTAATATTGTGATGGTCAATAAACTTACCTGTTAGTGTATAGGTGTGTGTCTCTAGGTACATTGTTTGTATACCTACACTGTCTAGGTACATTGTTTGTATACCTACACTGTCTAGGTACATTGTTTGTATACCTACACTGTCTAGGTACATTGTTTGTATACCTACACTGTCCAGGTACATTGTTTGTATACCTACACTGTCTAGGTACATTGTTTGTATACCTACACTGTCTAGGTACATTGTTTGTATACCTACACTGTCTAGGTACATTGTTTGTATACCTACACTGTCTAGGTACATTGTCTGTATACCTACACTGTCTAGGTACATTGTTTGTATACCTACACTGTCTAGGTACATTGTTTGTATACCTACACTGTCTAGGTACATTGTTTGTATACCTACACTGTCTAGGTACATTGTTTGTATACCTACACTGTCTAGGTACATTGTATACCTACACTGTCCAGGTACATTGTTTGTATACCTACACTGTCTAGGTACATTGTTTGTATACCTACACTGTCTAGGTACATTGTTTGTATACCTACACTGTCTAGGTACATTGTTTGTATACCTACACTGTCTAGGTACATTGTCTGTATACCTACACTGTCTAGGTACATTGTTTGTATACCTACACTGTCTAGGTACATTGTTTGTATACCTACACTGTCTAGGTACATTGTTTGTAAACCTACACTGTCTAGGTACATTGTTTGTATACCTACACTGTCTAGGTACATTGTTTGTATACCTACACTGTCCAGGTACATTGTTTGTATACCTACACTGTCTAGGTACATTGTTTGTATACCTACACTGTCTAGGTACATTGTTTGTATACCTACGCTGTCCAGGTACATTGTCTGTATACCTACACTGTCTAGGTACATTGTCTGTATACCTACACTGTCTAGGTGCATTGTTTGTATACCTACACTGTCTAGGTACATTGTTTGTATACCTACACTGTCTAGGTACATTGTTTGTATACCTACACTGTCTAGGTACATTGTTTGTATACCTACACTGTCTAGGTACATTGTTTGTATACCTACACTGTCTAGGTACATTGTTTGTATACCTACACTGTCTAGGTACATTGTTTGTATACCTACACTGTCCAGGTACATTGTTTGTATACCTACACTGTCTAGGTACATTGTTTGTATACCTACACTGTCTAGGTACATTGTCTGTATACCTACACTGTCTAGGTACATTGTTTGTATACCTACACTGTCTAGGTACATTGTTTGTATACCTACACTGTCTAGGTACATTGTCTGTATACCTACACTGTCTAGGTACATTGTTTGTATACCTGTACTGTCTAGGTACATTGTTTGTATACCTACACTGTCTAGGTACATTGTTTGTATACCTACACTGTCTAGGTACATTGTTTGTATACCTACACTGTCCAGGTACATTGTTTGTATACCTACACTGTCTAGGTACATTGTTTGTATACCTACACTGTCTAGGTACATTGTTTGTATACCAACACTGTCCAGGTACATTGTTTGTATACCTACACTGTCTAGGTACATTGTTTGTATACCTACACTGTCTAGGTACATTGTTTGTATACCTACACTGTCCAGGTACATTGTTTGTATACCTACACTGTCTAGGTACATTGTTTGTATACCTACACTGTCCAGGTACATTGTTTGTATACCTACACTGTCCAGGTACATTGTTTGTATACCTACACTGTCTAGGTACATTGTTTGTATACCTACACTGTCTAGGTACATTGTTTGTATACCAACACTGTCCAGGTACATTGTTTGTATACCTACACTGTCCAGGTACATTGTTTGTATACCTACACTGTCTAGGTACATTGTTTGTATACCAACACTGTCCAGGTACATTGTTTGTATACCTACACTGTCCAGGTACATTGTTTGTATACCTACACTGTCCAGGTACATTGTTTGTATACCTACACTGTCCAGGTACATTGTTTGTATACCTACACTGTCCAGGTACATTGTTTGTATACCTACACTGTCTAGGTACATTGTTTGTATACCTACACTGTCTAGGTACATTGTTTGTATACCTACACTGTCTAGGTACATTGTTTGTATACCTACACTGTCCAGGTACATTGTTTGTATACCTACACTGTCTAGGTACATTGTTTGTATACCTACACTGTCTAGGTACATTGTTTGTATACCAACACTGTCTAGGTACATTGTTTGTATACCTACACTGTCTAGGTACATTGTTTGTATACCTACACTGTCTAGGTACATTGTTTGTATACCTACACTGTCTAGGTACATTGTTTGTATACCTACACTGTCCAGGTATATTGTATCAGACTTTCATCACCTAAAGAATAACATGTGATTATATTAAACACAACGCACCAGCTCCTCGTTAAACATATTACGACTCCTGAATAAAGTCAGGTAGGGATAAAGGGGAAGTCAGGCAGAAAACTTGTTAAGTTGATAAATAAAATATTATCACACTAATGGGATTTGTGCATTAGGTATCTTTATACAGTACAAAACTCCTCTTAAAGGAGGTCGGATAACATTATTGGGAAGTGAAGTTATTTTGCATTGTTTTAATTTTGTGTTAATGGCAAACACTTGAGGGATCCCCACAGGCTGTTGTCACCAAGTTTATGAAAATCAGTAAAGCAGTTTTGTGACCTTACTATCCAGGTGTGTGCCTTGTAGCATAAGGTGGAGGCTGGCACATTATTATTATTATTATTATTGTCTTTTGGGAAGGAAGGCTGTGTGTAAAGGTGATTGGTGGATCTGTTTAAGGCTGTATCACTGTCACGATAATTATTAAACAAACCAAAGGTAACATTTTTTTATAATAATAACTATTAATTGTTATTTAAGGTCCTGACAAGTTTCCTAATGTTCGTATATTTGTTTAAATAATGAAGAAAAATATATTAATGAATTGGCATCTCAACTACAACCACAGCTGCCACAAGATTCAAACAAATGGAAACTTCTCATGACCATAAATAACAATTAATAGTTTATTATTATAAAATGTTACCTCAGGGTGCGGTCGGTGCAGCTTTGGCTGACTGTACATAAATAACAAACTCAATTTACTGCACTGTTTGTCAACCTGGTATAATTAAATCATATTTTGTGGGAGATGAAAAAGGTAGACATATGGCAACTACCAAACAGGGAGGTACTGGGAAGATATTGAAACATAATGTGTTGTTTAATGGTAGACCCTGCTGCCATATGTGACCAAGTCCCAGGTTGATGATCTGACTTTCTGCCTCATTTACACACAGTTGTAGGGTCTCAGGTGTTTCTCTTACTATTGACAACACAACACACATATATTGTTTAACACACATATATTGTTTCTCACTATTGATCTTTTTTCATTGTATTTGTATTTATGGTTCTTTATTATTTTTATTATTATTATTATTTGATTTATATTTTGTATTTATTATAAATTTCATTTACTATGAATTATTATTATTAGTAGTAGCAGTATTACATCGCCTCTCAGGCCCTGATGTGGGTCAGTGACCTGTGCCCGGTGGGCTAATCCCCCCCCCCCCCCCCTCCCAAACAAATTTTTTTTTACATAAAACAAAAAAAAATGTACATAATGGTGCGGCCATTTAATAAACAAGAAAAGAAAATCAAAATCTTTAATGGATGGATCTAAAATGCTATGAGATTAATATGGAATTTATAAATACTAAAATGTAATGGAATTTACAAATACTACAATGTAACTAAAGTAAATAACTGTCAAGTTTGGGAAGATTCTTAACACAATGCTTTAAAGAGGATAGTAATTTAGTGCTCTGATAAAATTAAATGTATGGTATACCACATACTCACTAGGGTGGTCCAAATTATAGGGTGAAAATTTGAAAGTTGTCTGAACCAAGCGAGCACATGGTGCCCTCGTAGCACCTCATGTACACTAGTGAAGCTTTGTATAAAATTTGAAGAAAATTGGATGATGTTTAGGGATCCCGCAAAACGATTAGTTATTTTAGTCTCATAAAAATTTTAGCTCACCTCAGGGCCTATTACAAGGAACCCATTGTCCTGTCATACACCTTCTTGGGGGAAATTCCTGAGGGAGGTGTGAAGACCAGTGCACCTGGGGCCTTCCACCAAGCCACATGGATGGCAAGGACCAATTATGTTCTTTAGATCTTTCTCTTCAGAGAACAGTTCACCCTCACTGCTCACAAAATACAGGACCCCTGAATATTGAAAAAAGGAACTGAAATTTTGCCTGAAGACATGTTTGGGGTAAAGTTATCAAGGCAACATGTGTGTAAATTAAAATTCCAACTTTTAATTTTTGGACCACTCTAATACTCAGGTATAACTGAAATATTACTTTCAGTAAATGTAGATTATCAAAACAATACCTGTACATGACCTACATCAACCTAACCAAGGCCTTCAACTCGGTCAACAGGGAAGCCCTCTGGTGGACCCTCAGCCGTTTTGGCTGCCAACCAGAATTCATCGCCATTGTGAGGCAACACCACGATGGCATGAACGGCAGTGTCCTGCAAAATGGCACCCAGTCTGAGTTCTTCCCCACCCAAACAGGGGTAAAACAAGGATGTGTACTGGCACCAACTCTCTTTTCCATTTTCTTGGCTGCCTTCCTTACTCAAGTCAGTGCCAATTTAGCGGGAGGGGTGGACATCCAGTACCGGATGAAGGGTCTCTTCAACATAAAACGACTCCAGGCAGGAACAAAGGTGTCGGCAGCTTCCATTACTGAACTTCAGTATGCAGACGACCTCACCCTTGTCGCTCACACTGAACGCAACCTACAGGAAATCCTGAACACCTACGCATATGAGCATACACACTTCGGCCTTGAGGTGAATGTACTTAAGACTCAAGTTCTCTTTCAGCCTGCCCCTGGTTCAGCCACACCTCCACAATCCACCCAGCTTAACCGTACTACCCTCTCTAATGTTACCCACTTTCAGTATCTCAGCTCCAACCTGTGCACCACTGCGGACATCGATGTAACATCGGATCAGATGTGCATCTCAAGCCTTTGGCAGACTCCATACCCATGTCTTCAATTGTAGGGAGCTGAAATTATCTACAAAGTTACACGTATATCGAGCAGTGGCCCTCCCCAACCTGCTGTATGGCAGCGAGACATGGGTCACATACAGGAGGCACCTCAAGGCACTTGAAAACTTTCATCAACATAGTCTACGTTCCATCCTCAGAGTTCGCTGGGAAGACAAGAAAACAAATGCCAGTATTCTTGCTGACACCAACTGTAGGAGCATCGAGGCTACCATTATCCATGAACAACTACGCTGGACTGGCCATGTTACCCTCATGGACGACAGTAGACTGCCAAAGCAGCTACTTTACAGTCACCTAACGAATAGTAAACGTAACGCTGGCGGGCAACTGAAGAGGTATAAGGATAGTCTTAAGACAAACCTGAAAAAGTGCCAAATCGACCCCCTCACCTGGGAGACGATTACTCCACACCGTACCGCTTGGAGGAGCACCACACAAGAAGGTGTCAATACTTTCGAGTTAGCCCGACTGCATAACGAGGCAGACAAGCGCCAGCATGGAGAGACACTGCCGCCGCCCCTCCCGTACTAGGTGTAGCCCTCCACACGTTCAACATCTGTGATCGACCCTGCTGGTCCCATATCGGCCTCTTTAGTCACCTCAGAACTCACCAACCTAGGTGACATCCTTAATAACTCATATCATTGTATCACAGCTGGATGATCGTCATACTCGATTCAGAGTGACAGCAAAGTAGTAGTAGTAGTAGAGTGTGTGTGTTGGGAGGAGGGCTGACCACCCTGCTATACACTTAGGACTACTACATGGTCTTAATATCAGTGAAAACTCTATTGAGTTTTTTCTCAGCTGAGACAAGCTGCCCCAACCCCTTCTCAAGACTTACAGCGGTTGCCATATGTAAGCTTGCCATGTGGGGTGTTCTTTTAAATGTACCACCAGTAATGATGTCAGAAGCAAGAGTATCTAATTGGAATTGTAGATGAGTAAAGCCAATGGGTTGAACCTTGTAGTTATATGTTAATGACATCTCTAACCTAATTTAATTTCATATTAATAAACCATTTCTTAGAGTATATCAGAATTAAAGGAATAACTACTGACTGTGAACCCAAACCATCAATTTCATAACTTGCATTTCACTATACATAGAGAAGTGTTGTGTAGTAAGACAGTGAACTTTACTGTACACAAGCACGAGGTCTGAACCACAGACAGTTCAACAGCTTTTAGGAGGAAAATGAGAACACACACAGACTGCCATATCCCACTGATGTTCTCTGGTTAAGTCAGGGAGTCATACTGAAGTGATTTAATGAACTGAGCCGTGAAATACAGATGTTTATGGAACAGAAAGGAAAAGATGCGCATGAAATGAAAGATAATGAACGGGTTAAGGTGTAGCTTTGGTGGTGGATATTACAGAGCTCTTAAATTACCTCAACACAAAGATACAAGGATGCAATAAATTGGTAGCAGAGTTTTATCACAACATTTGTGCCTTTGAGATGAAAATGCAGCTTTATTAAATGCAACTTGCAGAGAGTAATCTATCACATCAAACCTGAAGTCCCTACAAGACACACCTGATACCAACACAGAGAAATACTGCATCAAGATTTCTAAGTTAAGGAATGCGTTTCAAGAAAGATTTGCTGACTTTAAATACCTTGAGGAAGATTTTAAAATTTTTCAGAACCCATTCTCTGTCAGTGTTAATGAGGAACCAAAACATCTACAGTTAGGCTCCAGTGTGATGCTGTTTTGAGGAACAACTTTTGGTATTATTGCATTAGTTCACACAACATTCCTACCCCTAGTCAATTATTATATTCGAATAAGACGTCTAATTTTAAGATAATTTTTCATCTATTGCATTTCCGTCACAAACGTATAATAACGTAGCGTATGGCAGATCTTTCTCTATTATCTTCCATTAATCTTCCGCCATTATCGCCTTCTTCACCTCCCACTCAACGAGTCTCCTTCATAAATCATCAGGCGTTCCCGTACACGTCACGCGGCCAATCAAAAGGGGTTTTTTTGTGGGGGGGGGGGGGGGACCAAGTAAAATGATTTGTGGTTTAATTCATGGTATTTTTGGCCCGATCAAATTCGATTTTTATTTTGGATCTATCATATTTCAAAATTCAAATTCATTTCCAACCATGGAAGTCTGCGATGGGTGTCACGTAAATTAAATAAAGTTGATAGGGAGTTTTAGGGAAAAAACGAAGAAACTATAGCATCGAGTGTTGTACTTCATCACTCCTTGGAAGAAGCTGTCCGCCTATACCCCCCGTTAAGCGAGAATTAGCGTCACCAGCCTGTACTAATCTCAGAGTGCAACGACAAACGAGAACCAGACCAATAAGGTAAGAAATAAGTGATCCCATCATATGGTGAGAGTCAGTGAGGTTAGGTTAGGTTTATGTTTTATTAGTGCGTTTTTTGGTGTGTTTGGTATTCGCTTAGCCATAATTTTTGTCGGAAAACGCTCCAGCAAAAAAAAAAAAGAAACGATAAGAAAAAATAGCCAATTTCTAATGTAAATGAAGGTCATAACCAATTTAAACAAACATAAATACACTAGAAAAATATATGTTTTACTTTCTAACACAGTTGTCTGCACTAATGTAAATTTACCCAAGTTTTTGAGTGTTGATCTTGGCACGTTTTATCAATACGTGGGACCAAATCATCCCAGCATTATGTCCATGTTCATTAGTACACATGTTTGTGAACAGAACTTTTCTGTAATGAACATTAATAAATCTTGGCTTCATTCTCAATTTACTGATGAGCACTTGAATTCAATAATGAAGGTTGCTGCAGTTCAGTCATTAGCTCCAAGTGTCAGGGAGCAGCAGCAGGCAATAACACTATCAAGGTAACTGTACAACACGGGTCTGAATAATTACCCAAATGTAGCCGCAATGAAGTCAAATAATGGTCCTACATGAATAAATCGGACTGCTAATCACTTCTCGACTAGTATTTGATGTCATAAAGTCACAAAAAATTGGTAAACTTAATTTAATCTGAGTTAATAGATCGAGTGCATGCACCTAATCTAATCTAATCTAATCTAATCTAATCTAATCTAACCTAACCTAACCTAACACAACCTCGACTAGTATTTGGTGTCATAAAGTCACAAAAAATTGGTAAACTTAATTTAATCTGAGTTAATAGATCAAGTGCATGTACCTAATCTAATCTAATCTAATCTAATCTAATCTAACCTAACCTAACCTAACACAACCTCGACTAGTATTTGGTGTCATAAAGTCACAAAAAATTGGTAAACTTAATTTAATCTGAGTTAATAGATCAAGTGCATGTACCTAATCTAATCTAATCTAATCTAACCTAATCTAATCTAATCTAACCTAACCTAACACAACTCAGATTAAATTAAGTTAACCAATTTTTTTTGAGTTTATGACACCAAATAATAATCGAGAAGTGATTCACAGCTCAAATTACGCTTGTACGACCATCATTTGACTTCATTGCGGCTACATTTGGGTAATTCCTCGCTCCGTCGGTACATGCACGCGATCTATTAACTCAGATTAAAGTAAGTTTTCCAATTTTTTGTGACTTTCTGACACCAAATACTAGTCGAGGTTGTGTTAGGTTAGGTTAGGTTAGGTTAGGTACATGCACGCGATCTATTAACTCAGATTAAGGTAAGTTTTCCAATTTTTTGTGACTTCCTGACACCAAAGACTAGTCGAGGTTGTGTTAGGTTAGGTTAGGTTAGGTTAGGTACATGCACGCGATCTATTAACTCAGATTAAAGTAAGTTTTCCAATTTTTTGTGACTTTTCTGACACCAAATACGAGTCGAGGTTGTGTTAGGTTAGGTACATGCACGCGATCTATTAACTCAGATTAAAGTAAGTTTTCCAATTTTTTGTGACTTTTCTGACACCAAATACTAGTCGAGGTTGTGTTAGGTTAGGTTAGGTACATACACTCAATCTATTAACTGTTCCACCTCCCTTATCTTACAGCACTACTCCCATGACCCTCAAGTGCTCATAATAATATTACAGTGTGTACTCATATTAACTCTGGCCCACCATATGAGTTAAGACACCCGTGCCGTACACCGTCATGTGAACACCAGTCCCCAGGTCATGACAAATGGACATTATACACACCAGTCCCCAGGTCATGACAAATGGACATTATACACACCAGTACCCAGGTCATGACAAATGGACATTATACCCACCAGTACCTAGGTCATGACAAATGGACATTATACCCACCAGTACCCAGGTCATGACAAATGGACATTATAGACACCAGTACCTAGGTCATGACAAATGGACATTATACCCACCAGTACCTAGGTCATGACAAATGGACATTATACCCACCAGTACCTAGGTCATGACAAATGGACATTATACCCACCAGTACCTAGGTCATGACAAATGGACATTATACACACCAGTACCTAGGTCATGACAAATGGACATTATACACACCAGTACCTAGGTCATGACAAATGGACATTATAGACACCAGTACCTAGGTCATGACAAATGGACATTATACCCACCAGTACCCAGGTCATGACAAATGGACATTATACCCACCAGTACCTAGGTCATGACAAATGGACATTATACACACCAGTACCTAGGTCATGACAAATGGACATTATACCCACCAGTACCCAGGTCATGACAAATGTACATTATACTCACCAGTGCCCAGGTCGTCGCGGACATAGAGGCAACACAAGGTACAATGAGCTATGTCAAAATAAGGAAACATCTTCAACTTGGTGACTTGATTAGCCATCTCTAAGAAGGCCTCAGGATCCATCTTTAATGATGATTATACCTCTAACTATCACTCTTGAAGGGTAATTAGGTTGTTAACTGGACACTAACGGTATAGGAGAGAGAAAGAGAGAGAGGAGAGACAGGAGATGTGACTCGGTTAGGAAATAATTCTCTCTCTGGCAGACCAAAAAATTTACCCCTGGCCAAGAGAAAACCTTCCACTCTAACCTATTGCCATATTTAACCTTTAATCATTATAATTCATCATCATAATACTAAATACAATAAGTCATTTATAATCTTATTTAAATCATCATATAAAAATACATTATAATCTATGTTATATTAGTAATTAACTCTGTAAAAATAGATATAGAAATATTATGTGGCACCACTAGGAGCACCACACCTGCGCAGTCCATCAGGTGACTAAAATAAACTAGAGTTATTTAGTGTTTTCTTAAATATAAACCACATAATATATCTTATAAAACATAACTATATATCTTAAATCATCATTAAAACACATATTAACTACATATACTCTACATATAAGGTTACATGAGTTAAATATAGATCATTTACATGTTGTTTTATGGTAATGACTCAAGAGGTTTCCTTCACATACCTTAAAGAAATTATGCTCCATCTCTTATTAATAAACACCTGTACCATATACCTGTACCTGTACCATATACCTGTACCTGTACTATATACCTGTACCTGTACCATATACCTGTACCTGTACTATATACCTGTACCTGTACTATATACCTGTACCTGTACCATATACCTGTACCTGTACTATATACCTGTACCTGTACTATATACCTGTACCTGTACCATACACCTGTACCTGTACTATATACCTGTACCTGTACTATATACCTGTACCTGTACTATATACCTGTACCTGTACTATATACCTGTACCATATACCTGTACCTGTACCATATACCTGTACCTGTACTATATACCTGTACCTGTACCATATACCTGTACCTGTACCATATGCCTGTACCTGTACTATATACCTGTACCTGTACTATATACCTGTACCTGTACCATATACCTGTACCTGTACTATATACCTGTACCTGTACCATACACCTGTACCATATACCTGTACCTGTACTATATACCTGTACCTGTACTATATACCTGTACCTGTACCATGCACCTGTACCTGTACTATATACCTGTACCTGTACTATATACCTGTACCATATACCTGTACCTGTACTATATACCTGTACCTGTAATATATACCTGTACCATCTACCTGTACCTGTACCATATACCTGTACCATATACCTGTACCTGTACTATATACCTGTACCTGTACTATATACCTGTACCATATACCTGTACCTGTACTATATACCTGTACCTGTAATATATACCTGTACCATATACCTGTACCTGTACCATATACCTGTACCATATACCTGTACCTGTACCATATACCTGTACCTGTACCATATACCTGTACCTGTACCATATACCTGTACCATATACCTGTACCTGTACTATATACCTGTACCTGTACTATATACCTGTACCATATACCTGTACCTGTACCATATACCTGTACCTGTACCATATACCTGTACCTGTACTATATACCTGTACCATATACCTGTACCTGTACCATATACCTGTACCTGTACCATATACCTGTACCATATACCTGTACCTGTACCATATACCTGTACCTGTACTATATACCTGTACCTGTACCATATACCTGTACCTGTACCATATACCTGTACCTGTACTATATACCTGTACCTGTACCATATACCTGTACCTGTACTATATACCTGTACCTGTACCATACCTGTACCTGTACTATATACCTGTACCTGTACTATATACCTGTACCTGTACCATGCACCTGTACCTGTACTATATACCTGTACCTGTACTATATACCTGTACCATATACCTGTACCTGTACTATATACCTGTACCTGTAATATATACCTGTACCATATACCTGTACCTGTACCATATACCTGTACCATATACCTGTACCTGTACTATATACCTGTACCTGTACTATATACCTGTACCATATACCTGTACCTGTACTATATACCTGTACCTGTAATATATACCTGTACCATATACCTGTACCTGTACCATATACCTGTACCATATACCTGTACCATATACCTGTACCTGTACCATATACCTGTACCATATACCTGTACCTGTACTATATACCTGTATCTGTACCATATACCTGTACCATATACCTGTACCTGTACCATATACCTGTACCTGTACCATACACCTGTACCTGTACCATATACCTGTACCTGTACCATATACCTGTACCATACACCTGTGCCTGTACCATATACCTGTACCTGTACCATATACCTGTACCATACACCTGTACCTGTAATATATACCTGTACTATATACCTGTACCTGTACCATATACCTGTACCTGTACCATATACCTGTACCATACACCTGTACCTGTACCATATACCTGTACCTGTACCATATACCTGTACCATACACCTGTACCTGTACCATATACCTGTACCTGTACCATATACCTGTACCTGTAATATATACCTGTACCTGTACTATATACCTGTACCATATACCTGTACCTGTAATATATACCTGTACCTGTACCATATACCTGTACCTGTAATATATACCTGTACCTGTACTATATACCTGTACCATATACCTGTACCTGTAATATATACCTGTACCTGTACCATATACCTGTACCTGTACTATATACCTGTACCTGTACCATATACCTGTACCTGTAATATATACCTGTACCTGTACTATATACCTGTACCATATACCTGTACCTGTAATATATACCTGTACCTGTACCATATACCTGTACCTGTACCATATACCTGTACCTGTAATATATACCTGTACCTGTACCTGTACCTGTACTATATACCTGTACCTGTACCATATACCTGTACCTGTACTATATACCTGTACCTGTAATATATACCTGTACCTGTACCTGTACTATATACCTGTACCTGTACCATATACCTGTACCTGTACTATATACCTGTACCTGTACTATATACCTGTACCTGTACCATATACCTGTACCTGTACTATATACCTGTACCTGTAATATATACCTGTACCTGTACCTGTACTATATACCTGTACCTGTACCATATACCTGTACCTGTACCATATACCTGTACCTGTACCATATACCTGTACCTGTAGTCGTTGTTCATGTTAGGAAACAAATTATCTTCGTCACTTTAGCAGATGTGAAGGAGGACATCTGTTGGTGGTATACAATGTTAAATAAAACACAATGATAACACCAACCTATAAATTATTATATTTTGAGTCATTAATAATAATAATGATGACTATAATTATTTTATATATTTTATGAATAATTAAATAGATTTTTTGATTATAATTATTTTGTTGTTTATAATTTATTGAAAAGATAATTAATTTAGGGTTTTTGTTCGTTGTTTTATATCAACATAGTTCATCCCTCAGTCATAGGTGCTGGGTGTAGGTTCATCAGGTCTCTCTCCTTATTTACTCGTATTATTAGTATTTTAGGCCTTGGGAACTTATATAAATTTGTACAGCCTATTATAAAGGTATATTATATGTGTTTATTGTTATATATAATGTGTATTGGGGTGTATAATGATATGGGATATACATAAAGTAGATGTTTTAAGTAATATTAATATTAGTACTATTATATAATTATTTGGTAGTGTCTTATGTCTTAAAAAATATAAATATTTAAAATAGGTTTTGTTAAGGTCTGAGAATAGCACTATTGTACCCCTGAAGTTGTTAAATATTGTCTATTTTTTTGACCTATGTTATTATGGTAAGTATTATAAAAGACATTTACTAAAACCTGACATATTGATAGAATTATATTTTTTATGATTATTTTATTATATTACATTTTTGCAGTAAATTGATTATAAGGAAGTTATTGAATTTTATAAAGAATATAATCAGATCACCTGTTGCCCCTATGCTGCTGCTCAGAGTGTGGCCGTATGTTCGCTTACCTCCCACGCGTTTGGATTAGTTCAACATTTCTACCCCTATTCTATTATCATATTCAAATAATACGTCTAATTTTCAGATATTATTCTTCTATTGCATTTCCGTCACAAACGTATAATAACGTAGCGTATGGCAGATCTTTTTCTCTATTGTCTTCCATTAATCTTCCGCCATTATCGCCTTCTTCACCTCCCACTCAGCGTGTCTCCTTCATAAATCATCACGCGTTCCCGTACACGTCACGCGGCCAATCAAAAGAGTTTTTCTTTTTTGGCCGCCAATTAAAATGAATTCTGGTTTAATTCGCTGTATATTTTGCCCAATCAGATTCAATTGTGATTTTTGGGTTTATCGTATTTCAAAATTCAAATTCATATCCGACCATGGGAGTCTGCGTTGGCTTGTCACTTAAATTATACGGAACTGATTGTGAGTATTGGGGAAAAAACAAGCTAAGCCATTTTGTAGATCTCATGGTGTTCTCCCGACCTCAGGTAGTGTGAGAACGGTTGTAAATATTGTCAAGACCAACATAGTTAACAGGAACCAGGCCACTAAGGTAAAATATAAGTGATTCTGTTATATGGTGATAGTTAGGTTAGGTCTGGTGAGGTTAGGTCAGGTTAGGTCACATCAGGTCAGGTTAGGTTCATATCAGGTCACAGGTCAAATCAGGTCAGATCAGGTTAGGTCAGGTCACATTTATATGCTTTTCTAGTGTTTTTTTTTGGTGTGTTTTGTATTGGAGTGGTCATGTTTATTGTCAGAAAGCGCTCCACCCTAAACCCCTGATAGCTAAAAAACAAGCGAGTAATTTCCGACAAAAACGAAGGTCAGATTTGATCAAAATCCATCAGAATTTTTTTTTTTTTTTTCAAATTCAATGGTTGCTGTAAAATGCACATTTACCAAGAAACCTAACCTAACCAACCAAAGAAAACTACCTAACCTAACCAACCAAAGAAAACTACCTAACCTAACCAACCAAAGAAAACTACCTAACCTAACCAACCAAAGAAAACTACCTAACCGGTAAAATTTCACTGGTTGCCACTGTATGAGGTGGAAGTTGAAAGACTGGTTTTCTGGTGGTTTTTTATGTTTTATGGACGAATTTGACCTTCATTTCTGTCACAAATCAATAGGCTCTGAGTTGAGTATTCTTCCCATCTCAGAATCTAGAGATTTTCTATAAAAATCAAGGTAAACTGTGTTCAAAACGCATCAAAAACTTTCTGAAAAACAAACGCAAACCTAAATTAACTTAACCTAACCTAACCTAAAATAACAACCTAAAATAACCTAACCTAACCTAAAATAACTTAACCTAACCTAACTGGGAAGCTCCACAGTTGTTCTATGCTCTGGCTTAAACGAAATTTGTGCCAGAAACACCAGTAAAGAAGAGTGTCTTATCATAGCTTCTGATTGGTACTATAAGATTCCCGTGATGGTGTGGTGGCAACAAGTGAATTAAGGCCACCCAACCTAACCTAACCCAACCTAACCTAACCTAACCAAACCAACCTAACCCAACCTAAGCTAACCAGGAAGCAAACCTCGCTAACCTTACCTAACTAACCAACCCGGGTGCTGAGCCCCGCCATATTAAACAAAGTACAGTATTACGTTACCTGGTACTAATGAAACCAACTGTTTGGGGTTAATATTTCCTAACACCTAACTGAGTGTTGAGTCATGTACGAGGGAGATAACTGAGTGTTGAGTCATGTACGAGGGTGATAACTGAGTGTTGAGTCATGTACGGGGGAGATAACTGAGTGTTGAGTCATGTACGGGGGGGATAACTGAGTGTTGAGTCATGTACGAGGGAGATAAGTAAAAAATAATGTACAAGCAATCCCTCAATTAACGAGTTTCTTACGAGCCGACCTCCACATGTTTTAGCTTGCATTTGGCGGTCCACCAGCTGTAGTATTAGTCCGCCAATACAGTAATCAGTTCTAGGGCTTAAATTCCTTACCCTTTTACATCAAGAAGTTTATACTATTCAATAATTTTAAAAGTTTAATATTAAATTTTTTAGTCATTTTAACAATTATTGAACATAATTGAAGGTAAAGAAACTAGTTTGTGGCGCACCATCCAGCATGTTAACACACCATACAGGCGTTAGTCTTTGTGTCTTTTCAGTGGAGGAAACATCTTGCTTGAGACTCTCTTCAACTAAACGCTTTTTTCTGTGTTTACAAGCAAATTATTGGTCATTTTGAAATTTATTTTACATATTGACAGTGCAGTGTTGATTTAAAGAAAATAATCTTGAATTACACCAAGAGAACTAAAATTTTATGGGTTAAATGGTGCCATGGGGTGACTTCTCTTCCACCCCAATGCCTTCTCTTCTCCTCCACCCCCATTCTAATTCCCATCATCATCATCCAGGAGCCTTCTACATACACACCTCAAAGTAAGTGTACTTTTCTACCTTTTTTGTTGAATTTAGGCAATTTTCGGTGAGCTGGAACCAATTACCCAAAAACCCATTGAAACAATGGTTTCGGTTAACGAGTTTTTCGGTTAACGAGCAACCTTCTAGAACGGATTGTGCTCGTTAACCGAGGGACCACTGTATTCTATAACGTGTTGAAGTGATGCTATAGTTGTGAGCACCAATCAGTACAGTACAGTACAGTAAATATACATAATATGTTGTTTATTACAGACAACAAGATGGGGAACAGCGTATCAGCAGCACACACTACAGCCACCTCCCTCACCAGCCTGGCAGTTAGTGCCAGTAGTGGTGTCACGTTCAGTGCCTCGGAACTACCGCCAAGTCACCCCATAATAGAGAAAGAGAGTGTGGTCTCACCCCCCTCAGAGTGCCCCATGCATAAGAAAGTTTCCGAGGCCACGCAGGAATGTTCGGCAACGCCCGCCACGAGACCATCTCCTCCTAGAGCACATTACGTCCCCCCAGGAACACTCATCCCCTCCGAGTGTCCAATGCATCAGTCAAGTCAAGAGCAACAACCACCACAGGTACAGTACCACACACAGGCCACACACAGGTACAGCACTACACACAGGCCACACACAGGTACAGTACCACACACAGGCCACACACAGGTACAGTACCACACACAGGCTACACACAGGTACAGTACCACACACAGGCTACACACAGGTACAAATGGGGTTTAAATGAACCTGCTACTGGCTGGTGGTACAGTACCCTGAGATGGTAAGGTGTACTAAATGAATTCCTCCATCATTTGTGGTTCATTAATGCATGTTTGCCTGAACAGTATATCCGTAAATATGGTGAATTAAGTACTGTACTGTACTGAATTATGCCAATAATTACCATCACAAAACTTTATATTTCAAAGTGTGATTGAAAATTATTATTATTAAACAAGAATCACAGACTAGGCCACCCTTGTAGTGTCAGGCTCACCACATGAACCAAGCGAGACTAAAATATTTCTCTCAGTCTTAAGTGAAGGTGCTCAACAGACGAGCGTTGATTCTCTTGTTTTTTATGTAACATTTAACACCTTTGGTCCACCTACACCATAAGATGTCTTGTTCACACAGTTCACATTGTTTCTACATTATGTGGTGCTGTCTCATAGGTCACATCTTGTCTTAACTGTTGTCAGACATAATGGAAGACACTTGACTATGATTAATATACAATACAATATTACTTTAATAACCCGTTACGGCTGGAAGGAGCAATAGTCAACGGGGAAGATTCGTCAGGAAAGTGCGTGTGGCCGCTCTTCCCGGAGTAATGGTATTATTTGGTGTCTCAACGGGGATAATGCCCTGTTTTAGCGGGTCTACACGTGTACACATTTGGTTCTCAGTGAGCATTATCTTGAGAAAGACAACTGAAATATATCTTATGTCCAGGTGTAAGGAATGGTAACATGGGTGTTTTAAGTCACACTAGTCAGGTATAGAAAGGTTAACATACACTGTAATTTAATTTACTGTATAATTCCTGAAAAAAAAAGTGCCGGGTTTTAAGGTGCATCTGATACAATGTTTTCAAAGTCACCGGAATCTTGAAATTTATAGACTCTATCTTAGGGTCTTTTGTGAAAATAGGTCATCTAATGTACAAACAGGCCAAAGACCTGGTCGTTTAGCATAATGACCGTAATTGCCGTACCATATATAGTACTGTACGATATATATATTTCCTTCAACGATAACTTATTTTCACGTAGCATGGACTGTACAGTGCTGTATATCATGTACAGTGCTGTATATCATGTACAGTGCTGTATATCATGTACAGTGCTGTATATCATGTACAGTGCTGTATATCATGTACAGTGCTGTATATCAAGTACAGTGCTGTATATCATGTACAGTGCTGTATATCATGTACAGTGCTGTATATCATGTACAGTGCTGTATATCATGTACAGTGCTGTATATCATGTACAGTGCTGTATATCATGTACAGTGCTGTATATCAAGTACAGTGCTGTATATCATGTACAGTGCTGTATATCATGTACAGTGCTGTATATCATGTACAGTGCTGTATATCATGTACAGTGCTGTATATCATGTACAGTGCTGTATATCATGTACAGTGCTGTATATCATGTACAGTGCTGTATATCATGTACAGTGCTGTATATCATGTACAGTGCTGTATATCATGTACAGTGCTGTATATCATGTACAGTGCTGTATATCATGTACAGTGCTGTATATCATGTACAGTGCTGTATATCATGTACAGTGCTGTATATCATGTACAGTGCTGTATATCATGTACAGTGCTGTATATCATGTACAGTGCTGTATATCATGTACAGTGCTTTATCTATAAGTAAGAGGGAGTATGTCCGAGTCATTAACTTAATACACATGAATTACTCCAAGAGCCTTCCTTGTGTGTGCTCTCCATCTTCAGGCTGCCTTTACCAATACTCCCAATTTTTGTATATCTTCCAGAACCCAACTTTTAATTTCCTTCATCCACTGCCTTCTCTTGACCTGCAGTTTTACTCATTAGTGGAGATAGTTTGTTAACCTCTCGGGTACTGCGGGTTGAACCTCGATTTAACGGCATCTTACTTTATCAGTTTATCTTTCTGCTTCTTTTAATCATAAATTGTTGAGGAACCAACACCATGTATTTGACAAGAGACACACTCCACGGTCTAGTTTCTGTAATATTTCAACCTGCACAATGTTCAGGGAAACTCTCTTCTCCTTTGGGTCTTTAACAACTCGGGGAGAGTTTTTAGGTCGCTCTGAAGCCATAATAGATGCAAAGAATGTAGAAATTTAAGGCAATCACACGAGCACAGCACCGGTTGAACTTCAGTGCCAAAACAAACCAACCTCAGGGGTGTTGCAGCACGAAAAGGAACTAATTGAAAATATGGGCGGGTCTTTTAAATTCCCTCTCTGTAAATCTTGCCGTTAAGTGTGAGTGGCCGGTAAATCCAGTGCCATTAAACTGAGGTTCAACCAGTAAGGGTCTTCTGTGCTGAATAAAATCATCTGGCTTCAGCCAAATATTAAAAGTGACATCCAGTAGTGAAGGAATTAGTTCATTAACATCACCATTATCTCCTCATCCTTGACACTATGGCCTAGGTAGTAGGCAGCTGCCAAACAGGGAGGTACTGGGAAGATATTGGAAGCATAATGTGTTGTCTAATGGTAGACCTTGCTGCCATATGTGACCAAGTTCCAGGTTGATGATCTGACTTTCTGCCTCATTTATACACAGTTGTAGGGTCTCAATTGTTTCTCTTACTATTGACAACACAACAAATATATCCTTTCTCAGATGGGTCCCACTGGTCGGGAAGGTTGTGGACCCCAGGGCCGACCTAATCATCATCAACTTACGCCACCGCGGTTGCTGGAGGATTTTTTTTTTCACGCTTCATTTTTCCAACATTCGCGGCCTGAGATCCAATTTTCCTTCTGTGGAGCATCATCTATTAACCTCTTCCCCCGACCTCTTACTACTATCTGAACTTCAACTGTCCAAAGCAGCTTCACCCAAACCTTTTCAAGTCTCCAACTACAACCTTTATACCTCCTTCCGTTCTAAGGGAGGTGTATGGGCCTACTGCAACACACGTACACCTATAGCCCGACTCACAGATCTTGAATCTTTCCTTTATGATGTCATCTGGCTCAAAATATCTCTACCAACTGTGACTATTTTTCTTTGTTTCCTATACTGTTCTCCCAACTCTACCAACTATTTATAACTCTTTGACTATCTCACTTCTTGCCATGAGTCGTTGCTATCCACACACCCCAACACAGAGATCCTCTACCTAGGGGATTTCAATGTACATCACAGAGAGTGGCTTGGCTCTGCAAGGGATGACCCAGGTGGAGCTGAGGCACTCTCTTTTTCCTTACTTAATGATCTGGAACAAATAATCAAACACCCTACACGCGTTCCTGATCGACACGATCAACTTGCTAACATTATTGATTTTTGTTTTACCTCTAACCCCTCACACTATTCATACTCAATTTCTGCCCCCCTTAGGGTGTTCTGATCACAATCTTATTTCTGTTAAATCAAACTGGGCACAACCACCTCCCCTACTCCCCTCTAAACGCCAACTATGGCACTATCGGAGGGCAAGCTGGCAAACCTTGCGAGAATTCTCCGAATTTCCTTGGGATGAATGTTGCTTTTCTACTCGGGATGCCTCAGTATGTGCTGACAGCATTGCTGGGGTTATACAGGGTGGTATGAGTGCATTTATCCCATCTTCTACCACAACTTTCACTTAATAATCATGGTTTGATCGCTCCTGCTCTCTTGCTTGCAGGGAGAGAGATAGGGCATATCGAGCTATGAAACTATCTCCTCCGATTACCCACTCCTCTTTTACTACTTCTAGGAATTGTTGTACTTGTAAGGCTATTCTTCGTAGGGCCAAGTTGAATTTTATAAAAAGAAAGACAGCTGTCCTGACTATTTCTTCCTCTAGTAAATCCTTCTGGTCCTTAACCAAAAACATCTGTAACAACTTCTGCACTCCTTCATTTCCTCCTCTCTTCTGACCTGATAACTCTATAGTCAACTCTACCTCTGATAAAGCCAATCTCTTTGGCACCTTATTCTCCTCTAACTCCACCTTAGACGATTCCCACTCTATCCCCCCTACCCCTGCTCCTCCTACTGAACCTATGCACTTTCCTATTATCTCCACTCTCAGGGTTGCCGGTGTGTTATCCAGGTTGGATGTGAGTAAGGCGCATGGACTGGACGGAATGACCCCCTCGTGTTCTGAGGGAGTGTGTTGAACCCCTGGCCCCTGTGCTTGCTCGCCTCTTTTGCCTTTGCCTCAAAGCCTGAACTTTTCCTTCTTCTTGGAAGCATGTCTTGGTTCAGCCCATCCTGAAGAAGGGTGACCATTCTTAATCCTTAACTATCGTCCCATTGCCCTAATTTCATCCCTCTTATGATGTTCGAAACTAACTTAAACTCTCATTTTCTCCGTCCCCTTGAACGCCATTCTCTTTTGCCGGATCACCAGTATGGCTTTCGCCAGGTGAGATCTACTGGTGATCTGCTCTCCTACTGCACCCATCTTTGGTCATCCTCTCTTAGGGATTATGGGGAAACTTTTGTTGTGGCCCTCGACATCTCCAAAGCATTTGACAGGGTATGGCACAAGTCTTTGCTATCTAAACTTCCCTCTTATGGTCACTCTCCCCCACTTTGTTCTCTAATCTCTAGCTTCCTTGAGAGCCGATCCATGGCAGTTGTTGTCGAGGGATCGATCTCTCGCTCTTTCTCTACCAATAGTTGTGTCCCACAGGGTTCTGTTCTTTCACCTACTTTCTTCCTTCTGTTTGTCAATTATTTACTTCACACTAAAACTAATTTTATCCATTCTTACGCCGATGATTCTACTCTTCACTCCATTTTCCCTTCCTCCTAACTCTCAAACTAGATCTGTTTCTAGAGCTGATATCATTTCATCTATCAATGCGGATCTGTGCAGCATCTCTGAATGGGGAGGTAGAAACTTGGTTAAATTCAATAGTAATAAAACTTGATATTTACCAATTACACTTTCCAAATTAGATGATCTCCCACCAATTACATTTCAGGACGTAATCATTCTGCCAAATTCTAAAATAGATATGCTAGGCCTCACCATTTCCTCTATTATGTCATGGAAGCCACACATCCACAACATTGCTAAAGCTGCCTCCCGGAAGCTGGGAATGCTGTACAGATGCCGTAGCTATTTCACTCCTGAGCAGTTGCTTCAAGTATATAAGAGATTCATTCGCTCTAACTTGGAGTACAGCTCTCATATCTTGGGTGGCTCTTCAACTGTTAGATAGGGTGGAATCAAAGGCATTTCATCTTATTAACTCTCCTCCTTTAGTTGACAATCTTTCTTCCCTTTCTCTTCACCTCATTGTTGCTTCACTCTTTCTTTTACAGGTACTTTAACGGGCAATGTTCCATGGATTTGGCATCCTGTGTACTGCCGGCAAGGCCGTGGGCTCGTAACATACATCTTGCCCGCTGTGCCCACCGTTTCTCTGTGGCTGTATGTCACACTAGAATAACCCGTTATAGTACCTCCTTTTTTCCTCGTGTAACATATTTAATGTCCCTAATTTAATGTAACATATTTTATATAACAAATTACTCTTATATTGTCTTTTTAATTCTTTTTATTTATTTATTTACTCTTTTATTCTTTCTTTTACTTACTTTTACTCTTTCTTTATTATCCAATTCTCTTTTCTTTTGTGTTCGTTGTACACGTATACTTGTGAGCCGAGGAAGGTGTTTGTTTATGGTTAGTGTGAGGGGTAGGACTGTAGGGGGCCTCACACACTACCAAGGGGAGGCTGGTCGGGGGAACTAAGATACAGTACAACACTTCACAGGAGAAATATGAAATACTTATTATTTAAGGCTCACTGTATAACACCAAAGACATGCATGACAATGTTTTAGTCAACACAAGGGAATTGACAACTAATGGTTCTTCATTTATTAACGACGTTACTCAAATTGAGCAGTTACACTTTCTAAACAATGGCCTATCTTCCGAGCTAGCTACCCAGGGGTCATATGAATCACAATACATTTCGGGAAACAGATAGACCTAATAGGTACTCACATTACAGCCCGCCAGGTGAGGAGGTGACACCTACACGTCCACACTTAACTCTCTCCAAAAACAGACTCTGCTTTTCAAACTGTGTCTTCATACTGTTGGCTCAAAATTGGCGGGAACTCCCAGGTGGTGGGAAGCTCATGACATTGTTACACTCACACAGCCAAACTGTGGAATGCTCTGCCTTCTTCTGTGTTTCCACACTCATGCAATCTGTCTCACTTCAAAAAGCTGGTTTTCCGGCATCTTCGTGGTGTAGATTAATCTTTATTTTCTATTTTTAATATTTTTTACTCTTATTCCCCCCCCCCCCCCCCCAGGCCCCGCTGTGGGTCGATGACTAATAATAATTTTCTTTATCCTATATCATTTTCAGCTGTTCCAGTCAATCTTAGTACTGTACTTCTTTATTTGTTTTTCTATGAGTCTCCTTCTGGTGTCTGCTGAAAATGTCCACACTTGTGGCCCATATAAAACTATTGACATTCATAGTATTTCAGGATTATACTGTATGTACTTTGCTTGACATATTCTTATATTTGTTCCCACCTGTCCATTACTCCACCAACACACACCTCTTGTCTACCATTAATATCACCAACCATTTCTTGTGTCTTTACAGCATCGACTCTGTCTCGCCTTGTTCCACACTGTGTTTACTAGTTGTCAGAGTCATTCTTCACTCTCTACAATAATGCTTCATCATCTACAGACCACATTACTTTACCGTGAACTTTGAGTCCTTCATCGCTACTTACAACTTCATTCATTTAAAATTTTAATTAGATATTATATAATGTTGGGGTTAACACACAGCCTCGTTCAACCTTTAACCAACTAGTAAGTAAGAACACAGGATGTTTGATTATAGATAAACCAGAATCATAGCTGTACTGCTCAACTCAAAATGCTAGCTTAAGGAATAACATTATTTCCTAAAACATTATGGTGGATATTATATAATGTAATACACATACATTTATTTACCCCAAATAATCCGTTGTTGTTTGTAATATTTCCAAAAACCAGATACATAGAACGGACAAAATAATGAAAGAAACATTATAGATGAGTCATTATATACTCCAGCCCTCCGGTGTTATTCCTGGTAACCTCTCTTACACAGAAGAAACACTCTTGTAGACTGGCCGAGGAGTACCTCTGGATACTTCCTGTTGGGTGTGAACAAGATGCAGCAGTTAGTGGTCCTTCCCTGGGCTGGTTCCTGTGTGTTAGCTCTCATGTTCTGTGTGGGTTTATATCACACCCCCTAGGGGACTGGGTAACTCAAGTAATTCCAAGTTGGGCGACCAAACCATAGCTCTCAGTGTTCCCGTCCCAGGGAGTCATTAATTAATACGTAGTTCTTTATCCGCTGCAGACTTTCCCATCGGAGTGCCCCATGAGTGCAGGGGAGGAGAAGGGTCCGGCACACCAGGCTGGGTTACACTGTAGTAAGGACCTGGCGGGCAAGTTGGTGGAGATCAACCCACTCAACATGGAGGCCTTCCCTAACCAGCAGCCTGCACCAGACCAACCATTTAAACTGCCTACTGAGAGACAGGTCAGTTGTTGTCTAATGTTGACTACACTTCCCTAACCAGCAGCCTGCACCAGACCAACCATTTAAACTGCCTACTGAGAGACAGGTCAGTTGTTGTCTAATGTTGACTACACTTATTAATATATTGCAGTAGGGTCGGGATATATTGCCAGATAGGGTCCAAGGATGTTCGCTATATACTAAATCGTGATATATAATTACATGTAATCAGTGGGGAAAATAGGGTTAGGTTCTGGAGGCCAATAAAAGTGACTAAACTTGACTTAACAAATTTATTTTCTTATCAAGTAAAGCACCAATGAACAGTAGACTCAGGAACACCGCCCTCGGCCTGTTGTGGGTTGATTACCTGTGCCCGGGTGAGTCATCAATACCTCAACACCACATACAGCCTGTGAGGCAGGGAGGGGGGAGGCACGGTGCTTGCAGGGAGGCAGGGGGGAGGGAAGGGGTTGCTGAGAGGCAAGGAGGAGGGAAGGTGCTGGCAAGGAGGCAGGGGGTAGGTGATACACACACCTCCAACAATTAGTATTATATATTCTCGTATAATCAGCCTCTTATGGTGTATGTTTTATCACTGTTAATATAAAATATTAAACACATTAGAAAAGATACCAAGTATAATTATTAATATGACATCAAAATTACAAGACAAGTCCAATAATAAGGCAATTTTTTTCAGCCAGACTGTACTGGGAGGAGAGTAGGTGGAGCCATTGCCAAATTTACCATTGTTATTTAATTAATCATTACAGTACTTATACATTATAAAAAGTAATGTACTGTATTGTGGCTTTTTTTATCACACACAATTGTTTTGACTTAGTTGTGGAACTCTTAGGTGGCAAGGCTGAAGTAAGCACTTGTTCTGGGCTGTGTTGGAGTGTCTATACAGTCGGCCCTTAACATACGCGGGTTTAACTTACACGGATTTGCAAATACGCGGATTGCCGCTGGAGAAATATACATTCAAAGGAATATACATTATTAAAATCGCACGCGACACATACACCCTCCCTCAGTCAGTCAGTCTCGCTGTAACCACGCTTGTGTTGACATCAGCATTATAGTTGCAAAAATATTACATTTCCGTGAATGTATTATATCAAGCACAGTATGAATAGAATATCACTAATATAACAGTATTTTAACCGAAAACTATTTAAAAAATGAGCAACATCTCTTGAACATCGGAAGGTTAGGTAAAGTCTTTTGTTTTCGTCATGTATTTTATCCTATTTTACATTGAAATACATCACGTTTCAGCAAAACTACTATTTATTTCTGAGAATATATTCATTCAGGCACAGTTTAGGTAAAATATACGTGTGATTTAACAGTTTTTTAATTGAAAACGATTCGAAAAACACGTACCCTCTAGCCCTGTTCAAGGAGAGGACTGGGAGGAGCTGTTTGGTGCTGCAGACGATGACAAGGAAAATGATTTTGATGGATTTTAATGAAAATATTCAGAAATATGGTATCGTAGTATTTATTCAAGTGAATTAGGATAGAATATTATTGTACAACAGTTTTTTAACTGAAAACCATTTGAAAAGCGATTACTGTAAAATCTTTTGAATGAAAGAAAGCGAAAGTCATTGTTTTCGTCATGATTTTATCCCACTTTCCACTGTAATACTGTACTGTATGTCATTTCAGCAAAAATATTACATTTCCATATTTATTTCTGAGAATATATTCATTCAGTCGCAGTTCAGGTAAAATATACTTGTGATGTAATATTTTAATGAAAATACCCGGTATTTAGAAATACGGTATCGTAGTTTTCTTTTGTTTCAAATGTAATGAACAAAAATTGATGTACTTTATGTTTTACATCGTCCTGTGCTACCATACCATGCATTTGGCTACTTTGGGCTTGCTATGATGACGCAAGAGATCTGCCCTGGCAACTGTACCGACACTCACAGCTGGTGGTGCGTCGTTTCCATTGTTTACTGGTAGTTACTGGTAAATATTTTTCAACCTAACGAAACTTGGTCTTAAAATCTCGAACTACACACAGGTATATACGGTAAATAATGACATGAGGGCTCTCAAATAACGTCTTCCTCTAGTCAAGTATATCATACTACTGCCCGCTTTAGGTGGCCAGAGAGCCGGCTACTTAATGCCTGAACTCAGCATCATATGACGCAGCTTCCCGTTGGCACACCTTATCAGTGACCAGGTATTACTGTACTTGTGTCTAATGTTAACATTATATTACAGGTTTCATCAATTCCTAAAGCTGACTCGGGGGAAGAGAACTGGGTGTACCCGTCCCCACAAATGTTCTGGAACGCCATGCTGAGGAAGGGTTGGCGGTGGAAGGACGACGACCTCTCCCAGCGCGATATGGACAACATCATCCGCATCCATAACGTCAACAATGAATTAGCTTGGCAGGAGGTAACGTCGTTCTTCTTTTGTTTATATCACATTATTTCTCTCTCGTTTATTGTGAGTACTTATATATACTGACTGCCGGTGACCTGTAGTGATGTGGTTAGGTTATGTTCAGTAAAGGTGTGAAGACTAGAGTCGACCTTTTTCTAGGCTTTATTGTTCATATAACTGGCCAAGGGCAGTATGGCATCTGGAAGAGAACAAAAGACTATTCTAGTAAGTAAAGGAACAATGAAAATTACGAATATAACCCCAAACAAAACAAAGCCCAATGATAAGAAACGTATGTACACACACATAACAAGGCAGAAGACATGGGTTCAAGTGTAGCATAAAGGGTAAGTGAGGATAGGTCAGGTTCTCCTTGTACAGTATACAAAGACATATTGTGTTTGTTGTATCAAATGGCCCTCGACATCTCCATAACATTTGATAGGGTATGGCACAAGTCTTTGCTTTCTAAACTTCCCTCTTATGGTCACTCTCGCCCACTTTGTTCTCTAATCTCTAGCTTCCTTGGTGTAATTCAAGATTATTTTATTTAAATAAACACTGCACTGCGCTATATATTATCAATATGTTAACTAAAGTTCAGAATGACCAATAATTTCAATGAAAAATGCAAAAATATTCAAGACACCAGCATAATAGATGTTCACTCCACTGTTTCAAAGCCTCAACCGACGCCGTGTGACCGACTCACGCATCTGATGGGCGCACAACAAACTAGTTCCCTGTACTGCATATATTATCAATATGTTAAATAAATGTTAAAGTGACTAATAATTTTAATATAAAACATGCAAAAATATTAAAGAGCTTAACTTTATTGATATTTACTCCACTGGAAACGAATGTAAACATAGAACAGATTACTGTATTGGCAGACTAGCCCATCAGTTGATCAGCTGATGCTCACAACAAAACGTGATTTTCGTAAGGATTTCGTTAATAAAATTTTTTTTCGTTAACCGAATTGATTCTTACGGAAGGTAATTCGTTAACCGAAATTTCGTTAACCGAGGCGTTCGTTAACCGAGGGATCACTGAATATATTTATTATTAAGAAGAACCTCCACCTTCATTATTTATATTTTATTCATTCTCCATCAGGTGCTGAAGTGGGAATCCCTCCACAAGAAGGAGTGTGGCAACCCCAGGCTGAAGAAATTTGGTGGGAAGGCGACGGAGTTCTCTCCTCGGGCCCGCATGAGGAGCTGGATGGGGTGAGCTGTGTTAATTAATATTTGTGTAGATCACCTGAGGATTACACCACTAACCTAACCTAACCATTGGTGGCCATAATCCATAATAATGATCCCGTTATGCTCTTGTTAACATGTAAGTGTACGTACTGTACCTGTGCAGTATAAGGCAGTGGTTCTCAACCTTTTTCACTCCATTCCCCCCTTGAGGAATTTTCAACCTCCTCGTGGCCTCCTTCATTTTTCTCCCAGAACAGACAAACAGACAAGTGATAAAGACTGAAGAATGATAAAGAAGAACAAGAGTTAGAATGCAAACACACACACACATTCACATACATAACACGCCCAAGCACTCACACATAAAGCACACATACAGTCATACACAAACATGCACACAGGTAAACATTCACACTCAAGCTAGCAAGCTGAAGTGTACTTCCTGTAAGCAAGAACACGCCTCCTTTGACAAGCACTGCCCAACTTGGAAGAATGAGAAGAATAGTGAGTCATACCAATTTAGCACAAAAAATGGTGGGATTATATAAGTAAAGAATGAGTATGAACAACAACGGCACCAATAAATAAGGAAATAATTAATAAAGGAAGTGTACAAATATTACACCCACGTAAAGCAGCGACCACATGAATTATGAAACAAAATAAGTAACACCAATTACGGAGTATATTATGCTTGAGATCATTCGGTCCTATCACCACTTGTAAAGGGATGACACAAGGACACGTACTGAACAAGTCAGTTCAGCAGCTCGGTCAAGCGCCTGTCACACAGACAGGAACCGGACCTGTGAAATCTTAAGTAATCCATAAAAAAATAAATAAAAAAAATTAGCACCAGAGTATGTAAATATTAAAATTGTATTGTCGTTATGATTAAACAAAATGACAAAAAATGATTGAAAATTCTCTTCATGCCAAGTCAAAATAAGTAATACAAGTTTTGTTTAATTCAGATTCCCAACATTATTTGGAAACGTACAATTTATTACAGCTCGCCGTGGCTCCCTTGGGGGTCATGGCCCCCAGGTTGAGAACCACTGTTATAGTGCCTGTACACTACCTTACTGTGCAGTATAGTACCTGTACAGTACTGTACTGTACAGTAGTGCACAGGTACACTACTGTACTGTACAGTACTGTACAGTACAGTACTATGCACTATTTTACTGTACAGTATAGTATAGTACAGTACAGTACCTGTACACTACTGTACAGTATAGTATAGTATTGTACACTACTGTACTGTACACACACACACTACTACTACTACTACTTTGCTGTCACTCTGAATCGAGTATGACGATCATCCAGCTGTGATACAATGATATGAGTTATTAAGGATGTCACCTAGGTTGGTGAGGTCTGAGGTGACTAAAGAGGCCGATACGGGACCGGCAGAGTCGATCACAGATGTTGCATATGTGGAGGGCTACACCTAGGGCGGGAGGGGCGGCGGCAGCATCTTTCCGATTTTGGCGCTTATCTGCCTCAGTTTGCAGTCGGGCTAACTCAAAAGTATTGACACCTTCTTGTGTGGTGCTCCTCCAAGTGTTACGGTGTGGAGTGATCGTCTCCCAGGTGAGGGGGTCGATTTGGCACTTTTTCAGGTTTGTCTTAAGACTATCCTTATACCTCTTCAGTTGCCCGCCAGCGTTACGTTTACTATTCGTTAGGTGACTGTAAAGTAGCTGCTTTGGCAGTCTACTGTCGTCCATGCGGGTAACATGGCCAGTCCAGCGTAGTTGTTCATGGATAATGGTAGCCTCGATGCTCCTACAGTTGGTGTCACCGAGAATACTGGTAGTCCTCGACTTACTACCTACTCGACATATGACCACCCGGACATACGACCGCCCCAGTCGTACCAAAATTTTGTCAAATTACGTATTTTCTTGTCCCGACGTCAGTGATTGCACTGTGTACCGACAAAATTTTCGTTTGTAATTCCCTTTAAAATGGCTGGCAAGCGTAAAAGTGAGAGTTCTCGTGGTGCTGAGAAGAAAAAGAGACGCCCATTTTTGATTTTCTATGTATTATTTTCGCATTTTCAACTTAAGACCAATTCGACCTACGACCTGGATTTGGGTCCCTAACCCCGTCGTAAGTCGGGAACTGACTGTACTGGCATTTGTTCTCTTGTCTTCCCAGCGAACTCAGAGGATGGAAGGTAGACTACGTTGGTCAATGTTTACACACACACACACACCTCAGTCAGCTGGTTGACTCTTGACTGCCTGGCTGAACTGTGGCATCACTTAGATTATGGTTTGAGTGTAGAAGGAGCTATTTTTGTACATAAAACATGTGCTATTGTATTTTATTATAAGCTGTGTAGTAATTTTATTGTTTATCACAGCAATTTTTGTTAACAAGTGGTTATAGTGCCTCTGATGGCTTGCATGAGATCAGTTGCGTTATGATTGTTGGACTAAATTAGAATTTTTACTGAACAGGACCAAAGGGGACAAAATTCAGATACCTGGAAGATTCAGATACAGTAGTTGGAATTTAGGTAACAGGAATTGTACTGTACATTGTGTTTACCATAATAGTGGAGATGTTCTGCATACAGTGGCTGGCCTGACATTAATTGGGGAGGTTGTTTGGTGTTACTGGGTCACTACAGCGAAACCCAGAACCAAATTTTACTAGAAAGTGATGAATATTAATTGTGTTGCTCTGTGGTACAATATATAGCTACTTATTCCCAAAGTATTGGGGAGCTACAGCATCTGCTTCCATGTACTGCGTGGAGTGAGAGAGGGAGGACGGTGAGGCACACATGAAATAACTGACCAACCTCAGTGTGCAGTGGCCGACTGACCCATCAGGATACCGGGAAATTTCCCGGTGGGTCCCAAAGTGATGGTCCATCACTTTGGAATAACGGAAAAAAGAGATATTATAATGAGTCATAACTCACAAGAAGAAGATTACATATAGGTAGAATATTGATAGTAGTAAAGAGAGGAAGACTTTGGTAATGTGGCCGTGTTGGTTATTTACTCTGGTCAATACCCTTATCTTATACGTCAGTACACATCTATTACGTTCTTAAGGACGACTTCTCAAACACCGCTTAGTTACAACTATTTATTAATGACGACAATGGCATGGACACATTAATAACACCTTCTATTGAAGTTACTAGGACATTATATTTACATTACTAGGACATCATATTACGTTACTAGACACTGATTCTCGGACACAACATGAAATGAATACACTTCCCACGTAAGTAACTCATCCCATGGATAGCTTTCACAAAAACTCACGTGACCTGGGTGAGGCCTAGCAGGTGATTCTGGGCTGTCTCTATGGACGACTGCTTAGCTGGACACCGGTGTCGGGAGGGAAACTCTCGCTCCCGATCGGAGGAGGGCTTGCCTCCGGCTCTCTCTGTCTGACTCTCTCGACTGTGACTCACCCCCTCGACTCCTCGTGAGGGAGGGCTACGACGTTCTATATATTGTAGGGTCAAGTCTGGACTGTTTCTGAGATGTAAGCTGTGGTCTGACAACCCATCACTACAATATGAGGTTTATGAGATATTAACTCAATCCGTCCTAATGCGACATTACTAGTGTACACGGTCCGTACCAATGCGACCTGAAACTAAGCCGTGTGTTTACAATCGCCTAGTGATTCAAATCTCGCCGAACGAGATTTCCGGCTGAAACGACCTTCTCGGCGAGATTTCCGGTTTATTTTTACCGAAAACCGGATGTTTATATCCACTTTCGTTTACAGTCAATCTTAATGTAAACAAAAGCTGTTTTCCAACGTGAATTTCAAACAAGTAGCAAATTTCAATTTCTTCGATCACTTATTATTGATAATTTCAATTTTGACGATGAAAACGAATCAGATGTAGATCTACAGCGTGTGGAAGTGTTCTTGAGTGATATTAGTGAAGTGGGGACTGAAGAAGATGTGGATTCATATACAGATTCGGATCTAGATCTAGAATGGTCAGATCTGCCCGTTTAATCCAATTTCTTCCGTTTTTTTTATTTTTTTAAGCAATTCATCAATAAATAAAGTATGAACATTATATATTGATTTAAAGGTTAATTATTTCTCTTTATTTTGGTGTCAGTTTCATATTGAATAGATGTAACATTTTATTTGCTTAAAACCTTTACTTTTATTTGATTCCTTCGACTACGTTTTGGGATTAAGTGGGCCCTTTTGGACCCTTTTGAGTGGGCCCCTTTACAAGTTTTCCCAGTAGAAATTTTTGACCCAGTCCGCCACTGACAGTGTGTGTGTGCGAGAGATGTGCTTCTGGGCAGTAGTTGGTCCAAAAATTTCTAGCAGCCTCACAGATACTTGGATCTTGAATAA
The DNA here is from genome assembly GCA_958450375.1 of Homarus gammarus. Taxonomy (NCBI): domain Eukaryota; kingdom Metazoa; phylum Arthropoda; class Malacostraca; order Decapoda; family Nephropidae; genus Homarus; species Homarus gammarus. The sequence continues at coordinate 729,761 of CAUDMG010000254.1, forward strand.
AGGATCATTAATAATATTTTGTGAATAAGTTAATTCATCTATTATACTGTACACCTGCTGCTACACTTACCAACATTCGACTTGTAAACTTTCAGAGATTCAGCCAAACCTGTCCATTGGTTGAGTTGAGTATTTATACATTAAAACTGTTCAAGGTTGGTAAGATGCTGTCTTTATTATTGGGGGTATAGTTGTACCTTTAATTTTTACATGTTTGTCATCTGTAAGAGTAAAGGTAGACTCTCAAACTAGTCTCAGTAACGTAGAGTATCTCATTCATGGGTGGAGGAGTGTACTGTACTGTATGTCTCTGGTGGCCCTCAACAACTGTGATGGTTGTAGTACAGTGTTATCCTAGAGTCAGTAAAGGTCTGTCTTCTGTTCTCACACAGGTATGAGCTGCCATTTGACCGACACGACTGGATTGTTGATCGTTGCGGCAAGGAAGTCCGTTACATTATTGACTACTATGATGGAGGAGCGGTGAACCCCAATGACTACAAATTTGCCATCCTGGACGTGCGGCCGGCAATGGACTCCCTTGAGAACGTATGGGACAGGATGGTGGTGACCTGGTGGCGCTGGACCAGGAGCGATGACTAACCAACTCCTTCCTTATTGTAACACCAACAATAATTCAATTCTTTAGTCACTTTTAGATGTAGATATTGTAATTATTTTACTTCATTATTGGAGTTTTTTTTAGGGCAGTTTAAGAATTTTTTCATCAATTAACAAAAGACTGCCAGAACTAAGTGTTGAGAAGAGGACAATGAGCAGCAACTTGGTGATGCTTCAACACCATGACAAGTACACGGAAAACACCAATAATAATTGATGCTACATATACTGATGAGTAGAACACCCCCAGCCAACCCAACCCAACCCAACCCAACCCAACCCAACCCAACCCAACCCAACCCAACCCAACCCAACCCAACCCAACCCAACCCAACCCAACCCGTTTCTTTGCTCATTCTCTCTCTCTCTTTCTCTCTCTCTCTGTTAGATATAATAATTGCTGTCAGTACAACATTGTTTTCTCATCATGTTTAACACTGGAAAAGTCAAAGGTAATTTAAGATTATTTAATTATAATGTATTGTGTAAAGTTTAATGGGGAGGCGGCCAGTTCAACCTGACCAGACCTCCTCCCCTTAACAATTGGATATATACAATAAAGGTGTTAATGCTGTAAATATTATGTACAAACTTAAGATAAAAAACTCTAAGTTATGATGTGTTTTATTTCACTTTGTTTACCTGTACATTCTTTGTTGACTTATACAGTACAGGTATACACAGTGTAGGTATACAGTACAGGTATACACAGTGTAGGTATACAGTACAGGTATACACAGTGTAGGTATACAGTACAGGTATACACAGTGTAGGTATACAGTACAGGTATACACAGTGTAGGTATACGGTACAGGTATACACAGTGTAGGTAGACAGTACAGGTATACACAGTGTAGGTATACAGTACAGGTATACACAGTGTAGGTATACGGTACAGGTATACACAGTGTAGGTATACGGTACAGGTATACACAGTGTAGGTATACGGTACAGGTATACACAGTGTAGGTATACAGTACAGGTATACACAGTGTAGGTATACAGTACAGGTATACACAGTGTAGGTATACAGTACAGGTATACACAGTGTAGGTATACGGTACAGGTATACACAGTGTAGGTATACGGTACAGGTATACACAGTGTAGGTATACAGTACAGGTATACACAGTGTAGGTATACGGTACAGGTATACACAGTGTAGGTATACGGTACAGGTATACACAGTGTAGGTAGACAGTACAGGTATACACAGTGTAGGTATACAGTACAGGTATACACAGTGTAGGTATACGGTACAGGTATACACAGTGTAGGTATACGGTACAGGTATACACAGTGTAGGTATACGGTACAGGTATACACAGTGTAGGTATACGGTACAGGTATACACAGTGTAGGTATACAGTACAGGTATACACAGTGTAGGTATACGGTACAGGTATACACAGTGTAGGTATACAGTACAGGTATACACAGTGTAGGTATACAGTACAGGTATACACAGTGTAGGTATACGGTACAGGTATACACAGTGTAGGTATACGGTACAGGTATACACAGTGTAGGTATACAGTACAGGTATACACAGTGTAGGTATACAGTACAGGTATACACAGTGTAGGTATACAGTACAGGTATACACAGTGTAGGTATATGGTACAGGTATACACAGTGTAGGTATACAGTACAGGTATACACAGTGTAGGTATACGGTACAGGTATACACAGTGTAGGTATACGGTACAGGTATACACAGTGTAGGTATACGGTACAGGTATACACAGTGTAGGTAGACAGTACAGGTATACACAGTGTAGGTAGACAGTACAGGTATACACAGTGTAGGTATACAGTACAGGTATACAGTGCAGGTATACACAGAGACGGTACAGGTGTACACACACGCACTACTACTACTACTACTTTGCGGTCACTCTAAATCGAGTTTGACGATCATCCAGCTGTGATACAATGGTATGAGTTATTAAGGATGTCACCTAGGTTGGTGAGGTCTGAGTTGACTAAAGAGGCCGATACGGGACCGGCAGAGCCGCTCACAGATGTTGCATATGTGGAGGGCTACACCTAGGGCGGGAGGGGTGGTGGCAGCATCTTTCTGGCGTTGGCTCTTGTCTGCCTCGTTATGCAGTCAGTCTAACTCGAAAGTATTGACACCTTGTGTGGTGATCCTCCAAGCGTTACGGTGTGGAGTAATCGTCTCCCAGGTGAGGGGGTCGATTTGGCACTTTTTCAGGTTTGTCTTAAGACTATCCTTATACCTCTTCAGTTGCCCGCCGGCGTTGCGTTTACAATTCGTTAGGTGACTGTAAAGTAGCTGCTTTGGCAGTCTACTGTCATCCATGCGGGTAACATGGCCAGTCCAGCGTAGTTGTTCATGGATAATGGTAGCCTCGATGCTCCTACAGTTGGTGTCAGCAAGAATACTGGCATTTGTTCTCTCGGAGGATGGAGCATAGACTACGTTGATGAAAGTTTTCAAGTACCTTGAGGAGCCTCCTATATGTGACCCATGTCTCGCTGCCATACAGCAGGGTGGGGAGGACCACTGCTCGATATACGTGTAACTTTGTAGATAACTCGGTTCCCTATCGCTGAAGACAGGGTCTCGTAGTCTGCCAGAGGCTTGAGATACACATCTGATCCGATGCTGAATCTCTTCAAAGATGTCCACAGTGGTGGACAGGTGGGAGCCGAGATACCGAAAGTGGGTAACAGAGAGGGTAGTACTGTGGTAATGATCTTTGGGTAGTACTGTGGTAATGATCTTTGGGTAGTTTGTGGTAATGATCTTTGGGTAGTTTGTGGTAATGATCTTTGGGTAGTACTGTGGTAATGATCTTTGGGTGGTTTGTGGTAGTGATCTTTGGGTAGTTTGTGGTAATGATCTTTGGGTAGTTTGTGGTAATGATCTTTGGGTAGTACTGTGGTAATGATCTTTGGGTAGTACTGTGGTAATGATCTTTGGGTAGTTTGTGGTAATGATCATTAACAACTATAAATGTATATAGGTCAGATTCATATGGATAATGTCACTGTTCACTGCCACACAGGACAGAGGTTCATACACAAAGAAGGAAATGCATCATATTCATTAGCAGTATATATAGGTCAGTGGATCACATACATTGGAGTCATATTCTAATTGAAGACTAATCAGTGTGGGCTAGCAGCAAATTTGGGATAAACAGCAAGAATGTCCTCAAACACACCTGATTCAATGAAGTGTTCAAGTGTATGCTTTAAAGGTTTATCACAAAGTTTACATGTTGAGTGTTCCGGTATGGGTACAGCGTTACTAACTTGCCAGATGTGTCTGTATCCTAGCTTAATTCTGGCCACGACTACATCACATTGTCTGGTTCTGTCCTTATGCTGGCCATACCGGTACCTCTTGTTACAAAATTTGTCATATTTACTAATGCTACAACTGTCAGGTCTCTCTGCATTTCTCACTTCATCTAGATCAGAGTTCATGATTCTGACTTGAATGTTTTTAATTACATCATTGGACAGGCCAAGGTCGCGGTCAACATTTTCTTACACGCCTCATTGGCCAGTCTATCAACACGGTCATGATACCTGATTCCAACATGGGACGGAATTAACACAAATTCTTAGGCGAACTATTAAGGTAGGTGGTGTGGGAGGCTCGCTGAGTGGGCCAGGTGTTGCGTGTAGGGCCCTGAACTGAGGACTCACATCAGTTGCGGCCAGAATGGCGTTGTGAGATGTTGTGTGGGTCGCGCGTCCTTGTGCAGCGGTGAATGTCACGTGTGTGCTGATATGAATGTGTGAGGGGTTAATTTGATACCCAATAATGAGTGCTATGTGATAACTACCACCAGGCACAACATGCCGTTGGTGAAGCGACAAATTTCACCGGTGAGGCTGGCGCGGCGTCCCTCCACCTGGGGCTCCCCAGAGGTGACCTTAGAGGGCGAGTATGACCTGACAGCGGTGACCAACGTGACCCTGTGTGGGGCCCTCCACCAGCTGGCGTCACTGGTGGTGGCAGCCCAGGGCATGTCACGAGGCCTGGAGGAGGAACTGGTCAAGATCAACTACCGCGCCGCCTCCCTCACCTCCCGCCTCACCGCCCTCCACCACCGCGTCCACCACCACAACCCTCGCACCGTAACAGTCCGTGAGTAATGCCTCGTCCGGTTGTGGTAGAAGTAGTGGTAGGGCTGGTAGTTGTGGTAATATTGGTAGTACTGTATGTTTTGTAGTGGTAGTGGTGGTACGGCTGGTAGTTTTAGTAGTAGTGGTAGAGCTGGTAGTTGTGGTAATATTGGTAGTACTGTATGTTTTGTAGTGGTAGTACGGCTGGTAGTTGTGGTAGAAGTAGTGGTAGAGCTGGTAGTTGTGGTAGAAGTAGTGGTAGAGCTGGTAGTTGTGGTAGAAGTAGTGGTAGAGCTGGTAGTTGTGGTAGCAGTAGTAGTGGTACGGCTGGTAGTTGTAGCAGTAGTAGTAGTAGGTTAGGTTAGGTTTAGGTTAGGTTGGGTTGGGTTGGGTTAGGTTAGGTTAGGTTGTGGTAGAGCTGGTAGTTGTGGTAGAGCTGGTAGTTGTGGTAGCAGTAGTAGTGGTACGGCTGGTAGTTGTGGTAGTAGTAGAAGTGGTAATACTGTATGTTATATAGTGGTACTGGTGGTAGTAGTAGTGGTAGGGCTGGTAGTAGTGGTAGGGCTGGTAGTAGTGGTAGGACTGGTAGTTGTGGTAGTAGTGTTAGTACTGTATATTATGTAGTGGTACTGGTGGTAGTAGCAGTGTTACGGCTGGTAGTTGTGGTGATAGTTGTAGGAGTAGTGATGTTAGTAGTAGAAGTAGTGGTGGTAACTTTAGTAGTGATAAAAATTGTGGTTGGTGATAGTAATAGTTGTGGTGGTAGTGGTGATAGTAGTAGTGATAGTAATAGTAGTGGTGGTGGTTATGATAGTATTAGTGGTAGTAGTGATATTATTATTAGCCGACAACAGCTGCAGATATTAACTATGAGGCTACAGTCACTGAATGCCACATAGATCTGCGGCTCAATTAACTCAACACAGATAGGATAGCTACTTATGTATTAGGATATTTAATATTAAGGTAATTATGTATTAGGATATTTAATATTAAGGTAATTAAATGGTGGCGAAGGTGTGGCTATTGGGGGAAGCTGGAAGCCATTGAAAAAAAAAATATATTATTATTATTATTATTATTATTTAGTAGTAGTACATATATTTTTTTTTAATTATTACTTCCAACATGCCTTTATAGTCACACCTTCACCACCATTTTATTTCCTAACTCTTTTAATACACCACTAACTACCCCAGCTGAAGTAGTTGTGCCACAGATCTCTGCGGCACTCAGTCAATATTGCTTTTTTTTTTCTTGGCATAGCCCACATAAAGGCTTGGGGATCGAAAATATAATAATTAACACTAATAATAATAATAAATACGAAAATAAAAAAAATAGACATCAATGGTGAGAAACAATATATGTATGTTGTGTCGTCAATAGTAAGAGAAACAATTGAGACCCTACAACTGTGTGTAAATGAGGCAGAAAGTCAGATCATCAACCTGGGACTTGGTCACATATGGCAGCAGGGTCTACCATTAGACAACACATTATGTTTCCAATATCTTCCCAGTACCTCCCTGTTTGATAGCTGCCGTATGCATGTTGTTGGCTTTGGGGCCGAAGATCTCGTAGTGAGTTAGTGGTTATGGTGGTAGTAGTGGTTATGGTGGTAGTAGTGGTTATGGTGGTGGTAGTGGTTATGGTGGTAGTAGTGGTTATGGTGATAGTAGTGGTTATGTTGGTGGTAGTGGTTAGGGTGGTAGTAGTGGTTAGGGTGGTAGTAGTGGTTATGGTGGTAGTAGTGGTTATGGTGGTAGTAGTGGTTATGGTGGTAGTAGTGATTATGGTGGTAGTAGTGGTTATGGTGGTAGTAGTGGTTATGGTGGTAGTAGTGGTTATGGTGGTGGTAGTGGTTATGGTGGTAGTAGTGGTTATGGTGGTGGTAGTGGTTATGGTGGTAGTAGTGGTTATGGTGGTGGTAGTGGTTATGGTGGTAGTAGTGGTTATGGTGGTAGTAGTGGTTATGGTGGTAGTATTGGTTATGGTGGTAGTAGTGGTTATGGTGGTAGTGGTTATGGTGGTAGTAGTGGTTATGGTGGTAGTAGTGGTTATGGTGGTAGTAGTGATTATGGTGGTAGTAGTGATTATGGTGGTAGTAGTGGTTATGGTGGTGGTAGTGGTTATGGTGGTAGTAGTGGTTATGGTGGTAGTAGTGGTTATGGTGGTGGTAGTGGTTATGGTGGTGGTAGTGGTTATGGTGGTGGTAGTGGTTATGGTGGTAGTAGTGGTTATGGTGGTAGTAGTGGTTATGGTGGTGGTAGTGGTTATGGTGGTAGTAGTGGCTATGGTGGTGGTAGTGGTTATGGTGGTAGTAGTGGTTATGGTGGTGGTAGTGGTTATGGTGGTAGTAGTGGTTATGGTGGTGGTAGTGGTTATGGTGGTAGTAGTGGTTATGGTGGTAGTAGTGGTTATGGCAGCTAGGATGCCATATTAATATTAAGGTAATAAAATGGCGGCGAAGGTGTGGCTATTGGGGGAGGCTGGAGGCCACGTATAAAAACAAAAAATGGTAGTAGTGTTAGGTCTCACGTGGTGTTGACTCAGTATGGGCTGAACCAAGTTGTCGTCCCACGCGCGCCTTGTTCTGCTTTCTGCTTACTCCTCCTGCCTTCTGCTTACTCCTCCTGCCTTCTCTCGTCTGCTTCTACAGAAAGGGAGGGGGAGACGCACGCCAGGGAGACTTGAACGCCTCATGTAGCATCCCCCCCTCACCCCCTCACCCCGTCACCCCCTCACCCTACACCCCCTCACCCTACACCCCCTCACCCCTCACCCCGTCACCCTACACCCCCTCACCCTACATACCTTGTGTAGTGTGGGGTGTAATCAGTCATAACTCACAAGAAGATTACATATACTGTAGGTAGAATATTGATAGTAGTAAAGAGAGGAAGACTTTGGTAACGTGGCCGTGTTGGTTATTTACTCTGGTCAATACACTTATCTTATCTGTCAGTACACATCTATTACGTTCTTCTCAAACAGCACTTAGTTGCAACTGTTTATTAATGACGACAATGGCATGGACACATTAATAACACCTTCTATTGAAGTTACTAGGACATCATATTACGTTACTAGGACATCATATTACGTTACTAGGACATCATATTACGTTACTAGGACATCATATTACGTTACTAGGACATCATATTACGTTACTAGACACTCATTCTCGGACACAACATGAAATGAATACACTTCCCACGTAAGTAACTCATCCCATGGAAAGCTCTGACAAAAACTCACGTGACCTGGGGGAGGCCCAGCAGGTGGTCCTGGGCTGTCTCTGGGCGAATGCTTAGCTGTTGACACCGGTGTCAGGAGGGAAGTCTCCCTCCTGACCGAAGGGAGGGCTTGAGTGACTCTGCCTCCTGTGAGCGTGACTGGGCTGGCACCTCTAGCTGTGGTGGACTTCCTCCTGTGATCCCTCTGTGTGTGACTCTGATGGAGGGCTATGACGTCCTATATATTGGGAGAAGAGCCGGCAGGTTGAGCTGATGGGTCAGGTCTGGACTTTTTCTGAGTTGTAAGTTGTTGTATATATTGGAGGCAGGTGGCCTCTCCTGCTGACTGGGTGCCTTTTTTTATTATTATTATTTATTGGGCACTCCCCTACATCATTGTGTAAGGTGACTCGCAGAAGCGTTTACAGCGCCCAACAGGGAAGCATGCTAAGTTCATGCTTGCCTTTATGTCTCATGAGTTAAGGGCGTAGAAGCCTGAAGAGTCAATGGTTTATGTCATCAAGTTATTGGAAGCTCCAACAACTTTCCCTGAATACGAATTCGCAACTTTCGACTTACACCAGGTACCTACTGTACTGCTAGGTGAACAGGGACTAATGGGGGCTAGGAAGTATGTCCAAACAACTTCCACTGGCACGGGAATGGAACCCTGATAACTCGCTTGCGTGGCAAGAACGGTACCGCCTCTACCACCGATCCCCCCTGGGTGCCTCTTAACATAGTTTGTGGGGCCGTGTGACAGGGGTGCTGGCTGATTTGTAGCTCCTTGACTTGAGGTGGCGAGGGGTCCCCTTACATTTGACTTTTTCTGAGATGCAAGCTGTGGCTTCTACGCCCTTAACTCATGAGACATAAAGGCAAGCATGAACTTAGCATGCTTCCCTGTTGGGCGCTGTAAAGGCTTCTGCGAGTCACCTTACACAAGGATGAAGGGGAGTGCCCCCCCCCCCCCCCCCCAAAAAAAAAACCCGCTCTGGTCTGATAAATAAACCATCATTACTGGGGCCAACATACCGTGTGTAGTGTGGGGCCAACATACCGTGTGTAGTGTGGGGCCAACATACCGTGTGTAGTGTGGGGCCAACATACCGTGTGTAGTGTGGGGCCAACATACCGTGTGTAGTGTGGGGCCAACATACCGTGTGTAGTGTGGGGCCAACATACCGTGTGTAGTGTGGGGCCAACATACCGTGTGTAGTGTGGGGCCAACATACCGTGTGTAGTGTGGGGCCAACATACCGTATTATCCCCTCACCGGTGTGTACAGTGCCAGGGTAATATACATTAGCTGAAGGTTTCCCGTCTCTCTGTGTGTCCAGCCTTACTACTAACACCTTTGAAACTACATAACCTAACCTAACCTATCGTGTTGTATGTATCAAACTAAAACACGAGAAAAGATTGGACCAATACGGTCAGATACCGGCGAGGTAACTGATAACGACGGAGAAGTGAGCAATAACCTGAATAAATATTTGTCAATAGTTTTCACCACTGAAAATTTTAACATGATACCCGAAGCACTGACTCTATTCAGAGATAGTGAAGAAAACAAATTAATCGAGGTAGTAGTGACTAGTAACGATGTTAGTAAGCAAATAGACAAGCTAAAGCCTAATAAGTCACCTGGTCCCGATGAGATATTTGCCAGAGTATTAAAGGAATGTAAGGAAGAGCTTAGTATGCCCTTAGCAAAGTTATTTAACATGTCATTAAAAACAGATGTAGTACCAGAATCCTGGAGGATAGCGAATGTAATACCGATTTTCAAGAAGTGGGATAGATCACTATCCTCTAACTACCGCCCAATCAGTCTAACATCAATAGTAGGCAAATTACAGGAAGCAATCATTTCAAACTCTATTCGAAATCACCTGGAGAAGCATCAATTGATCAATGATTCCCAGCATGGCTTCACAAGCGGACGTTCATGTCTAGCTAATCTATTAACATTCTTTTCATCAGTTTTCGAATCGCTGGACGAGGGGCACAATTATGATGTGGTATATCTCGACTTTAGCAAAGCCTTCGACAGAGTCCCCCACGAAAGATTAATTAGAAAGGTTGAAGCACATGGCATCAAAGGTAATATCCTTAAATGGATTAGGGCGTGGTTACAGGACAGGAAACAGCGAGTGAGCATTAACGGCACTAAATCCCATTGGAGCAACGTCACTTGTGGAGTTCCCCAAGGCTCAGTACTTGGACCATTATTACTTATTATATACATAAACGACATAGATATCGGCATAGACAGCAACATAAGTAAATTTGCTGATGACACTAAAATAGGACGTGTTATTAAATCTGACGAGGACTCGGCAAAACTACAGGAAGATCTAAAAAAAAATTTTCGAATGGTCTGAAAAATGGCAGATGAAATTCAACATGGACAAATGTAAAGTACTCAGTATAGGAGATGTAAACAGGGAAACCAGTTACCAGATGAACAACGATGCCATTGAGAAATCCGACTGCGAGAGGGATTTAGGAGTAATGATAAGTAGGAACCTTAAGCCAAGTAAACTGTGTTTTTGCTCGTAACAAGGCTAATAAAGTACTTGGGTTCATACAAAGGAGTGTTAGTTACAAGACTAGCGACATCATCATAAACTGTATCTTGCGCTTGTGAGACCAAACCTGGATTACGCAGTTCAGTTCTGGTCACCGTATTCCAGAATGGATATAGAATCCTTGGAAAGAATTCAGATAAGAATGACAAGACTAATCCCGGGCATTAGGAACCTTGAGTACAGAGACAGGTTAAAGCATCTTAATTTGCACTCCCTCGAGAGACGTAGAGCGAGGGGCGACCTGATAGAGGTGTACAACTGGAAGTCAAGGCTAAACAAAGTGGACATAGCAAAGGTACTCAAACTATCCAACCAGGAGCGAACTCGTAACAATGGTTTTAAATTAGATAAATTTAGATTTAGGCGTGAAATAGGTAAACACTGGTTTGGAAACAGAGTAGTGGATGAATGGAACAAGTTACCAAATATCATCATTAACTTGAATACGCTGAATTGCTTCAAACACAGGTTGGATGCTTATATGAGCAATAGGGGTTGGGTGTAAACGGGACTGCCCAGTATGGGTCAATAGGCCCGCTGCAGTTTCCTCCATTCTTATGTTATTATCGTAACCTAACCAGTGTGTTGAGTGTTGAGTGTGTGTTGAGTGTGTGTGGTGTGTTGAGTGTGTGTGGTGTGTTGAGTGTGTGTTGTGTGTTGAGTGTGTGTGGTGTGTTGAGTGTGTGTGGTGTGTTGAGTGTGTGTTGAGTGTGTGTGGTGTGTTGAGTGTGTGTGTGGTGTGTTGAGTTGAGTGTGCGGTGATTGTTTCCTTATCTTATCTTAACAAAGGCTGCTCTGCCATACAAGATAAACTTGGTTCACACGCTGACTATGTGTGATGAGGGTGTGTGGTGAGGTAGTGAGGGTGTGTGGTGAGGGTGTGTGGTGAGGGTGTGTGGTGAGGTAGTGAGGGTGTGTGGTGAGAGTGTGTGGTGAGGTAGTGAGGGTGTGTGGTGAGGGTGTGTGGTGAGGGTGTGTGGTGAGAGTGTGTGGTGAGGTAGTGAGGGTGTGTGGTGAGGGTGTGTGGTGAGGTAGTGAGGGTGTGTGGTGAGGGTGTGTGGTGAGGGTGTGTGGTGAGAGTGTGTGGTGAGGTAGTGAGGGTGTGTGGTGAGGTAGTGAGGGTGTGTGGTGAGGTAGTGAGGGTGTGTGGTGAGGGTGTGTGGTGAGGGTGTGTGGTGAGGTAGTGAGGGTGTGTGGTGAGGTAGTGAGGGTGTGTGGTGAGGGTGTGTGGTGAGGGTGTGTGGTGAGGTAGTGAGGGTGTGTGGTGAGGGTGTGTGGTGAGGTAGTGAGGGTGTGTGGTGAGGGTGTGTGAGGGTGTGGTGAGGTAGTGAGGGTGTGTGGTGAGGGTGTGTGGTGAGGTGTGTGGTGTGTGGTGAGGGTGTGTGGTGAGGGTGTGTGGTGAGGTGTGAGGTGTGTGGTGAGGGTGTGTGGTGAGGTAGTGAGGGTGTGTGGTGAGGGTGTGTGGTGAGGGTGTGAGGTGAGGTAGTGAGGGTGTGTGGTGAGGTAGTGAGAGTGTGTGGTGAGGTAGTGAGGGTGTGTGGTGAGGGTGTGTGGTGAGGGTGTGTGGTGAGGTAGTGAGGGTGTGTGGTGAGGGTGTGAGGTGAGGTAGTGAGGGTGTGTGGTGAGGGTGTGAGGGTGTGTGGTGAGGTAGTGAGGGTGTGTGGTGAGGTAGTGAGGGTGTGTGGTGAGGGTGTGTGGTGAGGTAGTGAGGGTGTGTGGTGAGGGTGTGTGGTGAGGTAGTGAGGGTGTGTGGTGAGGTGTGGGTGAGTGGTGAGGGTGTGTGGTGAGGTAGTGAGGGTGTGTGGTGAGGGTGTGTGGTGAGGTAGTGAGGGTGGGTCACATACCCGGGGTGAAGGACAGACTCGAACAAGTGCGATGACTCACTAAGTGTTGACTCAGCGCTTGCGTGTGGTGCCTGTACCTGCGTGTACCTGTCCCTACGTGTACCTGCCCCTACGTGTACCTGCCCCTGCGTGTACCTGTCCCTGCGTGTACCTGTCCCTGCGTGTACCTGTCCCTGCGTGTACCTGCCCCTGCGTGTACCTGCCCCTGCGTGTACCTGCCCCTGCGTGTACCTGCCCCTGCGTGTACCTGCCCCTGCGTGTACCTGCCCCTGCGTGTACCTGCCCCTGCGTGTACCTGTCCCTGCGTGTACCTGTCCCTGCGTGTACCTGTCCCTGCGTGTACCTGCCCCTGCGTGTACCTCGTCGTCGTAGTGGTGAGGAGTGGGTGGAGGAGGAGGGTTATTCTACACATTCTTCCTCTTTCCTCCTCCTTTATATATCGCTTCCTGCCTCCTGAGCACACTTCCTCCACCAGACACAGTCACTTAACACTGTCCTCCTCCACACGACCTTTCGATATGATAATGTGTGTGTGTGTGTGTGTGTGTGTGTGTGTAAAATAATAACAATTATTAACGGTTTATTGAAAGAGCATGGCAGCCATAATCTTTTTCTTTTTTATTTTTAATTTCTTTTTACTCTTATTTTTTCCTCCTCCCCCCCCCCCTCCCCCACCCCAGGCCCCGCAAGGCTGAAAATATACAGTTACATAATTGAGGAATGGGTCACTTGATTGACCAATAATATACAAGTAACATAAGTGATACAAATGTGATATATAATAACTAGGTGGGGAGAAGGTCCTACTACAGGGCATTTCAACATAGTGACAGTGCAAAACGGTAAATTGGTTGATTACAAGTTCTTGATAATTTTTACAGTGGTTGGGACTGAGCTGTTCTTATAGCGATCAGTACGTGCTCGTATGGGCTGGATGCGGTTGTGGTGTCGAACAGCAATACGCGGACGACGGATCTTGGGTGGAAGAAGGAGCTGGTGTCGAGGATGGTGTAGAAGCTTCTCACCAAATTTGCAGATGAGGTCGTGGTGATGATCAGAGAGAGCCGAGAGGGTCAGTGTGTTCAGCGCTTCTTGATATGTGGAGTAGGAAGAGGCGAGAATAATCTTGCATGCCCTCTGCACTTTTTCTAGGTGTTTACGTTGTGTGGCATTTAGGGAGGAAGACCAGGTGGGGGAGGCATAGGTGAGCTGGGGAAGTATGAATGTTGAGCAAACACTGAGGAGCTCGGGGGCAGGAACTCCAAGGGACTTGAGTCGACGGAGGAGGTGGAGACGGAACTGGAGGATTTGGCAACTGTACTGACGCGTGTTTTCCAGGTTTGTTTATCTATAGTGACGTCGAGGAGCTTAGTGGAGTCCACAACCTGGAGTGTGTTGGGGTCCAAAGTAATGGAGGGAGGGGGGACATGGTCGGAGAGGTTGATGTGCATAACCATGGTCTTGGTATGGTTGATGGTGACGTGATTGTTTTTGTCCCAATTTTGGAGACTGTTCAATATATCTTGGAGGACGGTGTAGTCGGGAGCCGGATTGTTCACACTGAACCCAATCGTAGAGTCGTCGACACATTTTTAGCGAACAGGGGTTGCTCTTAGGGCAACATTGATAAGCATGAGGAAGCAGAGTGGTCCTATCTTGGTGCCTTGGGGGACGCTACAGGTGAGTGACTGAAAGGTGGAGACAGCCCCTCGGAAGCGTACAGCTTGGCGTCGGTCACTGAGGAAGTCTGTAAGCCATGGTATAAGACTTCTTCGAAAGCCGAGGGCGATAGCTTTGTTCATGATTAAATTGTGGTCAACTAAGTCAAATGCTTTGGTGAGGTCAATGAAGGCGACAGCCACGGACGTTTTTCGTTTTTCCAGATGGTGGTATACTGTATGTAGTCGAGAAAGCTGACAAGACAGTGAGTGGTGGAGGAAGTTTGCATATTGCCAAATTGCTGAGGATCTATGGCGCCTGCAATATCAGCATAAGCCCAGTCGAACACGAAACTTTCGCAGATTAAACTAAGTATTGGGGTGATGGCAATGGGTCGTAGCTCATTTAAAGATTGTGGGCTGGTTGACTTGGGCAGTGGTGACACATATGAGGTCTTCTAGTCAGTTGGGCATCTTGCTTGGCTGAGGGAAGCTTTGGTGATGGAGCAGAGGGGTTTAGCTAGTTCCGGAAAAAGCTCCATGTAGAATTTCATCGGTAAGTCAATGGGGTTGGTAGAACGCTTTAACTTCAGCTTGTCCAGACGTTTTCCTGCTTCAAATTCTTCTAAGTCAGTGGGAAAGGGGGCTGGTAGGTAAGCAGGGAGAGTGGTTGTGTCAAGCCAGGGGAGAGTGTCTGGCATATAGTTACAAAATAAATGTTTGATTGCTCAGGTGCGTCACCATTAATGACATGGCTAAAGAATGGGAGAGCGGTATGTCTTATTGTTTAGTCCACAGAGTTCTTTAAGCTTACCATACCATAACCGCATGGATGGCAGTCGGCTGCCAGTTACCTAACGAAGAGCAAACGTAATGCTGGTGGGTAACTGAAAAGGTATAAGAATAGTCGTAAGACAAACCTGAAAAAGTGTCAAGTCGACCCCCCTCACCTGGGAGACGGTTATTCCACACGTAACGCTTGGAGAAGCACCACACGAGGTGTAATTACTTTCGAGTTAGTCTGACTGCAAACCTAGGCAGACGAGCGCCAACGCCGGAAAGACGCTGCTGCCTGTAGCAGTTAAAAGTGAAGTTTTAGGTGAAAATGAAATGCCAGGCCAGTGGTCGGTTGCTTGGTCGTACGTAGCTCAGTCTCCCTCAGTCCGCCTCAGTGCTGCTCACATTCTCGTTCAAGATTCTTCGAACACTGCTGGAGACAGTTGGCAACTCAAGGCCATTTGTTTACTATAGTACGTAGTATAATATAATACGAAACAACAAAGCCCAACCATTAATTAAGCAGCGGGGAACTAAATAACTAATCACTGATCTCTTACATTCATTCATAATTTTTACTATGTACTATAGAAAACAAACAACCTTGCATTGGCAGGTGTCTCCAGCAGTGTTACATACATAAGAAAATAAGGAGTCTGCAATAGGCTGGTTGGCCTGTGCATGGCAGCTCCTGTCGAGAGTTACTACCACTCTCTATCATCCATGAATCTATCTAGCCTCCTTTTGAAACTTTCCAGCGTTCCAGCACTTACTACAAAGTTGCTAAGCTTGTTCCACTCGTCCACCACCCTATTTGTGAACCAGTTCCTTCCTATCTCCCTCCTAAACCTAAACTTATCCAACTTAAATCCGTTGCTCCGAGTCCTATCCTGCTCGGATATTATAAGAACTTTATCTATATCGCCTTTATTGATTCCTTTCACCCACTTAAACACTTCTATCATATCTCCCCACACTCTTCGTCTTTCTAAGGAATGCAAGTTTAGTTTCTTTAACCTATCATGATATGGAAGGTTTCTAAGTCCCGGAATCATTTTCGTCATTCTTCGCTTCACTCGCGGAGGCTCGGAGCTACGGCCAAGCAACCAACCGCTATCCGCCTCTGTCTGAATGAGTCGTACGTCTGGCATTTCATTTTTACCTAACACTTCACTTTTAACTGCTACACCGGTCCTGTGTCTGCCTCATTAGTCACCTGAGAACTCGCCAACCTTGGTGACATCCCTCATAACTCATATTATTGTACAGTATCACAGCTGGATGATCCTCATACTCGATTCAGAGTGACAGCAAAGTAGTAGTGTGTGTGTGTGTGTGTGTGTGTGTACAGGGTATAACGTGTGTGTGTGTGTACAGGGTATAACGTGTGTGTGTGTGTGTTTACAGGGTATAACGCGTGTGTGTCTGTATAGCGTATACCATGTGTGTAATAATAATAATAAACGGTTTATTAATAGAGTTGCAGCCGGTGGCTGAAAATATACAGACTTACATTTGATTTAGACATAATGATATAATATGCATTGAATACATTTACAGGGCTGTGCAGTACATAAATCAGGAGTTGTTTATTATTTTAACAACAGATGGGATGGTGCTGTGTGTGTGTGTGTGTGTGTGTGAGTGAGTACAGGGTATAACCTGTGTGTGTTTATAGTGTACAGCGTATACCATGTGCGTGTGTGTACAGGGTATAACGCGCGCTCGTGTGTGTGTGTGCGCACGACCATTGTATATGACTGCAGCTGTCGGCCAACGGCTGGCGAGAGGGTGAGGGTGTTGTGTTGTCCGAGTAACTCTTCCCTCCCTCCCTCCCTTCTAGTACTATATTATTATTATTATTATTATTATTATTATTATTATTATCATTAATTAACATAAGAAAATAAGAATGGAGGAAACTGCAGCGGGCCTATTGACCCATACTGAGCAGTCCCATTTACACCCAACCTCTATATCCGTCCAACCTGTGTTTGATGCTATCCAGCGTGTTTGAGTTAATGATGATGTTTGGTAACTTATTCCATTCATCCACTACTCTATTTCGAAACCAGTGTTTACCTATCTCGCGCCTAAATCTAAAGTTGTCTAATTTAAATCCATTGCTACTAGTTCGCTCCTGGTTGGATAGTTTGAGTACCTTTATTAAATCCCCTTTGTTTAGCCCTGACCTCCATTTATACACCTCGATCATGTCGCCCCTCACTCTACGTCTCTCGAGGGAGTGCAAATTAAGATTCTTTAACCTGTCTCTGTACTCAAGGTTCCTAACACTCCTTTGTATGAACCCAAGTACTTTATTAGCCTTGTTTTGATCAAATGCACAACGTTGTCTTGGTTTAAGATTCCTACTTATCATTACTCCTAAATCTTTTTCACGGCCGGATTTCTCTATAACATCGTTGTTCATCTTGTTTCTGTTTAAATCTAGACAAAGTAATTATTATTATTTTATTTTTATTATTGTAACTCCTGTTTGTAAGCAATTTTCTCTTTAGATATGAAAGTGTGGCCATGATGGTGTAGTGTGGCCATGTAGTGTGGCCAGGATCGTGCTGTGACCTGGTGACCTCAGCTTGTGTTAGAGGCGTGACATAACATAATGTACACATTACAGAAGGGGGAGGGGGGAGTGAGAGAGGGAGATGGCTGTGAGGAATTAGGTTAAAGTTAGACTTGTTTCTTGTAATGGACGAAGTTACTGTGGGATGTAAGGGGAGGGTCTCTCTCTCTCTCTCTCTCTCTCTCTCTCTCTCTCTCTCTCTCTCTCTCTCTCTCTCTCTCTCTCTCTCTCTTTCTCTCTCTCTGGCACACCATATTAGCTGTAGTTAGGTTAGGACGTCACAGGGTGGGTGAGGAGGGAGGCAGGGAAGTGTGTGGTCACCAGGCCCTGGGATGTGGTTAGGTTAGATTTGTGCCTCCTCCTACCCTTCCCCCTCCTCTTCTTCCACCTCCTCCTCCTGTTTCAGCTCGCGCAATATACAGTATCAATAACTTACTACTACTTTGCTGTCACTCGGAATCGAGTATGACGATCCTTTATTAAGGATGTCACCTAGGTTGGTGAGGTCTGAGGTGACTCAAGAGACCGATACGGGACCAGCAGCTGTTCACAGATGTTGCATATGTGAGGGGCTACATCTAGTGCAGGAGAGGCGGAGGCAGCGTCTTCTCGGCGCTGGCACTTGTCTGCCTCGGTATGCAGTCGGGCGACTCGAAAGTATTGACACCGTCTCGTGTGGTGCTCCTCCAAGTGTTACGGTGTGGAGTGATCGTCTCCCAGGTGAGGTGGTCGATTTGGCACTTTTTCAGGTTTGTTTTAAGACTATCCTTATACTTTTTTAGTTTTTCGTCAGCGTTATGTTTACTATTCGTTAGGTGGCTGTAAAGTAGCTGCTTTGGCAGTCTACTGTCGTCCATGTGGGTAACATGCCAGTCCAGCGTAGTTGTTCATGGATAATGGTAGCCTCGATGCTCCTACAGTTGGTGTCAGCGAGAATACTGGCATTTGTTCTCTTGTCTTCCCAGTGAATTCAGAGGATGGAACGTAGACTACGGTGGTGAAAGTTTTCAAGTGCCTTGAGGTGCCTCCTGTATGTGACCCATGTCTCGCTGCCATATAGCAGGGTGGGGAGGACCGCTGCTCGATATATGTGCAACTTTGTAGATAATTTCAGTTCCATACAGATGATAACACGAGTATGGAGTCTGCCAATGACTTTAGATGCACATCTGATCCGATGTTGAATCTCTTCATTGATATCCGCAGTGGTGGACAGGCGGGAGCCGAGATACTGAAGTGGGTAACATTAGAGAGGGTAGTACCGTTAAGTTGGATTGATGATGGAGGTGTGGCTGAACCAGGGGCAGGTTGAAAGAGAATCTTAGTCATACGTACATTCACCTCAAGGCCAAAGTGTGCATACTCATCTGCATAGGTGTTTAGGATCTCGTGTAGGTCGTGTTCAGTGTGAGCGGCAACGGTTAGATCGTATGCATTCTGAAGTTCAGTAATGGAATCTGCTGACACCATTGTTCCTGCCTGAGTCGTCTTTGAAAAAACCCTTCATCCTGTACTGGATGTCCACCCCACAGGGTAAATTGGCACTGTCACGAGTTAGGAAGGCAGCCAAGAGAGTTGGTGCCAGTATACATCCTTGTTTTACCCCTGTTTGGATAGGGAAGAACTCAGACTGGGTGCCATTTTGCAGGACACTGCGGTTCATGCCATCATGGATTTGCCTCACAATGGCGATGAATTTTGGTGGGCAGCCAAAACAGCTGAGGGTCCACCAGAGGGCTTCCCGTTGACCGTGTCGAAGGCCTTGGTTAGGTCGATGAAGGCCATGTACAGCTCACAACGCTGTTCTCTGCACTTTTCCTGTATCTGGCAGGCAGCAAAGATTATATCAATGGTGCCATGTGATGGCTTAAGGGCACACTGAGATTCTGGGAAAAATTTTTCCGCCTCAGGAAAAAGTATGTTTCAGAGGACTCGGGCGATAATCTTACCAGCTACGGACAGCAGCGAGATCCCACGGTAGTTGCCGCAGTCTGACCGGTCTCCCTTGTTCTTAGAAATATTGATGATGGAGGCGTCTTTAAGAGTTTGGGGGATTTCGTCCTTTTCCCATATTTTCTCCAGGAGAGAGTGGAGACGGTTGGTAAGCAGAGGTCCTCCTGATTTATACACCTCGGCTGGGATTCCATCAGGCTCTGAGGCTTTGTTATTTTTCATCTGTTTGTTGGCAGTAGCTACTTCATCCAGGGATGGAGGATAGCTGAGGTGGTCTGCTCTGGATGCTGAGGGGCCTGCTGGGTAGTCTGGACATCCACATCGGTGTTTTGGTTGAGCAGCTAATTGTAGTGCTCTTTCCAGCCCTAAAGGATGCCTTCATCGTCTTTAGTTAGGGAGGTACCAACGGATGAGTGGAGGGGGGCTGTACCATGAGTGACTGCCCCATAAAATGTTTTAGTGGAATTGAAAAGCATGTGCTACTACTGGCTCTTCCAGATGCCTAGTGTTAAAACCTCTTCTGAAGGCTTGCTGCCTTCGCCGTTTTGGGGCGACGTGAAGTGAGAGCTTGTCTCTGACGAGCCGATGATCAGTGTACACTCACAGTGGTCTGAGCCACGCATGGCTCGGGTGATGAGGACATCTCGGCGATCTCTTTCTCTGACAATGATGTAGTCAATGAGATGCCAATGTTTGGATCGTGGGTGTTGCCACGAACCGTTGAACGTGTCGGCCTGCCTAAACAAGGTATTGGTGATAGTGAGGTTGTGTGCAGCACACTTGCTGAGGAGGAGTAGGCCGTTGGGATTACACTTGCCTAGTCCATTTCTCCCTGTGGTTCCCTGCCAAATGTCAGCATTTATGCCAACTCTGGCACTGGAGTCACTAAGGAGCACAACCTTATCTTCTCTGGGGAGTGAGGTTAACACTTAGTCAAGGTCGGCGTCAAAGGTCTCCTTGATGTCATCCTCTGCATCCAGTATTGGGGCATAACCTAACCTAACCTAATATTACCTGACCTAACCTAACCTAACCTTTGGGAGTTATGGCGGGAAATATGGTGTGGGTCCTTCAATGATGTCAACCCTGGCTCGGTCGGAAACGAATGACTGACCGAAGGAATTGTTGACTCTCTACGTTGGCAACACTCTTGTTTGGGGGAGGGGGGGGGGACGCTATTGTGGGGTCTCTCTCTCTCTCTCTCTCTCTCTCTCTCTCTCTCTCTCTCTCTCTCTCATATGTTATCCTGGAGGTGGAAGGTAATTTTATCCGTAATTAATAACTAATGACTGAGGGGGGAGGGGGGGGCGAGAGAGTTGCTTCGCCTGGTTAGAGTTCATGAAGCCCTGAGACTAACGACTTAAATTTGTACCTAGTGAGAGAGATATTGAGAAAGACAGTTAATTGTGTGTGTATGTTAGAGGGAGAGAGAGAGAGAGAGACAGAGAGAGAGAGAGAGACAGTATACACCTTAGCCTTTGTAATTAATTAAGGTAGGGGTCGTAATTAGCCCTACCTGCTGAGTACAGTATGTGATTACAGGTTGACTCACCCAAGACATGAGTACCTGATGATGATGATTACTACTACTACTACTACTACAACATAGAAACATACTACTACTACTACTACTTCTACTACTACTAATAATAATAGTGAGACTTTTAAATGTGTTATACTCACAGGAGATCTTTATATAATGTGTTTATTATGGAGAAGGGAGGAAGGGAGGGAAGATAAGAGAGGACAGGAGGGAAGGGAAGAGGAGAGGAGGGGAGGGAAGACAGGAGAGGAAGAGACCTTTACCTCTTAGAACGTCACCAACACTATTTTCTTATTCTTTACAGGTAAGTGTTGATGACATCCTTGAAGTGACAGCAGTGTTATGGTGAGTTATAGTGAGTTATAGGGAGTTATAGTGAGTTATGGTGAGTTATAGGGAGTTATGGTGAGTTATAGGGAGTTATGGTGAATTGTGGAGAATTCTGAACAGTCTATAGTGAATTACGTACAGTGTGTGGAGATTATGTACAGTGTAAAATACAATCATCAGTTTTGGTCGATGATTATTGAGACCTAGCGTAACGTTGCAACATCCTCACAGTACAGTCACTTGAGCAACACGCGCACTGGTAATGTACTGGAGTGCACGGTGGGCGGGCCAGTATTACAATGCCGTTTTTCCCGCCACGCCTCAACAAGCAGCTGAAGGTGGATTGCTTCGTAACGCGGTTTGTTTACAAATAAAAAAGATAGTCACAAGCACCTACATGTGTCGGTTTTGTAAATAACTTTTTTAATATGATTATGTTGTAGCTGTTTGGACCCGTCCCAGAGGACCTGGATGTGGCGAGGCAGCTGTGACGCGCGTTGTATCTCAACTGTCATGGGTTTGAGTCTAGCTTGGCCCAGACACACGTGGGAAGGGCGAGTCTTATCTTCACCACCAAACATGACAGGTGTTCCTCCAGGCACTCTACACCTTCCTCCTCTGCTAGCACTAGACAAACACTATTCAGAAGCAAGTGTACAAAGAACGCACCAACCACCCGAAGTAAACTGTTGATGACCAGACAGAGGGAGAAACATCAACGTCTATTTAACAAATTATATTCAGCTTCTGTCATCCTGTTTGTTTATGTATACCAAAGATCAGCTAATTGACCGTTCAGTACACCGCATCCTCTAACGGCGTAACATGCGGTACAGCTCAAGCTAACGCCGGGGTCAGATAGTACAACGCGTCTGACGAGATACGAGCTTAGAGTTGTTCTACGACTGATAGTTGGTAATAATGGACTTACTGCTGTACTCCTGCTATGCCAACACATTTACACCAACAATGAACGATGGTCGGATCACCTTAATAATTATAAGAATTAATAGTGTAACTGGCTACCCTGTACAGGTCTGCCAACTGTACGCGCGGTCCTCAGTGCTGGCGTCGGGTGGGTCAACGTTTCTACCTTACGTGCTTCTTAGACGGTACAGGAGAAATAAACAATAATAGCCTGAAAGTTATTTGATAAAAAGTGAACTAGTTATTCGTACCCAAGTGATTAAGTCATTATACTCGAGACTAAATAGGGTAGGACAGATTAGCACAGGTTAGGTTTGGTTAATTGCGATTAATCACCACTAGCCAATCAGGTGTTTTACTTTAGTTTCACCAGGTAAGTGGCCCTTACCTGTCCACTACCCCACTGCTGAGTAGTGAAACTTCTTACCTGTGTGTGTGTGGCTTCCTCCTCCTCCTCCTCTTCACACCGCAACATAACTTACCTTCTACACCTCCAATCGATCCCCCCCTTCCCTTCCCTTCCTCCTCACCATCCTCTTCCTCCTCCCCCCACCTGCTTCCTTTCCCTTTACCTTCCTCCCCTTCCAGCCCTCCCCTTTCCCTCCATTACGGCGGAAGTGTGAGGGGTGGTTAGGTTAGGTGACCGGAAACAACGTAAGCCGAGAGAAAAAGCCTTGTGTGTGATTAGCGGCCCCTCCCTCCCTCTCCCTCCCTCCCTCCTTCCCTCTCCCTCCTTCCCTCCCTCCCCCTTCCCTCCCTCCCCCTTCCTACCTCTCCTTATTACCTGGTGTACTGGTGACCCCCTTGTTACTTCTCCTGTAAACACACACACACACGGCCAGATGTAGCTGCTTACAGGAAACTTTGGGCAGGAGGGGGGGGGGGGTGAAGGTGCCGCAGTGAACGGGGAAGGGCGGGGTGGGGAGGGGCGGGGTGGGGTGCGGTGGGGAGGGGCGAGGTGGGGTGGGGAGGGGCGAGGTGGGGTGGGGAGGGGCGGGGTGGGAAGTCGAGGCGGAGGTGCGGTCGACTCACGTATGTTAGGGTGGGAACAAGGGCTATGGTGGGAACCTCTGCCTAACTGGTAAGACTGGACCACTCTCAGCTACCACGCTCTCCCTGGTAGTGGTGGACCTTGTTGTTCCTCTCCCTGGTAGTGGTGGACCTTGTTGTTCCTCTCCCTGGTAGTGGTGGACCTTGTTGTTCTTCTCCCTGGTAGTGGTGGACCTTGTTGTTCTTCTCCCTGGTAGTGGTGGACCTTGTTGTTCTTCTCCCTGGTAGTGGTGGACCTTGTTGTTCTTCTCCCTGGTAGTGGTGGACCTTGTTGTTCTTCTCCCTGGTAGTGGTGGACCTTGTTGTTCTTCTCCCTGGTAGTGGTGGACCTTGTTGTTCCTCTCCCTGGTAGTGGTGGACCTTGTTGTTCCTCTCCCTGGTAGTGGTGGACCTTGTTGTTCCTCTCCCTGGTAGTGGTGGACCTTGTTGTTCTTCTCCCTGGTAGTGGTGGACCTTGTTGTTCTTCTCCCTGGTAGTGGTGGACCTTGTTGTTCCTCTCCCTGGTAGTGGTGGACCTTGTTGTTCCTCTCCCTGGTAGTGGTGGACCTTGTTGTTCCTCTCCCTGGTAGTGGTGGACCTTGTTGTTCCTCTCCCTGGTAGTGGTGGACCTTGTTGTTCCTCTCCCTGGTAGTGGTGGACCTTGTTGTTCCTCTCCCTGGTAGTGGTGGACCTTGTTGTTCTTCTCCCTGGTAGTGGTGGACCTTGTTGTTCCTCTCCCTGGTAGTGGTGGACCTTGTTGTTCTTCTCCCTGGTAGTGGTGGACCTTGTTGTTCCTCTCCCTGGTAGTGGTGGACCTTGTTGTTCTTCTCCCTGGTAGTGGTGGACCTTGTTGTTCTTCTCCCTGGTAGTGGTGGACCTTGTTGTTCCTCTCCCTGGTAGTGGTGGACCTTGTTGTTCTTCTCCCTGGTAGTGGTGGACCTTGTTGTTCCTCTCCCTGGTAGTGGTGGACCTTGTTGTTCTTCTCCCTGGTAGTGGTGGACCTTGTTGTTCCTCTCCCTGGTAGTGGTGGACCTTGTTGTTCTTCTCCCTGGTAGTGGTGGACCTTGTTGTTCTTCTCCCTGGTAGTGGTGGACCTTGTTGTTCTCTCCCTGGTAGTGGTGGACCTTGTTGTTCTTCTCCCTGGTAGTGGTGGACCTTGTTGTTCCTCTCCCTGGTAGTGGTGGACCTTGTTGTTCTTCTCCCTGGTAGTGGTGGACCTTGTTGTTCCTCTCCCTGGTAGTGGTGGACCTTGTTGTTCTTCTCCCTGGTAGTGGTGGACCTTGTTGTTCCTCTCCCTGGTAGTGGTGGACCTTGTTGTTCATCTCCCTGGTAGTGGTGGACCTTGTTGTTCCTCTCCCTGGTAGTGGTGGACCATGTTGTTCCTCTCCCTGGTAGTGGTGGACCTTGTTGTTCCTCTCCCTGGTAGTGGTGGACCTTGTTGTTCCTCTCCCTGGTAGTGGTGGACCTTGTTGTTCCTCTCCCTGGTAGTGGTGGACCTTGTTGTTCTTCTCCCTGGTAGTGGTGGACCTTGTTGTTCCTCTCCCTGGTAGTGGTGGACCTTGTTGTTCTTCTCCCTGGTAGTGGTGGACCTTGTTGTTCCTCTCCCTGGTAGTGGTGGACCTTGTTGTTCTTCTCCCTGGTAGTGGTGGACCTTGTTGTTCCTCTCCCTGGTAGTGGTGGACCTTGTTGTTCCTCTCCCTGGTAGTGGTGGACCTTGTTGTTCCTCTCCCTGGTAGTGGTGGACCTTGTTGTTCCTCTCCCTGGTAGTGGTGGACCTTGTTGTTCTTCTCCCTGGTAGTGGTGGACCTTGTTGTTCCTCTCCCTGGTAGTGGTGGACCTTGTTGTTCTTCTCCCTGGTAGTGGTGGACCTTGTTGTTCCTCTCCCTGGTAGTGGTGGACCTTGTTGTTCTTCTCCCTGGTAGTGGTGGACCTTGTTGTTCCTCTCCCTGGTAGTGGTGGACCTTGTTGTTCTTCTCCCTGGTAGTGGTGGACCTTGTTGTTCTTCTCCCTGGTAGTGGTGGACCTTGTTGTTCCTCTCCCTGGTAGTGGTGGACCTTGTTGTTCCTCTCCCTGGTAGTGGTGGACCTTGTTGTTCCTCTCCCTGGTAGTGGTGGACCTTGTTGTTCTTCTCCCTGGTAGTGGTGGACCTTGTTGTTCCTCTCCCTGGTAGTGGTGGACCTTGTTGTTCCTCTCCCTGGTAGTGGTGGACCTTGTTGTTCCTCTCCCTGGTAGTGGTGGACCTTGTTGTTCTTCTCCCTGGTAGTGGTGGACCTTGTTGTTCCTCTCCCTGGTAGTGGTGGACCTTGTTGTTCTTCTCCCTGGTAGTGGTGGACCTTGTTGTTCCTCTCCCTGGTAGTGGTGGACCTTGTTGTTCCTCTCCCTGGTAGTGGTGGACCTTGTTGTTCCTCTCCCTGGTAGTGGTGGACCTTGTTGTTCTTCTCCCTGGTAGTGGTGGACCTTGTTGTTCCTCTCCCTGGTAGTGGTGGACCTTGTTGTTCCTCTCCCTGGTAGTGGTGGACCTTGTTGTTCCTCTCCCTGGTAGTGGTGGACCTTGTTGTTCCTCTCCCTGGTAGTGGTGGACCTTGTTGTTCTCTCCCTGGTAGTGGTGGACCTTGTTGTTCCTCTCCCTGGTAGTGGTGGACCTTGTTGTTCTTCTCCTGGTAGTGGTGGACCTTGTTTTTCTCTCCCTGGTAGTGGTGGACCTTGTTGTTCCTCTCCCTGGTAGTGGTGGACCTTGTTGTTCTTCTCCCTGGTAGTGGTGGACCTTGTTGTTCCTCTCCCTGGTAGTGGTGGACCTTGTTGTTCTTCTCCCTGGTAGTGGTGGACCTTGTTGTTCTTCTCCCTGGTAGTGGTGGACCTTGTTGTTCCTCTCCCTGGTAGTGGTGGACCTTGTTGTTCTTCTCCCTGGTAGTGGTGGACCTTGTTGTTCCTCTCCCTGGTAGTGGTGGACCTTGTTGTTCTTCTCCCTGGTAGTGGTGGACCTTGTTGTTCCTCTCCCTGGTAGTGGTGGACCTTGTTGTTACTCTCCCTGGTAGTGGTGGACCTTGTTGTTCTTCTCCCTGGTAGTGGTGGACCTTGTTGTTCTTCTCCCTGGTAGTGGTGGACCTTGTTGTTCCTCTCCCTGGTAGTGGTGGACCTTGTTGTTCTTCTCCCTGGTAGTGGTGGACCTTGTTGTTCCTCTCCCTGGTAGTGGTGGACCTTGTTGTTCTTCTCCCTGGTAGTGGTGGACCTTGTTGTTCCTCTCCCTGGTAGTGGTGGACCTTGTTGTTCCTCTCCCTGGTAGTGGTGGACCTTGTTGTTCCTCTCCCTGGTAGTGGTGGACCTTGTTGTTCCTCTCCCTGGTAGTGGTGGACCTTGTTGTTCTTCTCCCTGGTAGTGGTGGACCTTGTTGTTCATCTCCCTGGTAGTGGTGGACATTGTTGTTCCTTCTCCCTGGTAGTGGTGGACCTTGTTGTTCTTCTCCCTGGTAGTGGTGGACCTTGTTGTTCCTCTCCCTGGTAGTGGTGGACCTTGTTGTTCTTCTCCCTGGTAGTGGTGGACCTTGTTGTTCTTCTCCCTGGTAGTGGTGGACCTTGTTGTTCTTCTCCCTGGTAGTGGTGGACCTTGTTGTTCTTCTCCCTGGTAGTGGTGGACCTTGTTGTTCCTCTCCCTGGTAGTGGTGGACCTTGTTGTTCTTCTCCCTGGTAGTGGTGGACCTTGTTGTTCTTCTCCCTGGTAGTGGTGGACCTTGTTGTTCTTCTCCCTGGTAGTGGTGGACCTTGTTGTTCTTCTCCCTGGCAGTGTTAGTAAGGATGATATGTGTGTGAGAGTGACCTTTTGAAATGTCATTTACACTGTGTGTGTGGTAGAGTGTATCGGAGTGAGGTATAGTGTGGCAGAGTGTGGTAGAGTGTGGCAGGGTGTAGTAGAGTGTGGTATAGTGTGGCAGAGTGTGGTAGAGTGTGGTAGAGTGTGGCAGAGTTAAGAGAACACTCATTCATAGCGTACATTATCTAATCAACTCTGATGAAGGGAAGAGGGACTGGTGGTGGGTAATATCACACATACACACACACACATATATACTGTACAGTGTCTTGCTAAAATCACACAGGAAAAAGGGGAAACAATGGAGCACCTTCGCTTTCGTCATTGCTCAAGACATCATCAGAGGCAACCGAATTACAAGGACTGACAGAGGCTTAAGTACACAGGGTGACCCGTGTAGATGGAAGTGTTGACTGCATTATGTAGGTCACACTGGGAAAACATTGCAACTCAGAATTAAACAGCACAAGTACAATATTATAACGACATCTGAAACCAGTGTACTGTTCGTTCATGTAAGGAACAATAATCATATATCCGTCCAACCTATGTTTGAAGCTATCCAGCGTGTTCGAGTTAATGATGATGTTTACTGACTTGTTCTACTCATCCACTACTCTATTTCCAAACCAATATTTACCTATCTCGCGCCTAAATAAAAATTTGTCTATTATAAATCCGTTGCTACGAGTTCGCTCCCGGTTGGATAGTTTGAGTACCTTTGTAATGTCAACTTTGTTTAGCCCTGACTTCCATTTATACACCTCTATCATGTCGCCCCTCACTCCATGCACTCCACAGTCGTCATTCCCTAACAAGAGGTCATGAGCTTGACAGGACGCGTTCCATTTGGAAGTGACACTAACGCGAACCATTGTAGTGTTTGTGTGTTGAGTGTTGTAATGTTTGTGTGTTGAGTGTTGTAATGTTTGTGTGTTGAGTGTTGTAATGTTTGTGTGTTGAGTGTTGTAATGTTTGTGTGTTGAGTGTTGTAATGTTTGAGTGTTGAGTGTTGTAATGTTTGTGTTGAGTGTTGTAATGTTTGTGTGTTGAGGACAGTGCCTGGTGGGAGGGGTGGGACAGTGCCTGGTGGAAGGGGTGGAACAGTGCCTGGTGGGAGGGGTGGGACAGTGCCTGGTGGGAGGGGTGGGACAGTGCCTGGTGGGAGGGGTGGGACAGTGCCTGGTGGGAGGGGTGGGACAGTGCCTGGTGGGAGGGGTGGGACAGTGCCTGGTGGAAGGGGTGGGACAGTGCCTGGTGGAAGGGGTGGGACAGTGCCTGGTGGGAGGGGTGGGACAGTGCCTGGTGGGAGGGGTGGGACAGTGCCTGGTGGGACAGTGCCTGGTGGGAGGGGTGGGACAGTGCCTGGTGGGAGGGGTGGGACAGTAGACAGGGTCTGGAAGGGCAGAGAGCACTACTGACCCACTTAAAGGGAAACACGTGTATACTAGTTTAAAGAGGCGCTGTGTGTGTGTGTGTGTGTGTCCTATATATTTGGTGTATTAGAGAGAGAGAGAGAGATGCCTCGTAAGTGTTCTCCTAACCTAACCTAACGTGAAGCACTGATAATAATAGACCCCTCACTTAACCTGACCTTATCACCGGTTAGCAGTTGGTAAAATTCGGATCTGAAATTACACTTTATGTATTCTTGTTCAAATTACAAATCTGTTCACACTCAATTGCACAAATGCAAGTTGCAATTGACACTAGAGTTATAGTGTACGTATTAAGTTCAGGGGTCAATTATAATGAGGTGAATACACGAAAATCTTGTTTTGCAATTGCACTAATGGAAGAGACGTCTGCAGGCGGCGGTGCAGCCCTCCCCCAGGTGGCGAGAGGAACATTTATCACAGTGGCAAGCTAAGGCGTCAGTGTTGTGTTGTAGGGAGTGTGTGGTGATGGTGTGTGGTGTGATGATGGTGTGTGGTGAGGTGATGGTGTGTGGTGAGGTGATGGTGTGGTGATGGTGTGTGGTGAGGTTGTGGTGTGTGGTGAGGTGATGGTGTGTGGTGTGGTGATGGTGTGTGTGTGTGTGTGTGTTCGCACACAGGGTGGGTAAATGCGTCTAGCATAGCAGCATTATGTTAAGTGTTAAGGTGTAAGCACTGCTTGCTTCCTCTCACTTTCAGCTGCCGCCGCTGGCTAGCTCTCGTGGCGAACTGGGAAGCAACTTTGCATAAGTCTTTCCCTGTAAGTACACAGCCTCTTCACCATCAAGACTCCTGCTGTGCCTCCTCGTGGCAACACACGGTAACTGGGTGTCTCGTGGGCCCAGGCTAGACCAGCAGGGGATCTCGGAGTAGCAGCGGGCCCCAAAGGGACGGCGCATAGGCCCACTGGCATGTGGACACGTCCTGGGTCCTACCAACCACTGCCCCACTGCCTTGCGGATTAACTTTGGTAGGTATAAGGCTACGGGAGTAAACCCTGAACGAAAAATCTGTGGTGGAGCCCTGCATCAGGCAGACATGCTTACAGAGCTCCAACAAGACCCTAACGGTGGTGTAGGCGGAAGAGGTGACCACCATGGGAGCCCAACGACTACACCGGTGGACGAAGGCAATGCATGATGGACAGGCTACTAAGGCGAAACCCAACAAACTGGGCTATCGGCAGTCATTGCAACTCAAACTCTCTCCAGTCGTTGCAACACTTGCACCACTGGATCAGGAAAAGGGAGGCGCCAAGATGTGTGGTTGCAGCCTGTGCTCCTGCCTCACCACATAAATCACTCACGCACAGCCGTCATCCAGTGCATCATACTTCTCATCATCATCAAAACCCCTATACCCCCAAAAGTCCTATGGCGACGGACGAGTGACGACGGAGACAGGCAGAGATGATTGCCGGGAGTCTCTACTCATATCTCTGCACATGGGCGGCACAGATAAGATGGTCTTTTATGCACTGGGATCTAGGCAGCAGTGCAATCTTGTCCTTTCTGTGTGACTGCACAGCCCTTTCCAGGAGCCACTCTGCTCACCCCAAATGGGGAGGGGGCTAGATAAGGTGTCCTAAACAGGGCCTGCCTAAAAATCCAACCTGACTGGGCAACTGCACCCAGTAAGGTCATCCTTATGCGGTCTAAAACACAATCAAAATCACAGATCAAACAAAAACAAACTATACAACCTCTTATGGTCGCTGCATGGAATGTCAGGACCCTTCAGGATACTGGCACAAATGAGCGTCCTGAAAGTAGAACCACCCTTGTGGCAAAAGAGCAGCCATTATTGTGTCCTGGCTCCCAGACGATGGTCGACTCACAGAACGATGGTCTGGCTATACCTTCTTCTGGAAGGGTAAGCCTGCTGCAGAGAGAAACCTCATTTATGGAGTTGGCTTTGCCATCCGCGAACGCATCCTACATAAGCTACCTGAAATGTCTATTGGGATCAACAAGCGCCTCATGACGCTCCGAGTCCCACTGAATCACCCACGTCATGCATTTTTGATCAGTGCATACGCCCCATTACTGGATGCAGAGGATGACATCAAGGAGGCCTTTTACGCCGACTTCGACAGAGTGTTAACCTCTTTCCCCAGAGAAGATAAGGTTATGCTCCTAGGTGACTTCAATGCCAGAGTTGGCAGAGATGCTGACATTTGGTAGGGGATCATAGGGAGAAATGGAATAGCAAGTGTAATCCCAACGGCCTACTCCTCCTCAGCAAGTGTGCTGCACACAACCTCACTATCACCAAAACCTTGTTTAGACAGGCCGACAAGTTCAAGGGCTCGTGGCAACACCCATGATCCAAACACTGGCAACTGATTAACTACATCATTGCCAGAGAAAGAGATCGCCGAGATGTCCTCATCACCCGTGCCATGCGTGGCTCAGACCACTGTGACACTGATCATCAGTTCGTCAGAGCCAGTCTCTCACTTCACGTTGCCCCAAAACGGCGAAGGCATCAAGCCTCCAGAAGAAGTTTTAACATTAAGCGTCTGGAGGTTCCATTGGTAGTACATGCTTTCAGAGAGCAGCTCGAGCATGGGCTGATAAACAACCCGACAACAAACAATCTAAATCCCAGAGCCGAATGGGGTGTTCTCGACACTGTCATGACAAAAACCTGCAGAGACCCTCGGCCAGATCGTGAAATACACCAGGACTGGTTTGATGAAAATGACCCGACAATCGTCGTTGATAAACGTGCTTGCTGTAATTGACTGGCAGAACAATCCTCAATCTCAGACCAAAGCTGATACATTCCTCAAGAAAAACCCGGCTGCCCAGCGGGAACTTTAAATTCTAAAGAACGACTGTTTTATAAACAAAGCATGTGAAAAATTTGCAGTTCAGCACAAGTTGCGCAAAGTTTTCAATTCCACTAAAACATTTTATGGGCCAATCACTCATGGCACAGGTCCCCCCCGATCATCAGACGGTAACCCCCTAATTGAAGGCGATCCAATACCGGATGAAGGGTCTTTTCAACATGAGACACCTCCCCTCACCCACACCTCCCCTCACCCACACCTCCCCTCCTCTCCCCCACACCTCCCCTCCCCTACACCTCACCCTCACCTCACCCACACCTCCCCACACCTCCCCTCACCCACACCTCCCCTCACCCACACCTCCCCTCCCCCACACCTCCCCTCCTCTCCCCCACACCTCCCCTCACCCACACCTCCCCTCCCCACACCTCCCCTCACTCACGCCACTTGACCGTGAGTGGTGGTAGTGATGCTGTCACATGGTCATTATGGCTTCCCCCCCCCCCCCACTACCCTCCCCTCCCCACCCTTCCACACCCCTTCCTCCTCCTTCCCTCTCCCCCTACCCCTTCCTCCTCCTTCCCTCTCCCCCAACGTGTCCTTCTGTTTATCCTCTACTTTGGTACCATCATCCTCAACAACACGTCCTTTTATCCGTCCGTTGGTCCGTCCGTTGGTCCGTCCGTTGGTCCGTGTGAAAGGAATCAACACGGTTAACTTGAAAAAAATTGACGTATGGAAAAAATCTTAATTATATCTCATAGGAAATAGATGATAAATAGTGGGAGAGAAGGAAGGAAAGGAGGAGAGAAGGAAGGAAGGAAAGGAGGAGAGAAGGAAGGAAGGAAAGGAAGAGGGAAATTAAACAACGGGAAGAAGAAGAAGAACAACAACAGAAGGTGGTGTGTGTGTGTGTGTTGCTGGGTCTTGTCACAGCTTCCTGAGTGGCTGATAGCAAGTATATTGAGTGGGGGAGGTGCTGGGTAGGGGAGGTGCTGGGTGGGGGAGGTGCTGGGTGGGGGAGGTGCTGGGTGGGGGAGGTGCTGGGTGGGGGAGGTGCTGGGTGGGGGAGGTGCTGGGTAGGGGAGGTGCTGGGTGGGGGAGGTGCTGGGTGGAGAGAAAGGGGAAGAGTGAAGGAGGAGGGAATAAGGAGAGAAAGGGGAAGAGTGAAGGAGGGGATGAGAGATGAGAATGACGGTAGGGTTACAGATGAAGGCGGAAGTAAGACCATAAAAGGGGGAGTGGGGGAGAGAGGGGGGAGGAAGGGAAGAATGTAATGGGAGGGGAAGTGAAAGGAACATCTGGGTCGAAACCCCTCACTGACCACAACCCCTCGCGTGTGTGTGTGAGAGAGAGGGAGAGAGTCAACCTAACCTAACCTAGTCGTTATTCACTTAATATAGTAACCTAAGCTAATATAAACCTAACCTAACCCTAATCTCACTTAACTAGACTAACCCCAGGATGCCAGCAGTCATTATTAGTGTAGTGTAGTGCCACCTACCCCAGTGTGCCACGCCGCCCGCATCTATAATGTCACTTTCTTAGAAGCGCCTGACGCAGTTTCCTGTTTTGGTGGTACTTTGTGAAATCCGTCGACCTGCTCTGCTGTGATTGGTTCGCTCTCCCCTACTACTATCACTACTACTACTACTAATACTACTACTACTACTACTACTACTACTTTTTTTATTAAACGTGGCCTCCAGCCTCCCCCAATAGCCACACCTTGGCCGCCATTTTATTACCTTGAAATTAAATATCCTAATACATAAGTAGCCTCATAGTCAATACCTGCGACCGTTGTCGGCTTTGGGGTCGATGCTCTCGTTCCCCTGAGGCAGAGCAAAGCAGACCTAAGCAGAGAGAATGACAGTCGACATCTCATCCAGGCTGTATCGTGGCTTCTGGGCTGCTGCTTCTGTTCAGATATCAACTCCGCGAGTCTGGCGTAGAAGCATCTTGCACTTGGTCCCATCCCACCAGAGGTTGTGAACACTAGAGGAGTGAAGCTGCCTTGATCAACGTTCGGAATTCTCTCCCCATATGCCCTGATCTTGTTGTTCTCGTTCCTCCTGTGTGCAGCGCCGAGAGCTAGGTTACGGTGACATGCAGCCATGGGATAAAAAATCCTGATGTCGAAGAAAGCTCGCTGTCCCCACGTCCAGAATCCTCGAGCACTGACGTCAACACGGGTTTCGTTAGATGTGTTTGAAGTCCTGTGATGGAAATTCTCACCATCCAATGGAAGGAGGGTCGGTTCCACGGTAACATCACGGTAGATTTCCTTCAACATATTTGCTGTGAGATCCCTTACTTCGTCATGCCTCATGTATATGAAGGCCCCTTTCTTGCACACCATGGCGTGATCGACGTCATAGGAGGAGCCACACACGCATTGGGAGGGCAAACCTTCTACTGGCCGACCGTACCTTAGAGCAATGGCATCTGTAAATTCTTGTTTATTAAGGCCGAACCTTACCTTTTGCCCTTATCGGTAACGTTGTCAGCCAGTTCGAGGCGCCCACCTCCTGCCTTATAGCTACTCCTTTTTCAAGTTCTCTGGCAATTGCTGCAACAGTTGTTTCAGTTTATCACTCTCTCTCTCTTTTAAACATGGCCTCCAGCCTCCCCCAATAGCCACACTTACGCCGTCATTTTATTTACTTAATCTTAAATATCCTGAGGCAAAGTAATACTCCCACTACTGCTTCTTATGGCCTCCAACTTTCCCTTATGGCCATACCTTACCCACCATTTTTTATCCTAACTCTCCTAATACAACACTAACTACCTTAACTGAGGTAGTTAAGCCGCAGATCCATGCGTCATAAATTAATTATCTTCACTTATTACGAGATAAAGTTAAACTGACTTAACAGTATAACACATCACTAAACGCTTAGAAATAAACCAGCCAGGCAAGTTAATGACCCTCGGTGAAGTCAACAAACTGTTTACCATTCTTTGTAGACCAACACTGTCTGTACCTTGTGTACGCTGAGCCAATGTTTCTACCTTCAAGTTACCCAATAAATATTTCACTATAAACAGGCTATTAGTGTATACCTGTGTTGCTCTATTATCTACAGTATGTATGTGCGTCTGTCTATATATCTCCATCAAAACTCCTTTGTAAGGTTATAAGATTATGACAAGTGTCGTGCGGCTGGCAGGTGTGTGGGGCGCTGCCGGACCACAACAAAGGTAGTGACGGTGCTTAACTGTGTGTAAACAAAGTAGGTGGTGTGTGGGGGGCCCGGAGTCTTATATATGCTTGTGTATAGGGGAGGGGGTTTAGTACACACAACACACATACACACACACACATAGACACACATGCACACACATACACACACACACACACACACACACATCTACTTCTACTACTACTTTGCTGTCACTTTGAATCGAGTCTGACGATCATCCAGCTGTGATACAATGATATGAGTTATTAGGGATGTCACCTAGGTTGGTGAGATCTGAGGTGACTAAAGAGGCCGATATGGGACCGGCAGAGTCGTTCACAAATGTTGCACGTATGGGGGGCTACATCCAGTGCGGGAGGGCGGCGGCAGCGCCTTTCCGGTGTTGGTGCTTGTCTGCCTCGGTTTGCAGTCGGGCTAACTTGAAAGTATTGACTCCTCCTTGTGTGGTGCTCCTCCAAGCGATTACTCCACACCTTACGGTGTCCCCGTCGCCATAAGACTCTTCGGGGTATGGTGGTTTTGATAATGATAAGTATGATGCGCTGGGTGATGGCTGTGTGTGAGTGATTTATGTGGTGAGGCAGGAGCGCAGGCTGCAACCACACATCTTGGCGCCTCCCTTTTCCTGATCCAGTGGTGCAAGTGTTGCAACGACTGGGGAGAGGGAGAGATGTAATGGACTGCCGGTAGCCCAGTTTGTTGGGCTTCGCCATAGTAGCCTGTCCATCATGTATTGCGGTGTAGTCGTTGGGCTCCCATGGTGGTCACCTCTTCCGCCCTATACC
>CAUDMG010000254.1:770000-785000 GCA_958450375.1 Homarus gammarus
GGCTGTAACAGGGGCCAGACACTGTAGTTTAGGGCTGTAACAGGGGCCAGACACTGTAGTTTAGGGCTGTAACAGGGGCCAGACACTGTAGTTTAGGGCTGTAACAGGGGCCAGACACTGTAGTTAAAGGCTGTAACAGGGGCCAGACACTGTAGTTAAGGGCTGTAACAGGGGCCAGACACTGTAGTTTAGGGCTGTAACAGGGGCCAGACACTGTAGTTAAAGGCTGTAACAGGGGCCAGACACTGTAGTTAAGGGCTGTAACAGGGGCCAGACACTGTAGTTTAGGGCTGTACCTCCCTAAACGTTCCTCACACTAATGTATAAACCTAACCTAACCGACCACCTGTCTTCCCTCGTTGACCGGTCGGCACTAATTTTCTCACCCACTTTTATATACCATCTAAAAATCTAAATGATTCGCTCAGGTTTGATTCAGTTCTTCGATTCTTTATCCTCCGTCTTTATGATTCATACGTGGTTCAAATTATCTGTCCGAAACTTCGAGAGGCCAGTTAGTTGCCTTCCTCTATAGTGGCGAATGACGTGTAAATGTAAATATCACCACCACTACCACCATCACCACCGCCACTACCACCATCACTACACCTTCTTCATGACCACCACCACCACCACACCCAGCCCATATGACCATACTCCTCGCCATAAGAACAGTCACACCTAGTTAACCCGAGCGTCGTGCACTACTTTATACTGTAGTCTTACTTTTGTACTGTTACTCTCTCTTCCTGTCATTACTGCTGCTGTATTTCTTAATAAACCTTTAATTATTATTATTAACACACCTGTTGAAATAATAACATCTCTCCCACAGGTAAGTGTGTGTGTTTACGCGTCCCGCTGATCGTCTTCAGGTGAGGTTGTCTGGTCCCCTCACGTCTTCAGTAATTAACGCTGTACTACCCGTGTCAGGTGTAGCTCTTGTGTGTGTTACTGAGTGTTGATGTACGGCTGTCAGTATAGCAGTCTTTAATGGTGTACATCACTAGAGTGTTGTCAGTGTAGCAGTCTTTAATGGTGTACATCACTAGAGTGTTGTCAGTGTAGCAGTCTTTAATGGTGTACATCACAAGAGTGTTGTCAGTGTAGCAGTCTTTAATGGTGTACATCACAAGAGTGTTGTCAGTGTAGCAGTCTTTAATGGTGTACATCACTAGAGTGTTGTCAGTGTAGCAGTCTTTAATGGTGTACATCACTAGAGTGTTGTCAGTGTAGCAGTCTTTAATGGTGTACATCACTAGAGTGTTGTCAGTGTAGCAGTCTTTAATGGTGTACATCACTAGAGTGTTGTCAGTGTAGCAGTCTTTAATGGTGTACATCACTAGAGTGTTGTCAGTGTAGCAGTCTTTAATGGTGTACATCACTAGAGTGTTGTCAGTGTAGCAGTCTTTAATGGTGTACATCACTAGAGTGTTGTCAGTGTAGCAGTCTTTAATGGTGTACATCACTAGAGTGTTGTCAGTGTAGCAGTCTTTAATGGTGTACATCACTAGAGTGTTGTCAGTGTAGCAGTCTTTAGTGGTACAGTCATCACTAGAGTGTTGTCAGTGTAGCAGTCTTCAGTGGTACAGTCATCACTAGAGTTATTGATATTGAAACAGTTTATTTAGCCCCAAAACACAGATACAGAGTGGATAATAATAACAATATTAACATGGCTGAGCCAGTTGAGAACCTGAGCTCTCTTTGAGGCACCTGATATATACTATACATTTATCTCAAGGAAGTATTATGTAACATTTAGTATCATCTGGAATAGTACAATAGCATGGTGGTAATAAGAACATGTTACCACGATTATCACTTCAATATTTATTTTTTTTTTTTTTACATTTATATTATAACTGTAATAATAATTTACAGTGGAGTTGATAAACATAAATACGATCAGGGAGGGAAGCAGGACAACACGGGTTAAGGAGGAACAAGAGGACAGAGCTGTCAGGATTATGTCTAGCTGGCAACCATACTGTAATTATTGTAATTATTGCAAAGGTAGTTTGTATGTATCTACGTGACAATCTATGATATAATGGTTTTGGTGGTACAATAAAGGCAGGAATATAAAGTAGGTATTACAAGAAATACTAATACTTAGACAATAGATATTTTTAAGAGATGATTTAAAGGAAGGGAGCGTAGTCTTTGCTGGATTGGTGGGGGTAAGTTGTTCCACACCTTGACACTGTGATATTTTATGGAGGTCTGGGACTGAGAGGAGCGCATGGGGGGTGGTCTTAGTAGCTCTGGGTGTCTTAAGTTGTATCTCTGATTATTCCGGAACTGGAAATAATTATTGTCAATTAAGTGATTGATAGATTTGTAAACAAAGAGGGCACAGCAGTAGGTGTTAATATCCTCCAATTTTAAAATTTTCAATTTAACAAATTGTTTGTTAATGTAATCAGTTTTTTTCAAGTAGGTCATTGTCTGCACAACTCTCTTGTGTGTAGTAATCAGAGGATGTGTTTTTAAAGAGTCAGCCCCCCCCCCCCCCCCATAGTGTGTGACAGTGTATCAGGTGTTGGTAAACAAGATCATGACAGATTTCTTTCATTGCTGTAAGAGTGAGTGACTGTCCAGTGTGATACATGATGCCGCACTGTTTATTGACTTTACTGTGAATGGCTTGTATGTGGTTTCTCCAGCTAAGTTTCTCATCAACAATAACCCCGAGAAATTTAGTATTTTGTTCACGTTTGAGGACTGTATTACCAAGGTACAGGGGGTCCAGGTCTGGGGGTAAGTTTTTCCTTCTGTGAAAGGTCGTGTAGTGGGTATTTTCGAGGTTTAATGTAATTTTATTACGTGTCACCCAGGTCCTGACTTTAGTCAATTCAGTGTTCATAGTTCTCATCAAGGAAAGGAGATCTGAGCTGCTCTCATAGAGATTACTATCGTCTGCAAATAAGTTGAATTTGACGAGTGTACTGGAGTGGACTGTTGTTACGTTTTAAATGCAAGGAAGTGGTTTTCTTACCGTAGAACTCAGATACCTTCACACTGGTTACTCACCCAGGAGATTATGGTGTATCACTACGTAGAATTTCACTCTGCTTCCGGCATTCAATGCTTTGTGTACTTGATAAATGATGATTTAATGAATTCCACTAACTTCCAACATCCATCTAAGTTATTGGTTATTCTTTGTCATAACCAATGAGTCATTACCCTTGGTAATAATAATAATAGAGGGATCACAGATACGGGCAGATCATTGCACTTACGTTTATTTGGCATAATTCCATACACTGGACTTATAATTTGCATGGATAGGTCAGTCACTCACATTCACGCCACAGTACCGTAAGTTATAAGGGAGTTTGTCAACCTGGAAAATTAATCGTTTAGATCTATTAGGCCGGCCTGGAGTGCTCTTGTAGCAACAGGCCCTCACCATTGATCACTTCCTTTACAGGGTGCGTTAACTTGTCGCTGGACTTAACAACAATCTCGGGGATTTGCACACACAGACTCGTAGCACTGGTAGGACTGTATGGCCCCTGTTCTAAATCCGCGGAGCAGGAGGTCTTCTATAACCCAAGGTCTAAAGCCTACTGGCTAAAATGTGGTTTTGAGGAGTGAGATGACCCCTATCGGCTGGCCAGGTGCCTTATCTCTACCTAAACAAACATTTGGGATGGGTTGTGCTGGAGGCCCAGCACAACCCATGATAACTGTATCATTTATGTACAACAAGAACACTGCAGGACCGAGAATGGAACCTTGAGGGACGCCATACTAAATAGGCGAGGAGTCAGACTAATGATTATTATAACAGACATACTGCTTCCTGTTGGACGGATATGAGGTAAACCAATTGTGGGACAGGCCCCTAACGCCGTAATGTTTAAGCTTTGAAAGGAGGACGATATGGTCGACAGTATCAAAGGCTTTAGAGAGGTCCAAGAATATACCGACTGTGAACTGACTGTCATCAAAGGAATTTAAGATGTCATTAGTAAAGGATAGCAGAGCACTCTCAGTCGACCTTCTAGCTTTAAATCCAAACCGAGAGTCTGTAAGGATGTTATTGACACTGCAGAAAGAATTTAGTCTATTACATGCTAGCTTCTCCAGTATCTTACTCAAGGCTGGGAGGACTGATATGGGGCGGTAATTCTTCAAGAGACCTTTGTCCCCAGGTTGATATTCTTGCCTTTTATCCTGACTCTCACCCCCTGTCACACTGTCTTTCACTCAGCCACTTGAACTTGTCATGTAATCATTATTATTATTATTATTATTATTATTATTATTATTATTATTATTATTATTATTATTATTATTCATCCTCCTCTTTCTCTCTTTATTATTATTTATACTTTTATGATTTTGCTGCCAGTATCAGTGTCATAATAATTAAGTGGTCATAAGCTTGTGGGCGAGCTACTTACTGAGGTTGGGGGGGGGGGGGGAGGCAGAAGGAATACAAGAATTAAATAAAGTAATCAATTTTAATTATTGTAATTATCATCATTCTCTCACTCCCTAAACTATTACAGTAAAACAGTGAATACAAGTATATATGTGTAGAGGTTTTTAGGTTACATATATGGCCACTAGATAAGATGACTAGGCTTTACAACAGTTTCAAGCAACAAATAAGTTTCCTGGCCGAGAGTTATACTTTAGGGAATTTAAATTTAAACCTGCCGACGGCGCTCAAGTATTGCTCTTCTTCCTGTTCCACCCGACTGTATATATTTACTTAACACACAATAAATTCCATTTTTTCTGTTTTTCATCCTTTGGAAATCGACTAAATCTCAAACTTTTAACATGTAGTCTGTAATTTGATATGCATCCAAATATGAAGCATTTATCAGGCATAGTCATGGACCAGTGTTTCTCAGACTGGGGCCATGGCTCACGGCAAGACTTTAGGGGGAGCATGGCGGCCTAGTGTGAGTAGTGCAGTACAGTTTACACAGTATGGTGCAGCAGCTAGTGTTTCATTTCCAGCGGACTCACTCAGATTGCCCGAATTCCTTGATCTCTCAACTATTCTTTTTTTATCCTCTTTTTTTTTTTACGGGGATCAGCCCACCCGGGCGCAGGGCACTGACCCACACCAGGGCCCGGGGGGGGCGGTAATGTAATAAAATAATAATAATTATTATTATGATGATGATGGTAATGATAATAGTAATAAAATTAATAAATATATATATAAAATTAATAATAATAATAATAATAATACCCCCTGTAGTAATAAAGAGCCATGAATAGATAATATATATATATATATATATATATATATATATATATATATATATATATATATATATATATATATATATATATATATATATTTTATGAAAATCCACAATGAAAACGTGGATAAGATAAATCTTGATAAAATCACACGGGAAAATGGAAACAACGGAGTACTCCGTTGTTTCCATTTTCCCGTGTGATTTTATCAAGATATATATATATATATATATATATATATATATATATATATATATATATATAACTCAATTGAGACCCTACAACTGTGTGTAAATGAGGCAGAAAGTCAGATCATCAACCTGGGACTTGGTCACATATGGCAGCAGGGTCTACCATTAGGCAACACATTATGTTCCAATATCTTCCCAGTACCTCCCTGTTTGGTAGCTGCCTACTGCATGCCAGAGACTATGAAGAAAAATCTGTGACTGTATTCTGGTGCTCAATGTATCAGTCATATCCTAAAGTTAGTGAGGTCGCACTTCTCGTCCTCTTGCCATGTTCTACTGCTTATTTATGTGACTCTGGTTCCTCCACCTTCTTCAAATAGAGAATAAAAGCCGAAACCGGTTACGTGTGGACCCAGACATGAGATGTGCTTTATCAGTGACGCAACCTCGAATCAGTCGACTGAAGGGCGGGGGGACGAGGGTGTTGAGAGTTCCTCGTGGGGGGAATGGAGTGAAAACGTTTGAGGGACAATGTCATATACCTTTGCGCCACTAAGCCAGCCAGACGACCTTCATGCGCGGTGAAGAATAAATTTTTTACCCTGAGTTGACCTGGTAAAGTAGACTTTGGCTATAATAAGGCACCTCACTAGTCTTCATAAAACAACAGACACATTGTAAGTTACAACACCACAACCAAAAACTTCTTTATATTTTCTTGTACACTTGCCCAGGTGGCTGATGACGTCACTCGAGGCATAAGGGATGTGTACATGGCTGTGTTGGTTGTGTCAGTGTCGTGAAAATAAGTAATATTAACTTTTAGTCAATTTTTTGGTGTATTCAACGTAAATATTGCATCACGAGACCTCTGGCAACTTAGCGAGAGTGTTATCTGAAGGAGGTATTGTTGAAGTGCCAGTTACGGTTCAGCTGTCCTAAGGGAGTATGCTGGAGGTTATCTTAAGGTTAATACATTAAATATCCTGAGTCCCATAAAAGTTTACATTATTTAATATTGACATAAAATTTTACCCAAATTAACTTAATTTTTTAGTTAATGGAACTCTGGTTATAACCTTTGTGTGGAAAGTAGTAACAATGGGCATCTTTTATCTATATCTATCCGTACCTGTTTGTCTATCTGTCTGTTTTGTTTCACATCTATTCATCTGTCTACCTGTCAGTCTTCTACACACACACACATCGTCGTGGGAGGCGCCAATGTCAGACTCAAATTACATCTGTAACCCCACACTGGTGACCACAGCCTATCACCTCTCCCACCCTACTACTCTGCACTCTCACCCCTCACCTAATGTAGTCCTCCTGACTTATGAGAACTTGTCTAACTAACTAGATACCTTCACTTAACACCACCAGTTAGGAGACAAAATTAACACTGAGACTCTACCTTAACTAGATACCTTCACTTAACACCACCAGTTAGGAGACAAAATTAACACTGAGACTCGACCTTAACTAGATACCTTCACTTAACACCACCAGTTAGGAGACAAAATTAAC
Source organism: Homarus gammarus (assembly GCA_958450375.1). NCBI lineage: Eukaryota > Metazoa > Arthropoda > Malacostraca > Decapoda > Nephropidae > Homarus > Homarus gammarus. The sequence goes on from CAUDMG010000254.1 coordinate 776,957, forward strand.
ACTGAGACTCTACCTTAACTAGATACCTTCACTTAACACCACCAGTTAGGAGACAAAATTAACACTGAGACTCTACCTTAACTAGACACCTTCACTTAACACCACCAGTTAGGAGACAAAATTAACACTGAGACTCGACCTTAACTAGATACCTTCACTTACACCACCAGTTAGGAGACAAAATTAACACTGAGACTCTACCTTAACTAGATACCTTCACTTAACACCACCAGTTAGGAGACAAAATTACACTGAGACTCTACCTTAACTAGATACCTTCACTTAACACCACCAGTTAGGAGACAAAATTAACACCGAGACTCTACCTTAACTAGATACCTTCACTTAACACCACCAGTTAGGAGACAAAATTAACACTGAGACTCTACCTTAACTAGATACCTTCACTTAACACCACCAGTTAGGAGACAAAATTAACACTGAGACTCTACCTTAACTAGATACCTTCACTTAACACCACCAGTTAGGAGACAAAATTAACACTGAGACTCTACCTTAACTAGATACCTTCACTTAACACCACCAGTTAGGAGACAAAATTAACACTGAGACTCTACCTTAACTAGATACCTTCACTTAACACCACCAGTTAGGAGACAAAATTAACACTGAGACTCTACCTTAACTAGACACCTTCACTTAACACCACCAGTTAGGAGACAAAATTACACTGAGACAAATTAGTAACGTGGGTTAGGTTAGGTTACTGACAATTGTTGACGAACTTTATTAATCCTCCTCAGACGGGGCCTCACCTGTCCAAGTTATTTAGGTATGATCTCACCCGGGCACTGGTCACCCGGGCACAGGTCACCCAGGCACAGGTCACCCGGGCACAGGTCACCCAGGCACAGGTCACCCGGGCACAGGTCACCGGCTGTCTTCGTGACGTGAAGGAAGAAAATAAAAAACAACAACATAAATTTAACACCAAAATTAATACAGAAATGGAAAAAAAATACATCTCACACACACACACACACACACACACACTCACACACTACATCCTTGACCACTGGAGGGTCAAGACCTATCAGGCGCTGTTCATGCCGTGCAGCTGCCTCCCTTGCCCAATGTTCGACCCATTCCCCAAGTCCCTCTCCCGGACCCATCCTCTCTACCGGGATATCAACATAATCAAAAGTGACAATTTCGTTTTGGAAAGAAGTGGAACCAGTGTTGAATAGTGATGAACAGTGTTTAAGTCAGTTAATTCATCACCAGACAGTATCAGTGAGAGCCGTGACCCACCAGTGAGATAAGCACCCCTGGGAACTGACCACTATCTTATGACCAGGCTCTGCTAATCACTCCACCCTGGGAACAACGTTGGGTGGGCTTCACACCTGGCTACGAGAGAACACAACACCACCTAGCAGAGAGTGAGGTACTGTGACACCACCCCACACCACCTGGTGTCTCCATGACCACGTGAGGTCCTTCATATCAACACCCGAGGACGAGTTACTACACCATGTGGCCTATGCGACCTCACACAGTATGGCAAGAGACCAGCCCAGGCCATCAACTGCAAACTGTAATAATTTGTATGTTCAATTCATGTTCTTTCTTCTTTCAGTAATGAAAGCTTCAGCTAAACAACCCGCCCACCCACTCCATGTCTTTGTACATAATAAGTAATTTTTGCCTAATGTATATTTGCAGCCCTCGGGCTGCACAACTTTCTCAATAAACATTTTAGTGTTGTTGTTGTTGTTGTTGTTGCTGCTGCCGCCGTCCGGGGCGGTTAAAGGATTTATTGAAATTTGTGATGTTGGACTCAAACATTATAATTTGGTCAAACTTGTTGAATACAATTCATTTTAGTATTCCACACAAAACATACATAGGCAATCACATAAATGTCCAATCAAATATATATTTACATAACAATCATAGCTATGTAATCAGTCTAATCTTAACACTTATAATGAGTACTTAAGTTTCCATATTTTTATGTCGTCACAATGATAAACGATGCAATGGACACAGTCTACCTGTGTACACAATAAGTACCAGTTAAACTTATGTGTTGAAAGTCTCAAAGGAAACCAGGTTAGGTGCTGCCTCTGATCTGAATGACTACAGAGGAACCAGGTTAGGTGTTGCCTCTGTGGTGTGAATAACTACAGTGCCGATACCCTGCTGTCGCCTCCCCAACCCTCTCTCGATGGGCAAAGGCTGAGTCAGGTGATTATAATTATGCATAAACAAAACTCACCTTACACACTCCAACCTTCTCTGGGCCTCTCATCTCCACCATATCGATACTCTACACACTGTATACAGGCAGGCACACCCAGTAAACCTGACATGACTTACAGCCTAACATAGTGTTTGTTTATGTGCCGTCCTACTCATTTACTGCTTGCGGTAACAATTATTATTACACGGACACAGACCATAAGGAGTGGGTCATCTCTTTCTCTGTTATCTAATGGTTCCTGTTGTCTAGAGGACTGGCAGGGTGAACAACGGGAGAGAGAGGACTGGCAGGGTGAACAACAGGGGTGTGAGGTGTTAGCAGGGTGTACAGCAGCAGAGAGAGGTGCTGGCAGGGTGTACAACAGCAGAGAGACGTGCTGGCAGGGTGTACAACAGGAGAGAGAGATGCTGGCAGGGTGTACAACAGGAGAGAGAGGACTGGCAGGGTGAACAACAGGGGTGGGTGAGAGGTGCTGGCAGGGTGTACAACAGGAGAGAGAGGACTGGCAGGGTGAACAACAGCAGAGAGAGGTGCTGGCAGGGTGTACAACAGGAGAGAGAGGACTGGCAGGGTGTACAACAGCAGAGAGAGGTGCTGGCAGGGTGTACAACAGGAGAGAGAGATGCTGACAGGGTGTACAACAGCAGAGAGAGGTGTTGGCAGGGTGTACAACAGGAGAGAGAGATGCTGACAGGGTGTACAACAGCAGAGAGAGGTGCTGGCAGGGTGTACAACAGGAGAGAGAGATGCTGGCAGGGTGTACAACAGGAGAGAGAGGACTGGCAGGGTGAACAACAGGGGTGGGTGAGAGGTGCTGGCAGGGTGTACAACAGCAGAGAGAGGTGCTGGCAGGGTGTACAACAGGAGAGAGAGGACTGGCAGGGTGTACAACAGCAGAGAGAGGTGCTGGCAGGGTGTACAGCAGGAGAGAGAGGTGCTGGCAGGGTGTACCACAGGAGAGAGAGGACTGGCAGGGTGAGCAACAGGGGTGAGAGGTGCTAGCAGGGTGTACAGCAGCAGAGAGAGGTGCTGGCAGGGTGTACAACAGGAGAGAGAGGACTGGCAGGGTGAGCAACAGGGGTGAGAGGTGCTAGCAGGGTGTACAGCAGCAGAGAGAGGTGCTGACAGGGTGTACAACAGGAGAGGTGCTGGCAGGGTGTACAACGGGGGAGAGAGGACTGGCAGGGTGAACAACGGGGGAGAGAGGACTGGCAGGGTGAATAACAGGGGTGAGAGGTGCTGGCAGGGTGTACAACAGGAGAGGTGCTGGCAGGGTGTACAACAAGAGAGAGAGGACTGGCTCGGTGTCACCTTACAAGACTTGATGGGATGAAGCCTTTCCTCTCTACCTTTCCGACCAGATGACGACAGACACACACACACACACGCAGAGGTTAAGGTTAACATAGGTTATGATAATGTTTACTGTTTCCCATCTGTTGTTTACCGTTGTTTGCTGTTTGTCATAGTGAAGGGGTTCAGTGGATGGTCTGCTGGCTGATGCATCCTATACTGTATTTACCTTCACAAAGACAACTAATTCACCAACAACAGTGTCATGCACCAACAACAGCGTCATGCACCAACAACAGCGTCATGCACCAACAACAGTGTCATGCACCAACAACAACAGTGTCATGCACCAACAACAGTGTCATGCACCAACAACAACAGTGTCATGACCACCGAAGGGTCAAGACGTGCCTGGCGCTCCTCTCGGAGCAGCCAGGTCAACTGTTAAGTTGGCCCATACCAACTCCCTCCCCTGAACCCTCCTCCCCACCGGAATATCAACAGGTTCTCGCCAGAAGTTACAATTTCATTTAGGAAAGGAACGGAACCAGTGTTAAACAGAGGTGAACAGTGGTGAACAGTGCTTAAGTCAGTGAGAACAACTCAACAGTAACAGTCGTACCCAAGTTAATCTTCACACAGTGAGGTCCCAGGTACTCAGTGATAACGGCCCGTGAGACCCAACAACCAGCGATGTGTTAATCCGTCTAAGATAGGAAGGCCTAAGACCAAACCTCACTCATATAACACCATCTGTAAGGGAATTACTACACCACATGTCCCTCATCACACCATCTGTGAGGGAATTACTACACCACGTGAGGCCCCTCATAACACCATCTGTGAGGGAATTACTACACCACGTCAGGCCCCTCATAACACCATCTGCGAGGGAATTACTACACCACGCCAGGTCCCTCATAACACCATCTGAGGGAACTACTACACCACGTGAGGTCCCTCCTAACACCATCTGGGAGGGAGTTACTACACTACGTGTTTGCTGTTCAGCACCTACATTAATCTGTATGTTCACTGTATGTTCCTTTACCTTTCTCTAATGAAGGCTTTTGTTAAACCACCAATGTATGTAATATGTCATTTATGTCCAATGTATATTTTCAGCCTTCGGGCTGCAGAACTTTTTCAATAAACCGTCAATTATTATTATTATTATTATTACCGTGTCATGCACCAAGAACAACAGTGTCATGCACCAAGAACAACAGTGTCATGCACCAACACAACACCATCACAGCACCAACACAGCACCAACACATCACGCAGTAGTGACATCATCATCAAGTGTGTGGCGGAAACTGAAGAATGACGTCAGAGTCCATTGCCCGAAATAACCATTGTGTCCGGTAGTGAGGATGTGGGGTGTAGGGTGTGTTGAGCGTGTAGGGTGTGTAGTAGGTGTAAGGGGTGTGTAGTGTGTGTGTGTGTGTGTGTGTGTTAACAACCGGATATGTGACACTGACTGTACATTGGAGTGAGTGAACCTTAATTCTGTTTTTTTTAGTGTGTTTGAGTAACAACAACAATAACAACAGGTACATTAGTGGTACAATAGAGAGACAGGTACAGTAGGCAGGTACAGATCAGTATAAGGTGTCAATGGCATTTCGTGGTACTGGAGGAGTCACCCCTGGCGGATGTGGTCAACTGGGGCTCAGGGGGTGATCGGTGCTGGTGATTGACTGCTGACTGACTGACTGACTCAGCTGATAGTGTTGGCAATGTTGCCTTGAACTAGTTGTTGTGGCTCATTATCGGGAGCTGTTTGTCTGGTTAGCTGACCGCTCTGTCGGCTCTGGCACTAGACAGCCAATACACTATCCCATATATAGGTGCTACGAGGTGCCATGTTTCATGTTCCGCCGACCCTACTGGCGGATGCTGGTCTAGGGAGGTTGTCTATTGCCTGACCGTGTATATCGGGGGTGGTAATGGACGCCTTGAGGTTTGGTAACTTTTGGGAACCATGTATGGTTGTTGCCGTTGTCTGGTGGGAGTCTTTGAAGGAGTTCTTGGTCTGATCGTTCTATCTTTCGCCAGACTCTGTTGGCCAGGGTCTGTAGCTGCTGGTTGATGGGTTTTATTCTCAGGTCTCTATGTGTCTCGGCTGTGGTTCTGGTCAAGGGGCATCTTTCACCTATGACGAATATCAGGGCTTCATTTTGGACCACCTGTAATTTTAATAATTGAGTGGTGCTCATAAGAGGTACTGCTGGGTAAGTTAACATCGGTGTGATAAGTGATGTCACCAGGCGGAGTTTTATTTTCTCAGGAAGCGCTTTAAAGCAGTATAGTTTTGTCAATGATTTTTTGTGTGAGAGGGGAGAAGAGGGTAGGTGAGGGTAGGTGAGGGGAGATGAGGGTAGGAGAGGGGAGGTGAGGGTAGGAGAGGGTAGGTGAAGGGAGATGAGGGTACGTGAGGGGAGATGAGGGTAGGAGAGGGTAGGTGAGGGTAGGTGAAGGGAGATGAGGGTAGGAGAGGGTAGGTGAAGGGAGATGAGGGTAGTAGAGGGTAGGTAAGTCTGGCGCCATTAAGACTGGTGGAGTTAATAGCTACTGATGGTGGGTATCAGAGTGTAATGAAGCGGAGAGAGGGGAGGGGGAGAGATGGACACTGTAACACCACTACCTCACCTCTGGTAGTGTGGTGGTGTGGTAGTGTGGTAGTAGTGTCTTGGTGGTGTGGTGGTAGTGTGGTAGTAGTGTCTTGGTGGTTGTGGTGTGGTGGTGGTGTGGTAGTGTGGTGGTGGTGTGGTGGTAGTGTGAGGGTGATGGTGTGGTAGTGTGGTGGTGGTTTGGTAGGGTGGTGGTGTGGTAGTAGTGGTGTGGTAGTGTTGTGTGGTGGTGTGGTAGTATGGTGTGTTGGCAGTGTGGTGTGGTAGTGTGGTGTTGTAGTGTGCGTATGTGGTGGCGTGGTCTAGTGTGTGGTGGTAGTGGTTGCCGCGTGTGTGTGGTCATTACTGTTGGTCATAGATGATTAAAGTTGTTGCGGGAGGTTGTGAGCGGTTGTGGGAGGTTGTGGGTAGGTTGTGGGAGGTTGTGAGCGGTTGTGGGTAGGTTGTGAGTGGTTGTGGGAGGTTGTGAGCGGTTGTGGGTAGGTTGTGAGTGGTTGTGGGTAGGTTGTGAGCAGTTGTGGGTAGGTTGTGGGAGGTTGTGAGCGGTTGTGGGTAGGTTGTGAGTGGTTGTGTTGGTCATAGATGTTAAAGTTGTTGTGGGAGGTTGTGAGCGGTTGTGGGAGGTTGTGAGCGGTTGTGGGTAGGTTGTGAGCAGTTGTGGGTAGGTTGTGGGAGGTTGTGAGCGGTTGTGGGAGGTCGTGAACGGTTGTGGGTAGGTTGTGGGAGGTTGTGAGTAGGTTGTGAGCAGTTGTGGGTAGGTTGTGGGAGGTTGTGAGCGGTTGTGGGTAGGTTGTGAGCGGTTGTGGGTTGGTTGTGAGCGGTTGTGGGTAGGTTGTGAGCGGTTGTGAGCAGTTGTGGGAGGTTATGGGGGATTGTAAAAATCTGTGGGTGTTTTTTGGTGGACGTGGGATGTTGTGGGTGGTTGTGGGTGAACGTGAGATGTTGTGGGTGAACGTGAGATGTTGTGGGTGGTTGTTGGTGAACGTGAGATGTTGTGGGTGGTTGTTGGTGAACGTGAGATGTTGTGGGTGGTTGTTGGTGAACGTGAGATGTTATGGGTGGTTGTGGCGTTCATTAACCCTTGGAGGAAGACTTGGTACACTGGTACAGGTCAGAACTGTCGCCTTGTAATGATATAATGACTTCGCTCCCACCCACTCACCCGCCCACAGACCGAGCCTTAACCCACCCACTCACCCGCCCACTGACACAGCCTTAACCCACCCACTCACCCGCCCACTGACCGAGCCTTAAACCACCCACCCACCCACTGACCAAGCCTTAACCCACCCGCCCACCCGCCCACTGACCGAGCCTTAACCCACCCGCCCACCACCCACTCTCCTGAATGGTATGGTAATGGTAGCAGCAGTGTTTGGCGTGTGATAAGATGTGTGCTTCCGCTCTGTGTGTGTATGTGTGTGTGCATCAGTGTTTGTGTGTGTGTCTGTGTGTGTGTGTGTGTGTGTGTGTATATCAGTGTGTGTGTGTGTGTGCGTATGTGTGTGCATCAATGTTTGTGTGCGTGTGCATCAGTGTGTGTGGTGCGTGTGCATCAGTGTGTGTGCGCGTATGTGTGTGCATCAGTGTTGTGTGTGTGTGTGTGTTACTGACAGGTAAGACCCTGGTACTGGAGCCAGGTGAGACAGGGTGATGGTGAGCTCAGGTAAACACGTTAATTACTCATATAGTCCAGTAACAGCGACAACCAGTCAGGCTCATGGCGCCACCTTGAGTCTGTGTCCGTGAGTCTAGGCGTCCGTGAGTCTAGGCGTCCGTGAGTATAAGCGTCCGTGAGTATAAGCGTCCGTGAGTCTAAGCGTCCGTGAGTCTAGGCGTCCGTGAGTCTAGGCGTCCGTGAGTCTAGGCGTCCGTGAGTCCAGGCGTC